>OZ026592.1:0-53000 GCA_964020215.1 Aurelia sp. 3 sensu Dawson et al. (2005) | reverse complement strand
ATGGTAATGTATAGATCTGAGGCCATATTGATTGGTATTTTTTTGAGTTAAAAAGATATCGTCCTTGCCAGCCTGTCTTGTACCATATTGATGAACAAATGCAACAGATTTAAAGAAGTTGTGGAAACAAGTAGGAGAACTTTATTGACAGATTCAAACACAAAAGTTAGAAGTTTAAGTTGAAAGAGATAAATTATAATTTGATTTAATACAATGTTATGATAATACAATTTTAAGAGTTTTAGGGACAGTGCAAAATTATTTTTTTCAAATCGAATGCATTAACTATTATAAAGTATGGAAATACTGGCAATACTAAAGATCTACATAAGCTAAATAAAGAAAAAACAAACAAACAAACTACCCTTAAATTCCTTAAATTCCTTACAAACTAGTAAAATTATACTAGCTGTTAACGAAGTTAAGTCAGTGCTGCTCAGCCTTAAATGCAGTATCGTATAACTAAAACGGAGTAAGCTGTTCAAATTCATATCGCTAAAATAGCTCATTTCGCTCTACGGTTATTAAAATCTTGTTAAGGAGCTATCAGCAAATATTAAGCTGTTCCGAAAACAGTTTCAAAGCGAAATCATCAAAAACTCTAGACAGTAGGGCTGATTCAAGTGAAATAAATTTCAACATCAAAGTTAGCCTTTCTGCTTTAGAATAGGCCATATAGTATGTCGAATGAAAATTATTTTTCTTGACTGGTCGCTTCTCGAAAGCACCTTTTGGCTTATCCGGCACAATTTATATGATCCTACACAATTTAAACCTATTCGGCACTATAGTATGATTTCGTTCTTTTGACTTATCCGGCACAATTTTCAAGAAAAAATGATCCAGAAGTCCTCAACTTGTATAATATTCCTAAATTTCGACAAATATCGACAATGCACGGATTTTTAGTAAAGAGATGAGAACCTAACATAGCAACAAATTTGTAATAAAAGACTGACTGGAGGCAAAAAAACACGACTTATATTTCAGCAAACTTAGGCCTTCGAACTTACGTTCTCTTCAGAATGTGACAAACATTAGTCCACAAAATATGAAAAAATGTCAGTCACACTCTGAAAAGAACACAAGTTCGTTAGGTCTAAGTGTACTGAAATACTTAAAATACAAGTGAATAAATTGCCTGTCAATCCTTCAACAACACATAATGAAATGAGCTTGTATGTTTAAAAGTTTTGCAATGGATATGAGGATTGTGGGTCATGGTTGGCAACATAAAATGAATGTGACTCCTTGGTAGACAATAGCAGCTTATTGTCAGTGGAGTGTTATGCTGAAGATAGAATCACACGACACACAGATCATTTGCACTGTGCGAACATTTATCAATGAAAGCAATATCGAGACCGAGACTCTTTCAGCTGCAAATATGATCATAGTCAACGATCCTTATCATTCACTTTTGTGCAATTTTCTGTTTGATGATTTCTATGGTGGCCCATTGTTCTCATAGCGATTCTTTGTAGATTTACAAAGTAAAATCCAAAATCAATCAAAATATAGAGCCTTCAATTGAAAAGTAAACCAAAATCAAAGTAAAAATAAATAGAAAAATATGAATATTGAAATAAAAGCAAAAAAGATTTCAAATTAAAATTAAAAAGTAAAAAAACAGTAAAAAAGAATTAAATACAAAATATTTTGAAAAAAATTTAAACATTTGAAATTGAATTTGAAAACAAAATTGAAATGATAAGAAAATTTGAACATTGAAACCAACATTGAAAATTGAAATTAATTTGAAAATGGTCATTACCGGCCCATCGTTCTCATAGCAAATTAGAAAGCAATCTGTTTTTCAATGTTCCCGACGTGGCCCATCGTTCTCATAGTGGGATCAGGTTGAAGAGATTGGTCATTTTATGGTCGAAAATGGTATCTTAGAAGCTTGGGATATAATACAAGCCATGGTTACAGATCTGAGGGCACAAAGGTTTTGAATTCAATAGTTTATTGAATCTGTGATGGGTTCTAGGATCCAATCATCACAGATGCAAGCATAGGCCTGTGACATAGCGGACCATTGTTCTCATAGCCCGTACTCACTGTGCACAGCAGTTGTCACCCTGAAGCTCCAACGGTTTTTGAAGATACCCGGGGGGGGGGGGGCTACTTGACTTCAAGTGCGTTGGTGTGGACTCCAAGAAATTATTTTTTCACCTGGGTTTAGATTTTGTTTCACCCTCCTTATTTGACTTATGCTGATCATCATCTTCTCCGTTAAGTTTGTTTGCTTCTTGAAATTTTAAGGTTTCAGTACTCTCAAAATGCGCAGGAAATGGTATTCTGTGTTCCCCAGACCTCTGCAAGTTGTTTACAGCTTCAGTGTCATAACCGCTGTGCAAAATGAGTACGGGCTATGAGAACAGTGGTCCGCTTAATCGCAGGCCTATGCTTGCATCTGTGATGATTGGATCCTAGAACCCATCACAGATTCAATAAACTATTTAATTCAAAACCTTTGTGCCCTCAGATCTGTAACCATGGCTTGTATTATATCCCAAGCTTCTAAGATACCATTTTCGACCATAAAATGACCAATCTCTTCAACCTGATCCCACTATGAGAACGATGGGCCACGTCGGGAACATTGAAAAACAGATTGCTTTCTAATTTGCTATGAGAACGATGGGCCGGTAATGACCATTTTCAAATTAATTTCAGTTTTCAATGTTGGTTTCAATGTTCAAATTTTCTTATCATTTCAATTTTGTTTTCAAATTCAATTTCAAATGTTTAAATTTTTTTCAAAATATTTTGTATTTAATTCTTTTTTACTGTTTTTTTACTTTTTAATTTTAATTTGAAATCTTTTTTGCTTTTATTTCAATATTCATATTTTTCTATTTATTTTTACTTTGATTTTGGTTTACTTTTCAATTGAAGGCTCTATATTTTGATTGATTTTGGATTTTACTTTGTAAATCTACAAAGAATCGCTATGAGAACAATGGGCCACCATAGATTTCCTTTGAAACGGGAAATTATCGTCCATTCTGTTCTGAAACCCATTGGGTTTGACATAGTATGATGCCACGCAGGCTAATGTGCTGTTTGTTTATTGTAGCAGGGTTAGGCCGCTAGGCCCGCATTGCCTTGCCTTTTCGTCTTCGAAGCTCTAGCTCTTCTGAAACCATGAGCGATTCTGACACGTGAAGAATGTTTCAGTATTGTCTATGTTACCTCACAAATAAGTCAAAATGCTTTCCTGTTTTTGTTGGTATTTCCTTAATTTTGTTTGAGCCTTGTCGAGCTGCGAGTTGAAATTTGATAGCAAATGAAGGATCTTGCGGTTAGCAGATATTGTAAAAAGTCATGTGTCTCAAGCAGGTCTTTGATCGCACATGCGCATTAGGGCAAAAATACTTCGTCCACCCTCGATTCTCTGCCCTATATGACTGCTCGCGCATGCTCGCAGCAACAAGAGAAACGGAAAAACATAATGTAACAGTAAAAAGAACAATAAAAAGAGCGAATCAACAGAATCAACAGGATGTAGGCTGTGGAATATCCATTTCGTCTACGGAATGCTTCTTTTAGAAATTTTCCTAAAACTCTTGTATTCTTCTCTATAATCAGCTACGTCACTATGTAATCCCATGAGAAGCGAGCGCATGCGCCACTGGTCATTGCGAACATCAAGCCACTGGTTGTACACGCGTTTTTCGAACGTCTTCCAAAGACATCATTCAAGACAATTGTAAGTACAATTTGTTCATCATAGTCTTTACAATTACAATTTTATATATTTGAACAACACCGTCTTCCAATTCACAAATAGATTTACGACTAGTTATCGCCTTTTCTATTGCCTATAGGCGATGGATGCACCAGACTCAGACAACATTCGAACGCTGAATCCAGATGACCCGCCACAGGTGGAAACCCCTCCCATTGACGTGGGCAAAACACTTGTCGATCTGAATAAAAGTATTGGGCTAATGTCCGATCTCTTCGTACGTTTCATATCTGCACAGGCAGATCCTGCTCAACCCTTTGAGCGAATTCAGTCTGACGGTGAGCTACCGTCTTCATTTGCACACTGCTCAGTTTCATTTGCGCCCACCGGGCCTGCTCTTTCTCGATTAGACGAGCCATTACCAGATATGTCCACCGGACAAAATCTAAGCCAAGGGACACACCTTCCCCGAGGTAAGCGCCCTATTGGTCCTGTGTTTGGCTCTAAAGCCATAAAAACACAAAGCGGATACGGCAGATTTCGATACCGTGAGTCTATATGCTAGTGATGAGGAAGATGACACTCCCTCCTTGACGGCAGAGGTCGCTGCTTTACTCCCTTCTGATAAAGACACAGGCAATAAAGGTCCGGAAGTGGACGAAACACACGTTTTACTTGACGAACTCGCCAAAGCCCTTGAGACACCGTCTAAGGTTGGTGAGGAAATTCACTCAAAACTGGCAGCCATAATAAATTCCAGTTGGGGAAAACCACTTGCGCCTGAAAAATTAAAACCGATTTTGGAAAAATATGGCCGCCCTTCAAACTGTACCGACTTTCCCCAAGTCAAAGTTAACAAAGAAGCTTGGTCCAATTTGAGTGCTGACAGAAAACAACACGACCTTCGCCTCGCTAATTTATCTGCGATGTCGTTGGTCAATACTTGCTTACAAGTTCAGTTCTATATTGTATGACATGGCCGGTGGAGAAGAAAACATTTTGGGAAAAAAATTTGCTCGCCCTGTATGAAATTATTGCAGAAAAACTAACTGCCCCGTCGCCCTTTCCTTAAAGTCTTTAAAAATGTATCTGCCCTGTTTTCATGAACAACAGATGTTTTAAAATCACAGATGAAGTAGCCAGACCATAATAAAATCAATCCTTGCACTAACGAATGTCTTTCAACAAACATTTTTCTATATAATTATATTTGATAGCTCATAGCTACTCTGCATTGAGGAACTTTTAATTTCTTTCTGCTTTAGCAGCAACATAAATGTCCCTCACTAGCCTCTAACGTCATCCAGCTTTGTCTTTCTCGTGCGAGCAGTCTTTTTTCGAGATCATTGAATGATTTCAGCTGATTTAGATTTATAGTGTTGTATTTATTTTTGAACTTTTTTTCTTTCTTCGACGTAATTATGTCATTGTGTAGTGAATTTGGCAATGTCATAACTGGCCTTCCGCGAAATTTCTTGGAAGATGATTTGTCGAAATGATAGTTCATTGCCTTCTTTGCTGGTGTTTCAGGGTGGGATGGTTGAAAATGTCCAAATAGTTTCCATCAATTTTGCAATATTTCCAAAGACAGCATTTCTTTCGCTGTTTGTTTATACACTAGTGCATTGCTAATGTGTGCGGGGCATTTTATGCTGAATTTCCTTCTCGGCTGTTGTCTGTGAAATGAATCCGGACTTTCTTCTGTTTTCTTTGTTATTCCCCAGGTACCAGAGTTATAAACAAGACTTGGCTTTACTAGAGATTAGTACAACTTGATTCTCAGAGCTTGTTCTATTTTATCTTTTCTAATCCAGATGTTGCTTAAATTGTTCAAAGCGACGATTGACATTTGTTTCCTTCTAGACACGTCTTCACTCCCAACAACGATCCTAGTTTTTTAACCGTCCTCCATCTTTCTTCGCAGTCTTGTTTTGTAATCTTTAGATTGATTCCTTGTGCCTTTTCGCATTGTTGTCTCTTCTGTCCTGGATTCATTGACTTTGAGATTTTCTTCAAGCAGTATATCTTTGATGTATGATTTTAAATCTTCCTGTTTTTGTTTATCATCTGTTATAAAGTCTGCATTATCAGCGTAAATGGCTTCTTGTGGCAACATTAATGTTTCGTCAACATTGAAAAAGGATCTTACTTTGCTTAATGCATGTTCAAAATAGATGATAAATAATGTACCACAAAATGGATCTCCTTGGGGTGAGCCAAAATTACCTTCAAAGGGTTGATATTGTTCAATTTGATTTTAAGTTTGGTGTTGGACAATAGTAGTTGAATTATTCTGACTTCATCATTATTCAGGAATGAAGAGAAGATTCTAACAGCTTTTCTCTTTTAATGGTGTCGAATGCACTACTCATGTCAATCCCTGTTATGTAGATCTTTTCTTGATATACTTGAACTCTAGCTATGAGCCATCTATGTTCCCAAACTATGTCAGATGTACTTCGATATTGTCATTATGCGCTTTGTGATTCAGATAGAATATTCTCTATTTTTGGCTTTGCTCTTGTTAATACAATGTTTGACAACATTTTCCTTAATGATTGGTAACAATATAACTGCTCTCAAATTCTTAGCAGGACCTTTATCTTTTCCTGGTTTTGGTAGAGAAACTAAAATTCCAACTCCTGTCTCGAAATCATTGTGTTTTTCGAAAGTTTCATTTATGATTGTTGGGTCGTGAAGTGCATCAGGACCATATTTTATCAACTCTGCTGAAATATTGTTATATCCGGCTGATCGATCGTTGTTTAATTTGTTGATACTTTTCAGTACTTCTTCTTTCGTAATTGGTGAATTGAGTTTTCGTTAGATTAGAATCAAAGAATTGGTGAATAAAAAAATTCAAAGGGTTCTAATTTTTTGACACTGGCATCTTCAAACTGATTTTGAAAATGACTATTTAGAATTTTGTAAATTTGCTCCGGATTGACTACATTTCTTCCATTTTCGTCATGTATGTAAGGATTTTCGAACTTTTTCCTTGATAACATATTTACAGCTTTGAACATTTTTGCAGAATCTTTAATTTCATCAATTTCTTTTACCCTCTCATCTAGGCTTATTTCCTTCATTTATATTAGCTTCTTTTCAATTTGATGTAATATCCTATTTCTTTCAGTTTTCATCACTTTTTGCTCTTTCTATATCGATACAGTTGTTTATTATTATTCTGAGTTCTTTCTGTTGTCTCAATAGCTTTTCAACTTCTCCATTTTGTGGCCTATTGTTGCTGTGCATTTTGGTGAGACCAATCGTTGATTCGGTAGCTTCTGTCGGGGATTCTGGGTCCACCCCAGACATAATACCGAAATAGCTCAAGTACCCCCCGGGGACCTTCTCCGACCAGGCAGAAAATACACACACGAAAAAATCGACACGAAGTTTAGCAAAACCAAAACAAAACATTCAATCCATTAATGTAACCCAACTAAATTCAAGCACCAGCAATAAAGTAGCAATGATCAGCAATGAAAAAATGAAAGAAATCAACTCAAAATCAATCAACAAATTTGGCCTGACTGTGTAAATTCCCTCAGCAATTCTTCAGTTCAGAGGACTGTATACTTTCTTGTTAATCAATACCAATGCCACGCCCCAATTTCTGTTTCCCCTGGTCTAAAGTTCAACCCACAATTTAACGATTTCAGCTACAAACAAATACCTCCCACTTAGCTAATCAAATACCCAAAATAAATTTCTCTTGCTAAATCAATTCGATTTCAGTTGAGTTTTGTCTCGCAACCTCTCCAAACAGCGCATAAAACGTTCTTGGCTTTGGCCTAAAACCCTAAATTCGACCACAATCCAAACAATTCAAACAAATCAAAACACAAAAACAAACAAGAAAACTGTTGACTCACGTCCCTTTAATCTGCGACTCTGCAGCCACGAACGAAACTTAATCTTTGATAAATCTTTTCGCGATAATTTACGGGCTTTTTCGATTCTTGAAACACTTCCAAACGATTCTTTTAAACGCATCAAAAGTAAAACCCCATTCTCAATTCTCCATTCTTCCGATCTACGATCTACTCAAAACTGATAACGCAACGTAAACAAAAACTAACGCGTTCACGGTCTACTGTCCTAATTCATATTTACATAACACTAAGCCTATTGTCTGGAAAATGTACTTCCGCGTACAGCTGAATGGCGTCGTCACACACTCCCCCCATCAGCTTGACTGATCTTCCGTCATCAGACGTCGTCGCCAATCAGCGTCCATTGCGGCAGCTCTCCTCGGTCTTGCTCGCTTTTCCTCGGTTGTTCCTGCTTGTTCCTCGTGATCTGCTTCAGGATCTGATCTCTGTTCTTTTATCTCCAGCGAATACAACAGCTGTAATGGGCGTTGCAATCTCTTTCTTTGGCCTTTCTTGTCTGCAACTTCCAGCTCTACACCTCGAGTATATCCGTCCTTCCCTGTCAGTAATTTCACTATCTTTCCCAATCTCCACTGACTCCTTGGTTTCCCTGTCTCGTTTAGAATAACAACATCTCCAATCGAGACTTCTTTCCTTGATCCTTTATGTACCCGATGGTGTTCTCTTAAATTCAGCAAGTACTCTTTGGACCACCTGTCCCACAACTGCTTCCGAAGTGTAGTCATGTACTTGGCTCTACGTGTGACGTCATCCTTTGCTTCATTGGGTTGTACATCGTCTGGCATGCTGCATAGCCTGTAACCATACAGCAAATGTGCTGGCGTTAACATTTCATGACCTATCTCTTCATATCCGTAGGTCATTGGTCGATTGTTGATCGCACACTCCACTTCAAACAATAATGTCTCCAGTTCACTGAACCTTAACTTTGCTTGTCCCAACACCTTTCTCAAACAACTCTTTACAGACCCAACAAGCCTCTCCCAGAAGCCCCCCCACCAGGGAGAAAGGGGTAGGTTGAACTTCCAAACACAATTTCTCTCTTGCAGGAATCGTCGGACTTCTTTGGTTTTCTGCAATCGTTTGAACCATTTGGCCGTAGCTTTAAACGTTTGAGCATTGTCACTTTGGATTCTCTCTGGCATCCCTCGTCTCGCAGAGAATCTTCGCAGTGCTTGGATGAATGTTGGAACTGCTTGGTCTGGAACCAACTCAAGGTGTACCGCTCTTGTCACTGCGCAAGTGAATAACACAACATAGGACTTCTTCATTCCATCAATTGTCTTGAAATACAAAGGCCCCGCAAAGTCTAATCCTGTCTGTGAAAATGGTCTTGCAGGTCTAACTCGAAACTCTGGCAAACTCGCTGTTGGTGCTCCCGCATAACCTTTAGCTTTCTCTCTTTTACATCTTTCACAATCTCGAATGACTTGCTTCACTTTGCTTCTACCTTTGCATATCCAATAAACACTTCTCACTTCCGCTAGTGTAGGTCGCACTCCACCATGGAACACCCTCTCGTGACTTGCTTGAATGATTAATCTCGTCAATTGGTGCTCTCGCGGAAGTAGTATGGGTACCTTTGCTTCTTCAGGAAGCTCTGCATTGCTAAGTCTTCCATGGCATCTCATAATCCCTTCCACACTTTGTACTCCTAGGCTTTGCTTGGTGCTCGCAAATTTTGGATCATTGTCAAACTCTTTTTGTGCAGTCATTATCCACAGCCTCTTAGCTCTTCTAATCTCTTCTGTGGTCAACTCTCCGTCTGCTCTATTCGCCTTGGATAATGATGCCTTCAAGTTGTCTATGAATCTTAAAACACATGCTGTTACCCTGTAAAGCTTTGTCTCCTTGCTGTAACGCTTGACATCTATCACTGATGATATGTCGACTTGCTTCTCTTCTTCTCTCGTGACTACGTTTGCTTGGACAACTTTTATCCGCTCTTGCTCTGTCTCTTCAGGAGTTGCATTTGGCATTTCATTTGGCCACTGGTTTGTGGCTAACCAATCAGGCCCTTCTCTCCACAACTGGTTGTCCTTCAGCTTTGATGCTTTTATCCCTCTTGATCCAATGTCCGCTGGATTACAGCCTGTAGGACAATACCTCCAGTCGTTTCTTGATGTCAGTCGTAAGATTTCTTTCACTCTATTTTGCACAAAAGGCTTCCATTCACCGACATTCTTTATCCATAGTAAGGCTGTGGTACTGTCTAACCACAGTGTAGTATTCCGTATTTGAACTTGATTCTCTAAAGCCTTCTTAACAGTTTCCACTAGTCTTGCAAGAATCCTGGCTGACGTCAGTTCCAAACGTGGAATGGATTGCTCCTTGAGTGGTGCTACTCTCGTCTTGGAGGTAAGTAACTGCGCTCTTGTGACTGATTCTTGCTTGCACAGCAGATAAACAGCTGCACAATAGGCCTTGCTACTTGCATCCGCAAATCCATGGATTGAAATCTCCTGAACCATTTCTTTCAGACTCGGATAGACACATCTGGGAAACAGAATTTCTCTCGTGGTTTTGAAATCAATCAGCCACTTTCTCCAGCTCTGAATCATTCTTTCCTCTGGAGTTTCGTCCCATCCAATCTTACTTTTACAAAGCTCTTGCAGTAAGATTTTAGCTGATACAAGGATTGGGCTCACAAGTCCCAATGGGTCGAACATGCTTGCGATTATGCTCAGTATATTTCGTTTAGTAGGCTCTAGACTTTCTGCTCTTTCGATAATTTCCTTGAAATCATAGACCAAGTTGTCTTCCACTCTATTCCACTTCACTCCAAGGACCTTGTCTTCTTCTTCATTGATGTTTGTTCCCAAAGATTCCTTAGCATATGTAACCTCCTGCTCTGTGCTCTCTTTCACTTCCTTCGTTTCTACTTTGATCGCTTCCAGCAATTTGTTATCGTTTGACTTCCATTTGTGCATGAGAAACCCTCCAGCTCTCAATCTGTCCTTTGCTCTCTTGAATAAATCAAAGGCTTCCTCAACAGTTGATGAACCGGAAACAAGATCATCGATGTACAGCGAATCTTTCACCTTCTTCACAAATTCTGGCTCTTCCTCTTCGTACTTCTGCAAGTGGTGTCTCAATGTAGCGTTTAGCAAAAACGGACTTGGTCCAGCTCCAAAAATGACCCTGCAGAATTGGTAGACTTCAATCTCTGGTTGCTTTGCTAGGATATCTTTCACCCATAAGAAACGTAGCGAGTTTCTGTCTTCCACATCAATTTCAATTTGAAGGAATGCCTTCCTTATATCTCCAATCAATACGACTTTGTGCTCTCTCAGTCGTAACAACACGTCATACAGCATTGGTGCTAGTGACGGTCCTGTGTGAAGGCAGTCGTTCAACGATAATTTGCTCTTGCTGACCTTTGCACTGGCATCAAACACTACCCTGAGCTTGGTGGTTTCGGCTTGCTCTCTAATGACTGGATGGTGCGGAAGATAATGTGTCCCTTCTTTGGTTTCATTTTCATCTGTAACTTTCTCTATGATTCCTTCCTCTAGCTGCTCCTTAATGACTCTGTCATACTCTTTTGCCGTCTTTTCATCCTTTTGAAGCTTCTTGATTTGCCCTTTCAGTCTCGCCAAACTCAGATTGTAATTTGTTGGCAATAGCGCTTTCTCCTCCTTCCATGGTAGTTTTACCGAGTATCTATCTCCCTTGAATTCAATTTGCTCTTGAAATTCCTCATGTACATCTTTTGCTTCTGTTATTCCTATGCTCTCAAAGTCCCATAATTGGTTTAATTTCTGATCCATTGCATCTTGAGGAGTTCCAAGTATCAGATTGACATTGGAATGCATCACTTTACCTTCACTCTCCCCAACAGGCCCTGACAGTGTCCAGCCTAAAACTGTTTCTACAGCAACGGGCTCCGCTTTCTCCCCCCTTCTTGTGTTTTCCTTTTGTAGTCGCCACAAATTATCTGCGCCTACCAGCAAGTGTACAACCAATTCTTCCTTCGCTGAAACATCTGAAAACTGTAGCTCTTTCAAATGCTCATAATTCTCTTTGATAACCTCGGGGTGTACATTGGCTAGACTTGTAATAGACGGCACTTCGAATACATCTATCTGAACCTCTCTCCCCCCGTCTACATGTGCCAACTTAATTGTATAAACATTGCACTTCTGTGCTTTGTTACTTTGGCCGAATGTATCTAGTTTCAGCCACTTTCTTTCCTTTGGCTTAGCTTTCATCAATTGTGCAAGCTCTGAAGTGACAAAAGTGCATTGACTTCCCGAGTCCAGCATCACCCTACACCTAACCTTGGGACCCTGTCCATCTACCCATGCATCTGCTTGTAAGGTTTGCAATGCTACCTTTCCTTGGGATCCGACATGAAGGCTTGGTGCTACGACCCTTTCTTCCTCATTTTTGTCGCTTCCTTTTCCGTCCCTACAAATAGAAGTGTGATGCCCCACATTACAATTTGCACACTTAATCCTGACTCTGCAGTCATGAGCCTTGTGACCCTTTTTCATGCATTTGAAGCATCTACCATATCGTTTGATGAGCTCCTTTCTCTTCTCTATATCTACCACCTTGGTACACTTCTCATGAAGGTGATCCCCTCTACAGAATGCACAGTCTAATTTATCTCTCGTCACCAATGCGCTACCGGTGGTGGGCTCTTGTCTTACATTTCTGGGCCTAAAATCCTTGCTCTTTTCACTGGTTGCGCCGTGCACCTCTCTCAATTCTATTTCTTGTAACAACATTTTCAGGAACGTGTCCATGTCCCAGTCTTCATAGTTATCTCTTCCTCTTGTGATTAATAATTTTATCTGCTCTGGCAATTTCTTAAGCAACGCTGGCACAATGACACATGAATATGTTGCCTGATCCACACCCAAGGATCTCAAAGCTCTGTGATTCACTTCAATCTCATCATGAAATTTTCTCAATCTCTGCACATCTTTCTCATTAAAAACTGGTTGAATATCTGACAAATTTCGAATATGATTTTGGGTTATCAATGACTTCCTGCCAAATCTTGATTTCAATTTATCCACAGCTTCATCATAATTTCTAGCATTAATTTCTAGACCCTCTATTGCCTTCGCTGCCTGTCCATGCAGAAGGCCTGTGAGATAATCAAATTTATCAATGGGCTCTAGGTTATCGTTTTTGTGGATATTCCTTTCGAAAATGTCCCAAAATCTCTGCCAATCTTTGGGATCTCCTGAAAACCTTTGTAACTGGAGTTTAGGCAGTTTTGAAGGTATGTTTCCCTTATTTTGTGTTGGCGATGGTTGGCTATTTGCTGCATGAGGATTTAATGCAACTTCTATTTTCAAAAGCCCTGTCTGGATGTCTGCTCTAATCTGACTGGCCTCTGACATTTCCTGGGCTATATTTGCATTCTCGTCGAGCTGTATACTGAGCTCCAAAATTCTTTGGTCTATTTTCTGTAATTTGTTTAGCCCTTCAAACAAAGTTAAATTTAACTGTTGTACTCTCTGGTCTCTAATAGACGTCCCCCCCCCCCCCGCTTATTAATTTTTGGAAAATTTTCCACCCAGGACATTCTTATTCCAACCCCCCCGCTTATTAATTCTGGCAACGAGTTCCAAGCAAGACAAAAGCTACACAACAAAATTCTATGCACCCAACTAAGATTAAGACTTTCGAGCGAAATCTGTGATGTCATTGCTATTAATTTCTGAGATTTTTTCCAACCCCCCCCCTATTATTCCAACCCCCCGGCTATTAATTTTTGAGATTTTTCCAACCCCCCCTACTATTCCAACCCCCCCGTCTATTAGAGACCAGAGAGTAACTGAAGCTTTTCTCCACTTTCTAAAGCCCTGTCTACCGAGGCTAATTTTGTTAGCAGTAAGTCTCTCTTTGCAACACGAATAAGACAGTTTCTTTTCAGTTCTCTCCGTTCTCTGTCCTCTTGATTGGGTGCCCCCTCTGATCCTGTGGCCTGAGACAACCCCACTCCCTCTCTCTCTCCCGACGGAGTACTCATCTCGACATACCCAGTTCAAATAGTCGATGAAAATCGTCTCTTTCTACACTACAAGCCGCTGTGTATCCGGCTCGGTCAGGACCACTCTATGTCGGGGATTCTGGGTCCACCCCAGACATAATACCGAAATAGCTCAAGTACCCCCCGGGGACCTTCTCCGACCAGGCAGAAAATACACACACGAAAAAATCGACACGAAGTTTAGCAAAACCAAAACAAAACATTCAATCCATTAATGTAACCCAACTAAATTCAAGCACCAGCAATAAAGTAGCAATGATCAGCAATGAAAAAATGAAAGAAATCAACTCAAAATCAATCAACAAATTTGGCCTGACTGTGTAAATTCCCTCAGCAATTCTTCAGTTCAGAGGACTGTATACTTTCTTGTTAATCAATACCAATGCCACGCCCCAATTTCTGTTTCCCCTGGTCTAAAGTTCAACCCACAATTTAACGATTTCAGCTACAAACAAATACCTCCCACTTGGCTAATCAAATACCCAAAATAAATTTCTCTTGCTAAATCAATTCGATTTCAGTTGAGTTTTGTCTCGCAACCTCTCCAAACGGCTATTACTAAAAGCAGGAACGGGGAATATTGCTGGGGAATCGTGGGGAATGCCGGGGAATCACGAGGAATCACGGGGAATGTCGGGGAATCATGGGGAATAGTGAGGAATACGCGAGGAATAGCGGGGAATCACGGGGAATGTCGAGGAATATCGGGGAATAGTGGAGAATACGCGAAGAATGGCGGGGAATAACGAGGAATCATGGGGAATCATGGGGAATATCACGAGGAATGGCGGAGAATCACGGGGAATCGCAAGGAATCGTGGGGAATATTGAGAGAAATAGCGGGGAATCGCGGGGAATCGCGGGGAATCATGGGGGATCGCGAGGAATCACGGGGAATATCACTGGGAGTTACGGGAAATATCGGGGAATCGCGAGGAATGTTGAGAAATTATGGGGAATATCGCAGGGAATCATGGGGAATCCCGTGGAATATCGCAGGGAATCGCGGGGAACGTGGGGGTGATAACGTGGAAAATCGAGGACACTTCTTCGTTTCCTCGAATTAAAGCATAAGTAATTCTTTAGGAAAACTTTAGCTCAGTAGCAACAGCAGTAGTAATTCAGAGTAACAGATAAGACTGAGGAAACTTTGCAAGAATATATGTGCAAATATTTTGTTATCATTTCAGTATATCCTTGCATGCTTCGACAACAGCAATTATCACCCTTTTACAAACATTGGGTGTAGGGGCGCTTGATGTTTTGAATCACGGAATGATAGAAAGTCTACAGGTTTGCAAATGCCACAGTAGTTTCTGGTAGATGTCGTTACTGTTTCACATAATGGATTAGCGATCACATGTATTGATGTTCCGTTTGCCAAGCTTGCCAACGTGTATGAAATCGGCAGCGAGGAGAAGTTTTGCAGATGAATTAAATTGATTCACGTATTTAGAAGTCACAGATTTATCAGTCATCAGTAAGTTCTACCTTGTTTTGAACTTTGAATCCAAATTATACCGTAAAGCTCTATGGTTGGCATTAATTAGCTATGTAATTAGCTAGACGAGAAGCCAACGTTAAATAAAGCAATTATATTATTATTGTTATTATATTTGCCCCCTCTATATCAAGTTCCCTTTTTTAATAAGCCCCTCCCCGCTTAGCCAAATTCTAAATAAGCACCCCTCTCTTTGAGGTCCCCAATTATATCAAATTCTAGCGGCTACCAACGATTTTGCACTTGTTTAGCTAAACGAGTTTAGATGTTAATTTTGATGTTCTTCAGGACAAAATAGTCTCGAATTTATGTACATGACCAATGACAAGCCATTATGTTGATGCTTCTACTTTAATTTTTGGAATAACCCCCATCTCTTTTAAGACCCCTTCTGGATTGTCGGGAACTAAAAAAACCCCATAGCGGAATTTACCTTAGAGTTTTGCATTGTGAATTTACCGCCGAGGCTCTACGGTAAATTTCCTGGGGGGCTTGTTTAATTTCCGAAAATGCAGGAGGGCTTACAAGAGATTGGGCTTATTCACAAAATCAAATTAGAAGCTACCCTGGGTACCAGAGCCAAAAAATAATAAAAAGAAAAAAAAAGGAAGGAAAGAAAGTTGGCAGTATTCCCCTCCTTAATATTCCCCTTAATCTCCTTAATATTCTTCAATATTCCCCTCCTTTCTTCCTTCTCTCTTTTCCTCTTACCAATTTCCTTTCATTTAAATTTTGAGGCTCTGGTACCCAGGGTAATTAGAAGCATTGATATAATGGCTATAGAATGGCTTGCCAGTTTGTTTACCCCATATTTTGCGGATTTAACATTTAATTTTACAATTCAAATAAATAAATTCGATTGTCCTTAACCATATCATAATTAACATATAAACTTGTTTAGCTACAAAAATGGAAAGTCGTAGGAAGCCGATTGAATTTGATACATTTGGGGACTTCATACAGAGGGGTCCTTATGTAGGATTTGGCAGAGAGAGGGGGGCTTCTTACAGAAGGGGGTTTGATATAGAGAGGGCAAAATAGAGCTTTCACGCTATAATTTGGATTCAAAGTTCAAAACATGGTAGGAGTTACTGATAACTGATAAATCTTTGACTTCAAAATACGTGAATCAATTCAAATCATCAGCAGAATTTCTCCTTGCTGCCGATTTCATACACTCTGGCAATCTTGGCGAACGGAACATCATTGCATTTGATAGCTAATCCATAATGTGAAGAAGTAACAGCATCTACCAGAAACTACCTTGGCATTTGCAAACCTGTAGACACTCTATCGTGTGTATTCTTTTGACTAATTTGCATTCCTGAGCGGATAGAATAGATCTCATGCAAATATTCGTGAAATTATTTGTCTTTCAAAACA
The DNA here is from genome assembly GCA_964020215.1 of Aurelia sp. 3 sensu Dawson et al. (2005). NCBI lineage: Eukaryota > Metazoa > Cnidaria > Scyphozoa > Semaeostomeae > Ulmaridae > Aurelia > Aurelia sp. 3 sensu Dawson et al. (2005). The sequence goes on along the minus strand of OZ026592.1, from coordinate 36,510 downwards.
TCGAGCTTGCCTACATCCAATGTTTGTAAAAGGGTGATAATTGCTGTTGTCTAAGCATGCAAGAGCATACTAAAAATGATAACAAAATATCTGCACATATATTCTTGCGAAGTTTCCTCAGTCTTATCTGTTACTCTGAACTACTACTGCTGTTGGTACTGAGTTAAGGTTCTTCTAAACTAGAAGTAACTAAAAGTTATCAACTGCGCGCACTCTAAGATATTTCTGAACTCAAATAAAGCCACACTAAATTCGTAAATGACTTTTTTGCTGTTCCCTTGAACTGGATTTAATTGTTCCATTATTCCCTATTCCATGTTTTATGACTAGAAGGAGGGTGATGAAAGCAGGGTCAACAGATTATTGTGCTGAGTTAATCCCATTGACGAGCATTTATTTGCTCGATTTGCTGCGTCGTCACCAATCAATGCATGTAATCAGGAAAGTTGTAGGTATGCGAACGTTTTGAACAGCGGCAATGAAGCAATAGACAAAACAAATATGCGTGGCCAGCAAACGAAAATTCACTACCTCGCAATTAGTAAGCACGCTCCTTCGTCGCGCGCAATAATTACTTTGGAATGCTTTAATTCAGGAGAAAGAAGAAGATACCTCGGTATTCTACGCTATCCCCTTACATTCCCCACGATTCCTCGTGGTTCCCCGTGATTCCCCGCTGTTCCTCGAGAAATGCCCCATGATTCCCCGCGATTCCCAGCTATTTCTCTCAATATTCCCCACGATTCCTTGCGATTCCCCGTGATTCCCCGCCATTCCTCGCGATATTCCCTGATATTCCTCGACATTCCCCTTGATTCCCCGCTATTCCTCGCGTATTCCCCACTATTCCCCGATATTCCTCGACATTCCCCGTGATTCCCCGCTATTCCATGCTATTCCTCGCGTATTCCTCACTATTCCCCATGATTCCCCGACATTCCTTGTGATTCCCCGGCATTCCCCACGATTCCTCAGCGATATTCCCCGTTCCTGCTTTTAGTAATAGCCCTCTCCAAACAGCGCATAAAACGTTCTTGGCTTTGGCCTAAAACCCTAAATTCGACCACAATCCAAACAATTCAAACAAATCAAAACACAAAAACAAACAAGAAAACTGTTGACTCACGTCCCTTTAATCTGCGACTCTGCAGCCACGAACGAAACTTAATCTTTGATAAATCTTTTCGCGATAATTTACGGGCTTTTTCGATTCTTGAAACACTTCCAAACGATTCTTTTAAACGCATCAAAAGTAAAACCCCATTCTCAATTCTCCATTCTTCCTCTACGATCTACTCAAAACTGATAACGCAACGTACAGTAAACAAAAACTAACGCGTTCACGGTCTACTGTCCTAATTCATATTTACATAACACTAAGCCTATTGTCTGGAAAATGTACTTCCGCGTACAGCTGAATGGCGTCGTCACAGCTTCTCTTAACAATTTTCTTTGAAGATTAATTAAGAGATGTGACTTATGCATTGTTCTTGCAAGCAACTTTTAAGGAAATTCTGCGTCATGTAAAATATATCCTTCCAAGCATTTCTCTGCTTGCATGATTCACAACTTTACCCTCAAGTGAGACATCTATATTTCAAATTTCATTTTGAGCTCATAAAAAGCTACTGCCCCGTTGATATTTGCTTCAAAAAGGTGTTGTCCCAACTCTGATAAGCTCAATGAAAGTAGCTGCCCCGTTACGTTTTGCACCGGCCATGTTATAAAATAAACTTTGCTCTGTCTCTTAAATCTGAGAAGATAGGAGTTTAGTGTGAAGTTCTCAATGCAATCGCCCTTATAACTATAACCCGTTTCTGTAATAGGAACACTGGATTGATGTAAGTTTCATATGTAAGACCCCAAACTAAATTTCTACATGCCTCTTTTCCCCGAGTTCTGCAGAATGAATAACCCCCTTCTTAACTGAAAATGAAATGCTTCCCCAGAAAGATTGCCACTGTCGGTGTCAAGGAGTTACTGTTATTATAACTGCAATCCAAATATTACCCCTTTCATTAAGGACGTAGAAAATTTTGTAAATTTTTTTTATGGCAAATTTATACATACATAGGAAGTATCTCAAACTTGGAGAGGGACACAACACTTCGAGGGCACTTTTTTCCTGAAGAAAAAGGGGGCATTTTCTGAATATAAAAAGGGCGCTTCTGTGCTTATTGCAAAACCGTAGCAGGACATGTGCCCCTATGTCTATACCCTTCATTGTATTGCATGTCAAAAAGTTGTAATACAGTGGTTGTATTGCCTTTATTTGATCTAAGAAGTATGAACGAGTATGAGAAGAGTGTAAGAGTATAAGAAGTATTCGTAACTGAAACTTCCGTATAATGAAAGAACTATCCACTTTTAAGAATATATGTCCTGGTATGCTTGGTTCTAGCGGTTCTAGCTTACTCCAGTTCTGGTATACCCTTTATAAGTCTCTTGGAGATTTTGGGTATTCACTTTCTACACTTATGCATATGGAAGTGACCCCAGCGGGATTTTATCCATGTTTTTGTCAATCTTAATTAGCATACTAGTTAAAGTAAATCAAGAGAAAGAAATGCGGCCTTTTCACCAATAAAACGGCTTACTGAGAGGCACCGGAGAGAGAGGTACGAAGAAAATGACTTTATGACTTTGGAGATACAGAAAGTACAATATATGAAATAACATACAAAGAAACTTTCAACGAATGTTGAGATGTTGAGTGGCAAACCTGGATGAAATATCATTGTTGCTAAAAAAATTCAAAACCATAAATTCAAATTCCTTCCAGGAAAACGAAATAATTACTGATTAATTAGATGTGATGTGAATATCACCCATCGACCTCCCTTATCCCCGGGGCGGGATCAAAGATAAGTAGCTGAGTTTCAAACATTTCTGTTGAAAATATGATTAATTCCTTCAAATAATTAAAGCATTCAATTAGATTGTTGCTGGAGATGATGTAACATCAACCACAATGCCATGACACCTTGATATGATGCAATACCATGCATCATTATATTATTGATGACGTCATTTGTGCATTTTAGTAATGATCACTGATGGTGGTAACAAGGAAGCCTGAATGTCGGCCAGAGATCAGTGATTTGGATGAGTTCTGAGCATAGCATTTTCCAAATGCACACCATAATAATTTTTCAAAATTGGTTGAATTATTGCCACAGTATTTGCAAAGAAGAATATTTTTATTAGAAGTCATAAAACGCGGATTTCATAAAATCCTCAGAGAAGGTAATTGCTGTTGATGGCGTTTCCCATTCCTCAAAGTTTCTTCATATATGAAAAATGAATGTGATAACATCTCGCTAGCAGTTATCTGATTATTGACCTCGAGTAATTCAGTAACAAATGGAACAAGAAAACCCTACATACTTTGAAACCATGACCATCTCTTATTCCGCAAAGATAGATCAAAGTGAATTTCTTATGTCATAGGATAATATCGACTTTTCTCAGTCACTACATAAACAACCCCTTGCACCATGGCAAAGAATTGCACACCGGACTGGACTTACTGGATAAAAAGAACAACGAAGACAACAAATCTACGTATATACAAAGCATATGGAGAAAGTGTCTTCATACATAACTCTGAATTATGTAAACTGTTAAAGAAAATTGAAAGGAAAATAAATGCCAGTAATCTAAAACTGGGAAATTTAGCAATGCCAATATCTACTAATACCCAACACACTAATATTTACCAATTTCTTATTAATTACAGCTGGTTCTTACTTAATTGCACGAGCGAAGCGAGGGCTTACTATTAGGAAGCAGCCGAGTTTCGTTCCTGGTCCACGCATATTCTATTGTTATGCATTGTTATTTTCCGCTGGTCAATAGGTCTGCATCAATAATTTGCATAATCTAACAAAAGAAATCACATTGTGCATTGTGCTCACATCATTTCAGTGAACTGTTTATTGCGTCATTACTCCTGGCTTTAAGTACTTTAATCAACTGCAGTATAGAATTAAACTTGGTTTGTTGTTTGATTTTAATCAGTGTCTGGAAACGAACTGAAATAAACGGTTGTTTACAAGGGTTCTTGAGTTAGGCCTAATGAAATGGTCAGCAAGGGTCTGTCACTCATTCAAAACAGCGTGCACAAGCTTTTTGAAACTGGAAGGATTTAGGATTTTTACGCACTTTTTGCGGATTTTTCTTGAAGAGAAAGGCATCTTCGTCAACAAAATACGAAATTTTCTCTGGCAAGACACCATTTGGTTGCGAGCACCCAAGGGCTTCGAGGGGCACATCGCTGGAGTCGATAATTAGGCAAAGTTAAAGATTTCACGGAGTATGACAGAAATTACTGTAAGTCACAAGAAGGGGGGGGGGGCAACAAACCGATACACGGATGTTTATATTAGAAACTATGAATTTAACATTTTGCCGAGTAATATGATACAGAAGCAAGTGAGACTAAAGTAACAACTTTGTAAAATTTTGTTTTCTAAAGTAAAACATGCCAGAGTTTCTTAATTTTTTGGCGATATGAAAGTCTGAGTTTCTTATGAGCGGTTTCTTATAAAAAGTCCCAAAATTGTGTAATCTCAGTCCACTATTTTAAAACATGATTCTTGTTTCTCCCCAATAAAGGATTTCTCGTCAGGAAGAAGAACCATGTCAGTTTCTGCATACACTTTTTTATAAGAATCTTGGATCAGGCCATAGTACTAAAAAATTGTCAATGTGGTCGCTAACACTGCTGCAGATATGTTTCTTGATATTCAAAACATCATATATAGGAATAAACAGTATTCTGTTATGTTGAAGATACAAATGGTTTGATAATATTGCCCAATAATAAAGATCCAACGATCTTTTTGCTATAAAATTCATGCTTTTAACTTTGAAAAGTTTCTTAGTACTTCTCAGACATAGTACTTGAGTTTCTTAAAATTTTGGCCATCTTAGTACTAGTTTCTTACAAACCAGTTTCTTATAAAAAAAACGTGTATCTCATTTTTGGTCAATTTTCCGAACCATTGAAGCAGGTCTCTTAAGAACGGGGCACGTGCACTTACTAACGATTTGTTACTTCTAGTTTCTAAGTTACTTTTGTTGTGTTGGAAAAAGTCTACAGACGGGAAATTTCAATTACTATTTTCTGGACTAATATAACAGAAAATCAGAACTTATTTGATGGATAAGAGCAATTGCAATTCTTGTAAATGAATAGATAAAGAAATGAATAGATATATCACTAAAGAAACAAATATATGATCATATGCATAGGCGATTAAATAGATGCTTTAAAAGTTGACAGCCTTGTTTTCATGTAGCGAAGAAAAGTAAATTTCACAATTCCAAACAATTCGTCTAAACTCTGGTGATAGAAATTCAATTTGGAGAGTATCCACAGAATTGTACTGCAAGTGCTTACACTATGCATGTGGTGAGTACCTTTAAGAAAATTCGTACCCCTTTTATCTACAGGATCTTATCAAAGAGATTATGCTGAGGAGAAAGTTGTAACTGATTGAAACAATGGAATAATAATGATGATAATAATGATGATGATAATAATAACAAAAACAAAAATAAAGATAATGATAATAATAATAATAATAATAATAATAATGATAATAATAATGATGATAATAATAATAATAATAATAAGAAAAATGGGAAAGCAAACCTCTTCACGGTCAGTATCCAAAACGTAGTCAACAAGCTGATGTCGATAAAGACAAAACACATCAATGGTTGCGAGGAACGGGTCTGAAGGCTGAAACGGAAGGCTTTATAATGGCTGCGCAAGACCAAAGCTTGTTCACCAGAAATTATCAATCCAAAATAGCGAAAAACGGGGCTGACCCTAAATGTCGATTTTGTGATCAATATGATGAAACAATAGATCACCTAGTGTCAGGATGCTCTGTTCTTACACCAAATGAATATAAGAATAGGCATGATCGAGTGGGACAATACTTACACTGGAAAATCTGCAAGCATTATAATACTCCGCACGCTGAAAAATGGTATGAACATAAAACTCCCCCAGTAGCAGAAGGAGAAAACACAACGATACTATGGGACTTTCCAATAAACACGGACAGAGCTATCCAAGCCAACCGACCAGATATAGTCATCAAAGACCACAAGAGCAAAACATGCCTCCTCATCGATATGACAATTCCTACAGATCGAAATATTTCTGTCAAAGAATTTGACAAGTTATCAAAGTACAAAGACCTTCAAATTGAGATAGAACGGATGTGGCACCTTAAAACAACTATTGTACTTGTCGTAGTTGGCGCACTTGGGATGGTGAAAAAGGGAATCCAAAATCATCTTAATGCAATCCCTGGAGAACCAAACTTGCAAGAAATACAAAAAATAGTACTTACAAGTACTACCCACCTTCTTCGCAAAGCACTGTCAATCTAAAGATCTGAACAGCAAATAACTGTAACGCTGAAGTGCATATCAATGTTAGCATGCAAATAACAAACCCTCTTGCTGCCTCAGGTATCGGGATGATCCCCGGCAGCTAGATTGTATACAGCCGAAATCAAAAGAAAGTAACAATTCATAATAATAATAATAATAATAATAATAATAATAATAATAATAATAATAATAATAATAATAATAATAATAATAATAATAATAATAATAATAATAATAATAATAATAATAATAATAATAATAATAATAATAATAATAATAATAATAATAATAATAATAATAATAATAATTGTTAGTGGCTGCCAAAAACTTGCCCAAAAGGAGTATAAGCGTAGACATGACAAAGTTGCGTGCTTCATCCATTGGCTCTTATGCAAGAAATATGACCTGGAGCGTACAGACAAATGGTATCAACATCAGCCAAGTCCTGTTGTAGAAAACAAGAGATACAAATTCTTGTGGGATTTCTCCATCCAAACTGATCGAGTCATAGAGCACAGAAGACCGGACATTGTCATCGTCGATTGGGAAGAAAAAGAATGCATTGTCATTGATGTAGCCATTCCTGCTGACCAAAATATCGCAGACAAAGAATGGGAGAAGATCAGCAAATACAGTGAACTAAAGCTGGAAATAATGAGATTATGGAATGTTAAAACAAAAGTGATTCCAATAGTGGTTGGGGCCCTTGGCTCAATTCCCAAAAAAGTTAAAAGAACATTTGAAGAGTTTAGGATTACCAGATGATATTCACTGCATCCAGAAGTCAGCCCTCCTTGGAACAGCTGGGATACTAAGAAAAGTATTGAGTGTCTGAGGCTGCTTGTTGCAGCTTGACATTTGATGAACCATTCCTCCAGACTATGAACTTTAGGAGTGAACTCGCAAATAATAATAATAAAAAGGACGTGGAAGGAGTATGCTAAAATGTGCAAAGGACTGTTCTCGTGGAAAGTGAGACTATCATGAAGAAATTTATAAGCGGGATTATTCAGCAATCATGAATCCATGACTTTGTAAATATGACTCTTATTGTCCCGCACCGAAGCGGGGCTTAGTAGTACTCCGTGCGTGAAAAATATATACGGCGAGACAATCTCAATGCATCAGAAAAAACCTGTCTTTTTTCGTTTCTGGTTAAACCGGTTTTTGACCTCCGATTCGAAAAGAGGCTGTGATCACCGAAGTTGACAAAATGGCGGATGCGGATCACTGCCACTTGCCGATAGCGTTGTCAAGCTGCAGAAAAGATAAGAAGCCAAAGGGAGAAATATTGATGTAGATTCGCGTTTGATGTTACTTCACTTGAGTCCGAATGGCCTCCATGTTTAGGCGAAGTCAATACCACAGCGCATGCAAATATAAGATAATGATAGGCCTTAGGCCTACCAGACCCCACGTATTTATTTATGAAGAAATCAACAACTTTATTTTCTTCACTATTCCTGCAGTGCAATATGGTATTTTTGGTTTAGGACCCAATCCGTCATCCGTGAAGCCTTATAGAACCACCTACAGGCTTGGGGCGGGGCATTTAGTATTCACTATGCTAGTCAAGTAAATGAGTTGCGCCTGACGTTTGATGTGGAACAGAATCTACTGCATTTTCCACCAGTTCTTAATCGTTTGTAGTGTAGTGTATGCTAGTTTAACATTGCGCGTCTTTTTTATTGGCCATGGGGTAGTCATTGTCTTTCGCTCCCTATGGTATCGTACCATTATTATTGTATAGTAATTAGAATAGGTATAGTTAAATGTAATGATATATTGTAAATATTTATATTTGAATAAAAAAAGTAAACTAACAAACATTAGTAGTCTAAAACATCACTAGGCTCGACTTGCAAAGTTATGTCATATTCATAATGATAATAAGGTGGTTTGGTTTTCATAATTTTGTTCTGTTTTTGTTGAAAGGTGGTTTGGTTTTCATAATAATAATGATAATAATAATACTTTCTTAATGTTAGTTTTACAATAGTGTGTACACCAATTTACACTAAGATGAAGCAAGCAACCTAAGAGATTGCATTATGGAATTTATTGACCACAAGCGTTGCATATGCATTTGTTGTTGAAATACCAATCCTGTATGAGGATTTTGAATTGATTTGCATTTTTGGATAACTTTATATCATTTGCAAGAGAATTCCAAATCTTTTGACCCAAATATTTACCTGAATAGATCTTATACCATAATTTGTAGCTTTAACCTTTGGAACAAATAGAACGTCCTTTGTTCGAAGATCATGGCTAGTGGATTCTGGGAGAAAATAATCTTTCATAAAAGCTGGATTCAAGTTGTGCAAAGTTTTGTAAAGTTCAAGTACTAGCAGCCTAATCTTAGTTCCAGTAACTATGGCCTAATAGAATGTATGTCAATAGTTGACTCGGCCTTAACTAGAAGGTTATCATACGATGAAGTATAATGTGAGAGTGCTGGTCGCAAAACCCTTTCATTAACTTTCTCAAGCTTCTTTTGGCTTCCATTACAGCAAAATATCCAGATTAGAGGACAGTAGTTGAAGTGACAAAGAATGAATGAATTTACAATTTTGAAGTCGTTGTTCATTTGAAATTCTTTAATATGATTATCATTTTTTCTAACGATTAATACTGACATTTAGGAGATATGATAATTCGCGAGTTGCGAGTTGTCAGTTGCGAGTTGCGAGTTGTCAGTTGCGAGTTGCGAGTTGTCAGTTGCGAGTTGGTTTTTACTTTGCGAGTTGCGAGTTGCGAGTTGAAAGTTGTGAGTTGCGAGTTGTAAGTTGGTTTTACATCATATCAATTCATTCTATACTTTTGTTCTAATTTTAGATTCTAGCCAAAGTTTCTTATGAGTTTCTTAAATGAATTTCTACTTCTCTAAATGAACGTTTGTTCTAATTTTAGATTCTAGCCAAAGTTTCTTATGAGTTTCTTAAATGAATTTCTACTGCTCTAAATGAAGAAATGTTCATAATACTTTTGTCTGTTCAAGGGGCCTTCAAGGTACTTTGGAAGATTTCTCTCAAACGGTGTCAAATTATTTGTAAAATCAGACAAAACCATAGACCATAGGCATTGGAGACATTAGGGTGTTGGAGGGCTGCATCATACCTAATCTACCAAACTTTATCGCATCAGGCTCACTTTGGGCAGTTCCTGTTCGGGCAAGATCCATACTAAGCCCCCCCCCCCAAGCACTGAGGATGAGCATACCCCACACAAGTGGAGAAAACCCCTTTTGGATCTGAGATCTCGAAATTCTCTCCAAATAAATATTAGTGCAAAGGAGACATACTTATCAAAGTAAAATGTTCCTGAAGGGTGCACCTCAGTCACGTTCTGCTCCCAGTCATATTTTGCATGAAATCTTATTTATCTTGAAGTCGGTGATCAAATCATAGCACCAACACAAAAACCTCATTCCTTGAGAGTGACTTTAGCAAATCCACATCTCATTTTCCCTTGCAGTGCCCTTGAAAGGGAAATCGGTCGACGAAAACTTTGAAATTACTTTAGCAACGGGCGGTACTGTAAAAGAAACATTCAAGAAAAATTCTTAGTCCCAAAAAACAGCCCTTTTTCCTTCAAGAGAAGTAGAAATTCATCGAAGAAACTCATAGGAAACTTAGGCTAGAATCTAAAATTGGAACAAAAGAATCTGAATTGATATTATGGAAAACCAACTCGCAACTCGCAACTCGCAACTCGCAACTCGCAACTCGCAACTCGCAACTCGCAACTCGCAACTCGCAACTCGCAAAATAAGAGTGAAAACCAACTCGCAACTGACAACTCGCAACTCGCAACTGACAACTCGCAACTCGCAACTGACAACTCGCAACTCGCAGAATATAATCGCTCGACATTTAGCGTGGTTGGCTGTCATATGATTTGAATCATGAGACGTAACGACGTAAGGAACACATCTATTAATTGCAGCTAAAAGAAAAAATTGGTGACAGTTCCTATCAATATATTTGGTCACGTCTTTTTGGAGAAATGTTGTCTTCGATTAAATTCTTAGCGCTGAAGACAAATCATAAATCATTCAGCAAGTAAGATTAATATTTTGATACATTGGTTGAATGCGATTGCGAATTCGATCTTTTTTTAAGACAGCATAACGCCAAATGAGCTTATTGACAATAAGCAGGAAAATTGAAATGATATAAATACCAGGTGTCCCAAAAAAAGTATACAGATTTGGTCGACCCTAGTGACTAGAATATAGCGTGAATCAATCCGAAATAATTTTCAAAACATACCTCGATAGCTAACTTGAACATAGATACCTCGTTTGTTGATATCGGTGCGTTGAGAGTGAAGATATTAATCTTCAAAGGACAAATTTGCTTCAACCTCGAAACCAGAGATTTGACGTTTTGGCCTGAGCAAATTCTTGACGCAGATTGAATAAAATCAACAAAATTTGAAGACGGCAAAACAGATGTGTTTTCCAAAATACAGTTTTTGTTAGACATATCGTCAAGGGAGCTTCGAAATCAGCTTCATTCTTCTCAATATCGACAATTGATTCTACTCTTACTATTCGAATTCATCTGCGAAAGTACTCTCTTCAGCATCAACACATTCGTGCAACTGTCGTATCATTCCTTGAAAAGAATTTTTTATCAGATCTCTTGGGAGTCAAGAAAGCAAGGTCTAGAGATCATTTTGGGGCCAAAAGATGTCTCATATCTTGTTGATGACCAATCTGGGAAAGCACTTTCGAAGATGCGTCATGATCAACCTGATCTGAAGAGATTTGATAACGAATTCTTTAATGATTCGACGTTGTCAAAAGCACGTTGAGCTCAAGGGAGTACTTTCATAGATGAATAGCATGTGTGATTTCGGAGCTCCTTTGACGATAGGTCTCACATAAACTGTATTTTGTAAAACACATCTTTTGTGCCGTCTTCAAATTTTGTTGAATTTGTTCAATCTGCGCTGCGTCAGGACTTTGCTTAGGCCAAAACGTCAAATCTCTGGTTTCGAGGTGGAAGCAAATTTGTCCTTTGAAGATTAATATCTTCACTCTCAACGCACTGATATCAACAAACAAGGTATCTATATTCAAGTTAGCTTTCGAGGTATGTTTTGAAAATTATTTCAGATTGATTCACGCTATATTTTTATTGCTAGGGTCGACGAAATCCGTATACTTTTTTTGGGACACCCGGTATTATATGTGACAATTCCATAGAGTGTTGCAAACATGTTGAACTTCTATCCGACAGAAATGGGACTTTATCATAGAGTTTAAGTTGCAACAAAGCGTCTCTTAAATACCGGGTGAGTCAGAAAAGACGTGGGGCGTTTGGTGGACTGTGACATCGAATTTAGTCATCCGATTGCATAGTTGTATAAGAAAGTTAGAAACCGTGTTTCCAATGAATTAAAAGAAAGCAAAGCACAATGATCTACCAATACCCGCCTCTGTATGGCGTATCCACCACAGTAGTGCGTATAGGTTCGCTAGCGTGATCCAGGTAAGTGACATATTCCGTCGATTGAAGTCGATTTGATCGAATTTCAACTGCCAACCAGCAGATACAGTTTTCCGATTTGATCCTGTTAGACAAAGTTCAATATCACCTCATTTGTCAGTAAAATCCTGGCAATTGAGGTGATATTGAAAATACACTTTCTTTTTCCTTAATTGCCTGCAGCAAAGTGACAAATTCCGTTGATTTACGTTGCTTTGATCGAATTTCAACTGCCAGCCAGCAGATTCAGTCTTTCGATTTGATTTGGTTAGACAAATTTCAATATCACCTCATTTGTCAGTAATATCTTGACAATTGAGGTGATATTGAAAACACACTTTCTTTTTCCTTAATTGCATCAGGGTAAGTGACGAATTCCGTCAATTGAAGTTGATTTGATCGAATTTCAACTGCCAACCAGCAGATACAGTCTTCCGATTTGATCCTGCTAGACAAAGTTCAATATCACCTCATTTGCCAGTAATATCCTGACAATTGAGGTGCTATTAAAAATACACTTTCTTTTTCTTAATTGCCTGCAGCTAAGTCAGAAATTCCTTTGAATTACGTTGCTTTGATCGAATTTCAACCGCCAACCAGCAGATACAGTCGTTCGATTTGATCCCATTAGACAAATTTCAATATCACCTCATTTGTCAGTAATATCCTGACAATTGAGGTGCTATTAAAAATACACTTTCTTTTTCTTAATTGCCTGCAGCTAAGTCAGAAATTCCTTTGAATTACGTTGCTTTGATCGAATTTCAACTGCCAGCCAGCAGATACAGTCTTCCGATTTGATCCCATTAGACAAATTTCAATATCACCTCATTTGTCAGTAATATGCCGACAATTGAGGTGATATTGAAGATACACTTTCTTTTTCTTAATTGCCTCCAGCTAAGTGACAAATTCCGTTGATTTATGTTGCTTTGATCGAAGTTCAACTGCCAGCCAGCAGATACAGTCTTCCGATTTGATCCCATTAGACAAATTTCAATATCACCTCATTTGTCAGTAATATCCTGACAATTGAGGTGCTATTAAAAATACACTTTCTTTTTCTTAATTGCCTGCAGCTAAGTCAGAAATTCCTTTGAATTACGTTGCTTTGATCGAATTTCAACTGCCAACCAGCAGATACAGTCGTTCGATTTGATCCCATTAGACAAATTTCAATATCACCTCATTTGTCAGTAACATCCTGACAATTGAGGTGATATTGGAAATACACTTTCTTTTTCCTTAATTGCATCCAGGTAAGTGACAAATTCCGTCAATTGAAGTTGATTTGATCGAATTTCAACTGCCAACCAGCAGATACAGTCTTCCGATTTGATCCTGCTAGACAAAGTTCAATATCAGCTTATTTGTCAGTAATATCCTGACAATTGACGTGCTATTGAAAATAGACTTTCATTTTCTTAATTGCATCCAGGTAAGTGACAAATTCCGTCAATTGATGTTGATTTGATCCAATTTCAACTGCCAACCAGCACATACAGTCTTCAGGATTAATCCTGTTAGACAAAGTTCAATATCACCTCATTTGTCAGTAAAATCCTGACAATTGAGGTGATATTGAAAATGAACTTTCTTTTTCCTTAATTGCATCCAGGTAAGTGACGAATTCCGTCAATTGAAGTTGATTTGATCGAATTTCAACTGCCAACCAGCAGATACAGTCTTCCTATTTGATCGCATTAGACAAATTTCAATATCACCTCATTTCTCAGTAATATCCTGACAATTGAGGCGCTATTGAAAGTACACTTTCTTTTTCTTAATTGTCTGCAGCTAAGTTACAAATTCCTTGAATTACGTTGCTTTGATCGAATTTCCACTGCCAACCAGCAGATACAGTCCTCCGATTTGATCCTGCTAGACAAAGTTCAATATCACCTCATTTGTCAGTAACATCCTGACAATTGAGGTGATATTGAAAATACACTTTCTTTTTCCTTAATTGCATCCAGGTAAGTGACAAATTCCGTCAATTGAAGTTGATTTGATCGAATTTCAACTGCCAACCAGCAGATACAGTCTTCCGATTTGATCCTGCTAGACAAAGTTCAATATCACCTTATTTGTCAGTAATATCCTGACAATTGACGTGCTATTGAAAATAGACTTTCATTTTCTTTATTGCATCCAGGTAAGTGACAAATTCCGTCAATTGATGTTGATTTGATCCAATTTCAACTGCCAACCAGCACATACAGTCTTCAGGATTAATCCTGTTAGACAAAGTTCAATATCACCTCATTTGTCAGTAAAATCCTGACAATTGAGGTGATATTGAAAATGAACTTTCTTTTTCCTTAATTGCATCCAGGTAAGTGACGAATTCCGTCAATTGAAGTTGATTTGATCGAATTTCAACTGCCAACCAGCAGATACAGTCTTCCCATTTGATCCTGCTAGACAAAATTCAATATCACCTCATTTGTCAGTGTGCCCCAGGGTTCTATTCTAGGACCCTTGTTTTTCCTTGTGTATATAAATGATCTATCTGTAGGCTTGAAGTGCAATGTTAAGCTATTTGCCGATGATACATCACTATTCACAGTGGTTGAAGATTCAAATACAGCTGCCAGTGATATGAACCATGACTTGGACTTGATAAGTCAATGGGCTCACGCTTGGAGAATGACCTTTAATCCTGATCCACAAAAACAAGCTGTTGAATTGACATTTTCAAGGAAGAAAATTGAAACTGATCATCCAATGATCCTTTTTAACGACATACCTGTGAAAAAGGTAAGTGAACATAAACATTTAGGAATTATCCTAGACTCTAAGCTTTCTTTCTCTGTTCATATCAAATCTGCTATTTCTAAAACAAGAAAGGGCATTGGTTTGCTGAAATATCTCTCCAGTTATCTGCCAAGGCATACCCTGAATGAGTTGTATAAACTCTATGTTCGACCCCACCTGGACTATGGTGATGTTATTTATCACATTCCTGCTAAATTGTGTAATTTCAGTCAAAATATCATTCTACCAAACTTAATGGAAAAACTTGAGTCTGTTCAGTATTCTGCTGCTTTGGCTGTTACCGGCACTTGGAGAGGAACATCTCGGGAGAAGTTGTACACAGAGCTTGGTTGGGAGTCCCTGAGTTCCAGAAGATGGAGTAGACGTCTTACCTTGTTTTACAAGTTTGTAAACAATCTTAGTCCTGGGTATACAGTAGATCCAATTCCCCCTCTTCACCAGTCGCAGTACTGCCTTCGCAACCAGGATGTCATTGGGCGTTTGAATGCAAGGACAGAAAAATTCAAGTCGACTTTCTATCCAAATTGTTTATCCGAATGGAATAAGCTTGAGCCTGAACTGAGAGGTGCACCTTCTATTGCTGTTTTTAAGAAGAAACTCTTGTCAATAATCCGTCCTCCTGCAAAATCTGTTTATGGAATTCACGATCCTAAAGGATTGTCCCATCTTACTCAACTTAGGGTTGGTCTTAGCAAGTTAAATTTCCACAAATTCAAGCATAATTCTAGAGATACCATAAACCCGATGTGCCCAACAAGCGATGGTATTGAGGATACGGAGCACTTTTTGTTGTTCTGCCCCTCTTTTGATGCTCAACGACAAGATCTTCTCGCTGGAATGGTTGAATTATTACGATCATTTGTGCAAATCACCGATCTCTCAAATGACGCTTTGACACAGCTTTTATTATATGGTGATCAAGACCTTTCTTATGACCTGAATAAAAATATACTCGAATTGACCTTACGTTTCATTCGCGAAACTGGTCGCTTTGACTAAAATCATTCAACCCTCAGCTATGCACAAAGCAACCACCACGTCGTTAACGTAAATGTCCTTTTACTTTGTAAATTCTGTTTCACATCAGATGTCAGGAATTTGAAATTACTTCAAAGAACGTAAACTTATCGCAACCCTGACTTTACATCTGATGTGGAACCGAATCTTGTTTAGTAGATATTAAATTGTTCTCAGTGTTTGTTGTATTTAGGTTAGCATTGCGTGTCTTTTCATATTGGCCATGGGGTAGTCATTGTCGTTCGCTCCCCATGGTATCGTCCCCGTAGTATTGTATAGTAATTAGATCCGTATAGTAGAATGTAAGATTTGTTGTATTACTTTTCATGAATAAAAAAAAAAAAAAAAAAAAAAAAATTTGTCAGTAATATCCTGAGAATTCAGGTGATATTGAAGATACACTTTCTTTTTCCTTAATTGCATCCAGAGAAGTGACCAATTCCGTCGATTGAAGTCGATTTGATCGACTTTCAATGGCCAACCCTGCGGATACAGTCTTCCGATTTTATCCTTCTAGACAAAGTCCAATATCACCTCATTTGTCAGTAATATCCTGACAATTGAGGTGCTATTGAAAATACACTTTCTCTTTCTTAATTGGCTGCAGCTAAGTAACAAATTCCGTTGATTTTCGTTGCTTTAATCGAATTTCAAGTGCCAGCCAGCAGATACAGTCTTGCGATTGGATCCCATCAGACCAATTTCAATATAACCTCATTTGTCAGTAATATCCTGACAATTGAAGTGATATTGAAAAGAGACTTTCTTTTTGTTAATTGCATACAGGTAAGTGACAAATTCCGTCGATTGAAGTTGATTTGATCGAATTTCAACTGCCAACCAGAATATAAAGTCTTCCTATTTGATCCTGCTAGACAAAGTTCAATATCACCTCATTTGCCAGTAATATCCTGACAATTGAGGTGCTATTAAAAATACACTTTCTTTTTCTTAATTGCCTCCAGGTAAGTGACAAATCCGTCGATTGAAGTCGATTTGATCGAATTTCAACTGCCAACCAGCAGATACAGTCTTCCGGATTGATCCTGTTAGACAAAGTTCAATATCACCTCATGTGTCAGTAATATCCTGACAATTGAGGTGATATTGAAAATGTACTTTCTTTTTCCTTAATTGCATCCAGGTAAGTGACAAATTCCGTCAATTGAAGTTGATTTGATCGAATTTCAACTGCCAACCAGCAGATAAAGTCTTCCGATTTGATCCCATTAGACAAACTTCAATATCACCTCATTTGTCAGTAACATCCTGACAATTGAGGTGATATTGAAAACACACTTTCTCTTTCTTTAATTGCATCCAGGTAAGTGACAAATTCCGTCAATTGAAGTTGATTTGATCGAATTTCAACGTCCAACCAGCAGATACAGTCTTCCGATTTGATCCCATTAGACAAATTTCAATATCACCTCATTTGTCATTAATATCCTGACAATTAAAGTGACATCGAAAATACACTTTCTTTTATTTAATTGCATGCAGCTTAGTAACAAATTCCTTTGAATTAAGTTGCTTTGATCGAATTACAACTGCCTGCCAGGAGATACAGTCTTAAGATTTGATCCCATTAGACAAACTTCAATACCACGTCATTTGTCAGTAATATCCTGACAATTGAGGTGATATTGAAAATAGACTTTCTTTTTCTTAATTCAACCAGGAAAGTGACAATATCCGTCGATTTAAGTTGATTTGATGGAATTTCAACTGCCAACCAGCAGATAAAGTCTTCTGATTTGATCCAATTAGACAAAATTCAATATCACCTCATTGGTCAGTAATATCCAGACAATAGAGGTGATATTGAAAATACACTTTCTTTTATTTAATTGCATGCAGCTTGGCAACAAATTCCTTTGAATTACGTTGCTTTGATCGAATTTCAACTGCCAACTAGCAGATGCAGTCTTCCGATTTGATCATGCAAGACAAAGTTCAATATCACCTCATTTGTCAGTAATATCCTGACAATTGAGGTGATATTGAAAACACACTTTCTCTTCTTTAATTGCATCCAGGTAAGTGACAAATCCGTCGATTGAAGTCGATTTGATCGAATTTCAACTGCCAACCAGCAGATACAGTCTTCCGGATTGATCCTGTTAGACAAACTTCAATATCACCTCATTTGTCAGTAATATCCTGACAATTGTGGTGATATTGAAAACACACTTTCTCTTTCTTTAATTGCATCCTGGTAAGTGACAAATTCCGTCAATTGAAGTTGATTTGATCGAATTTCAACGTCCAACCAGCATATACAGTCTTCCAATTTGATCCCATTAGACAAATTTCAATAAAACCTCATTTGTCAGTAATATCCTGACAATTCAGGTGATATTGAAAATACACTGTCTTTTTCTTAATTGCATGCAGCTTAGTAACAAATTCCTTTGAATTAAGTTGTTTTGATCGAATTACAACTGCCTGCCAGGAGATACAGTCTTCCGATTTGATCCCATTAGACAAACTTCAATATCACGTCATTTGTCAGTAATATCCTGACAATTGAGGTGATATTGAAAATACACTTTCTTTTTCCTTAATTGCATCCAGCTAAGTGACAAATCCGTCGATTGAAGTCGATTTGATCGAATTTCAACTGCCAACCAGCAGATACAGTCTTCCGGATTGATCCTGTTAGACAAAGTTCAATATCACCTCATGTGTCAGTAATATCCTGACAATTGAGGTGATATTGAAAATGTACTTTCTTTTTCCTTAATTGCATCCCGTTAAGTGACAAATTCCGTCAATTGAAGTTGATTTGATCGAATTTCAACTGCCAACCAGCAGATAAAGTCTTCCGATTTGATCCTGTTAGACGAAGTTCAATATCACCTCATTTGTCAGTAATATCCTGACAATTAAAGTGACATCGAAAATACACTTTCTTTTTCCTTAATTGCACCCAGGTAAGTGACAAATTCCTTTGAATTACGTTGTTTTGATCGAATTTCAACTGCCAACCAGCAGATACAGTCTTCCGATTTGATCCTGCTAGACAAAGTTCTATATCACCTCATTTGTCAGTAATATCCTGACAATTGAGGTGATATTGAAAATAAACTTTCTTTTTGCTTAATTGCATCCAGGTAAGTGACAAATTCCGACGACTGAAGTCGATTTGATCGAATTTCAACTGCCAACCAGCAGGTAAAGTCTTCCGATTTGATCCTGCTAGACAAAGTTCAATGTCACCTCATTTGTCATTAAGATCCTGACAATTGAGGTGATATTGAAAATACACTTTCTTTTATTTAATTGCATGCAGCTTGGCAACAAATTCCTTTGAATTACGTTGCTTTGATCGAATTTCAACTGCCAACTAGCAGATGCAGTCTTCCGATTTGATCATGCAAGACAAAGTTATATAACACCTCATTTGTCAGTAATATCCTGACAACTGAGGTGATATTTAAAACACACTTTCTCTTCTTTAATTGCATCCTGGTAAGTGACAAATTCCGTCAATTGAAGTTGATTTGATCGAATTTCAACGTCCAACCAGCATATACAGTCTTCCGGATTGATCCTGTTAGACAAAGTTCAATATCACCTCATGTGTCAGTAATATCCTGACAATTGAGGTGATATTGAAAATGTACTTTCTTTTTCCTTAATTGCATCCCGGTAAGTGACAAATTCCGTCAATTGAAGTTGATTTGATCGAATTTCAACTGCCAACCAGCAGATAAAGTCTTCCGATTTGATCCTGTTAGAAAAACTTCAATATCACCTCATTTGTCAGAAAAATCCTGACAATTGAGGTGATATTGAAAATAGACTTTCTTTTTCTTAATTCAACCAGGTAAGTGACAATATCCGTCGATTTAAGTTGATTTGATCGAATTTCAACTGCCAACCAGCAGATACAGTCTTCCGGATTGATCCTGTTAGACAAACTTCAATATCAACTCATTTGTCAGTAATATCCTGACAATTGAGGTGATATTGAAAACACACTTTCTCTTTCTTTAATTGCATCCAGGTAAGTGACAAATTCCGTCAATTGAAGTTGATTTGATCGAATTTCAACGTCCAACCAGCAGATACAGTCTTCTGATTTGATCCAATTAGACAAAATTCAATATCACCTCATTGGTCAGTAATATCCTGACAATAGAGGTGATATTGAAAATACACTTTCTTTTATTTAATTGCATGCAGCTTGGCAACAAATTCCTTTGAATTACGTTGCTTTGATCGAATTTCAACTGCCAACCAGCAGATACAGTCGTTCGATTTGATCCCATTAGACAAATTTCAATATCACCTCATTTGTCAGTAACATCCTGACAATTGAGGTGATATTGGAAATACACTTTCTTTTTCCTTAATTGCATCCAGGTAAGTGACAAATTCCGTCAATTGAAGTTGATTTGATCGAATTTCAACTGCCAACCAGCAGATACAGTCTTCCGATTTGATCCTGTTAGATAAACTTCAATATCAACTCATTTGTCAGTAATATCCTGACAATTGAGGTGATATTGAAAACACACTTTCTCTTTCTTTAATTGCATCCAGGTAAGTGACAAATTCCGTCAATTGAAGTTGATTTGATCGAATTTCAACGTCCAACCAGCAGATACAGTCTTCTGATTTGATCCAATTAGACAAAATTCAATATCACCTCATTGGTCAGTAATATCCTGACAATAGAGGTGATACACTTTCTTTTATTTAATTGCATGCAGCTTGGCAACAAATTCCTTTGAATTAAGTTGTTTTGATCGAATTACAACTGCCTGCCAGGAGATACAGTCTTCCGATTTGATCCTGTTAGGAAAACTTCAATATCACCTCATTTGTCAGAAATATCCTGACAATTGAGGTGATATTGAAAATAGACTTTCTTTTTCTTAATTCAACCAGGTAAGTGACAATATCCGTCGATTTAAGTTGATTTGATCGAATTTCAACTGCCAACCTGCAGATACAGTCTTCTGATTTGATCCAATTAGACAAAATTCAATATCACCTCATTGGTCAGTAATATCCTGACAATAGAGGTGATATTGAAAATACACTTTCTTTTATTTAATTGCATGCAGCTTGGCAACAAATTCCTTTGAATTACGTTGCTTTGATCGAATTTCAACTGCCAACTAGCAGACGCAGTCTTCCGATTTGATCATGCAAGACAAGGTTCAATATCACCTCATTTGTCAGTAATATCCTGACAATTGAGGTGATATTGAAAACACACTTTCTCTTCTTTAATTGAATCCTGGTAAGTGACAAATTCCGTCAATTGTAGTTGATTTGATCGAATTTCAACTGCCAGCCAGCAGATACAGTCTTCCGATATGATCCCATTAGACAAATTTCAATATCACTTCATTTGTCAGTAATATCCTGAAAATTGAGGTGCTATTGAAAATACACTTTCTTTTATTTAATTGCATGCAGCTTAGTAACAAATTCCTTTGAATTACGTTGCTTTGATCGAATTTCAACTGACAGCCAGCAGATACAGTCTTCCGATTTGATCCCATTAGACAAATTTCAATATCACCTCATTTGTCAGTAATATCCTGACAATTGAGGTGATATTGAAAATACACTTTCTTTTATTTAATTGCATGCAGCTTAGTAACAAATTCCTTTGAATTACGTTGCTTTGATCGAATTTCAACTGCCAACTAGCAGATACAGTCTTCCGATTTGATCATGCAAGACAAAGTTCAATATCACCTCATTTGTCAGTAATATCCTGACAATTGAGGTGATATTGAAAACACACTTTCTCTTCTTTAATTGAATCCTGGTAAGTGACAAATTCCGTCAATTGAAGTTGATTTGATCGAATTTCAACTGCCAGCCAGCAGATACAGTCTTCCGATATGATCCTGCTAGACAAATTTCAATATCACCTCATTTGTCAGTAATATCCTGAAAATTGAGGTGCTATTGAAAATACACTTTCTTTTTATTAATTGCATGCAGCTTAGTAACAAATTCCTTTGAATTACGTTGCTTTGATCGAATTTCAACTGACAGCCAGCAGATACAGTCTTCCGATTTGATCCCATTAGACAAATTTCAATATCACCTCATTTGTCAGTAATATCCTGACAATTGAGGTGATATTGAAAATACACTTTCTTTATTTAATTGCATGCAGCTTAGTAACAAATTCCTTTGAATTACGTTGCTTTGATCGAATTTCAATTGCCAACTAGCAGATACAGTCTCCCGATTTGATCCTGCAAGACAAAGTTCAATATCACCTCATTTGTCAGTAATATCCTGACAATTGAGGTGATATTGAAAATACACTTTCTCTTTCTTTAATTGCATCCAGGTAAGTGACAAATTCCGTCAATTGAAGTTGATTTGATCGAATTTCAACGTCCAACCAGCAGATACAATCTTCCGATTTGATTCCATTAGACAAATTTCAATATCACCTCATTTGTCAGAAATATCCTGACAATTGAGGTGATATTGAAAATACACTTTCTTTATTTAATTGCATGCAGCTTAGTAACAAATTCCTTTGAATTACGTTGCTTTGATCGAATTTCAACTGCCAACTAGCAGATACAGTCTTTTGATTTGATCCTGCAAGACAAAGTTCAATATCACCTCATTTGTCAGTAATATCCTGACAATTGATGTGATATTGAAAATACACTTTCTTTTATTTAATTGCATGCAGCTTAGTAACAAATTCCTTTGAATTACGTTGCTTTGATCGAATTTCAACTGCCAACTAGCAGATACAGTCTTCCGATTTGATCCTGCTAGACAAAGTTCAATATCACCTCATTTGTCAGTAATATCCTCACAATTTAGATGATATTGAAAATACTCTTTCTTTTTCTTAATTGCCTGCAGCTAAGTGACAAATTCCTTTGAATTACGTTGTTTTGATCGAATTTCAACTGCCAACCAGCAGATACAGTCTTCCTATTTGATTCTGCTAGACAAAGTTCAAAATCACCTCAATTGTCAGTAATATCCTGTCAATTGAGGTGATATTGAAAATACACTTTCTTTTTCCTTAATTATATCCAGGAAAGTGACAAATTCCGTCAATTGAAGTTGATTTGATCGAATTTCAACTGCCAACCAGCAGATACAGTCTTACGATTTGATCCTGCTAGACAAAGTTCAATATCACCTCATTTGTCAGTAATATCCTGAAAATTGAGGTGCTATTGAAAATACACTTTCTTTTATTTAATTGCATGCATCTTAGTAACAAATTCCTTTGAATTACTACGTTGCTTTGATCGAGTTTCAACTGCCAAGCAGCAGATACAATCTTCCGATTTGATCCTGTTAGACAAAGTTCAATATCACCTCATTTGTCAGTAAAATCCTGACAATTTAGGTGATATTCAAAATAGACTTTCTTTTTCTTAGTTTCATTTTCTTAGTTCTTAGTAGAGAGACTGTGAATCAAAGCAACGTAAATCAACTTTTTTTCCCTTAGCTGCAGGCAATAAAGAAAAAGAAAGTGATTTGTCACTTACCTGGATATAATTAAGGAAAAAGAAAGTGTATTTTCAATATCACGTCAATTGTCATGATATTACTGACAAATGAGGTGATATTGAAATTTGTCTAATGGGATCAAATCGGAAGACTGTATCTGCTGGTTGGCAGTTGAAATTCGATCAAAACAACGTAATTCAAAGAAATTTGTCACTTAGCTGCTGGCAATTAAGAAAAAGAAAGTTTTTTTCAATAGCACCTCAATTGTCAGGATATTACTGACAAATGAGGTGATATTGAACTTTTTCTAATCAGATCAAATCGGAAGACTGTATCTGCTGGCTGGCAGTTGAAATTCGATCAAAGCAACGTAAATCAACGAAATTTGTCACTTAGCTGGAGGCAATTAAGAAAAAGAAAGTGTATCTTCAATATCACCTCAATTTTCGGCATATTACTGACAATTGAGGTGGCATTGAAATTTGTGTAATGGGATCAAATCGGAAGATTGTTTCTGCTGGCTGGCAGTTGAAATTCGATCAAAACAACGTAATTCGATGTAATTTGTCACTTAGCTGCTGGCAATTACGAAAAAGAAAGTGTATTTTCAATAACTCAATTGTTAGGATATTACTGACAAATGAGGTGATATTGAAATTTGTCTAATGGGATAAAATCAGAAGACTGTATATGCTGGTGGGCAGTTAAAATTCGATCAAAACAACGCAATTCGAAGGAATTTGTCACTTAGCTGCGGGCAATTAAGAATAAGAAAGTGTATTTTCAATAGCACCTCAACTGTCTGGATATTACTGACAAATGAGGTGATATTGAAATTTGTCTAATGGGATCAAATCGGAAAACTGTATGTGCTGGTTGACAGTTGAAATTGGATCAAATCAACTTCAATCGACGGAATTTGTCACTTACCTGGATGCAACTAAGAAAAAGAAAGTCTATTTTCAATATCACCTCAACTGTCTGGATATTACTGAAAGATGAGGTTATATTGAACTTTGTCTAATGGGATCAAATCGGAAGACTGTATCTGCTAGTTGGCAGTTGAAATTCGATCAAAGCAACGTAGTAATTCAAAGGAATTTGTTACTAAGATTCATGCAATTAAATAAAAGAAAGTGTATTTTCAATAGCACCTCAATTTTCAGGATATTACTGACAAATGAGGTGATATTGAACTTTGTCTAGCAGGATCAAATCGGAAGACTGTATCTGCTGGTTGGTAGTTGAAATTCGATCAAAACAACGTAATTCAAAGGAATTTGTCACTTAGCTGCAGGCAATTAAGAAAAAGAAAGAGTATTTTCAATATCATCTAAATTGTGAGGATATTACTGACAAATGAGGTGATATTGAACTTTGTCTAGCAGGATCAAATCGGAAGACTGTATCTGCTAGTTGGCAGTTGAAATTCGATCAAAGCAACGTAATTCAAAGTATTTTGTTACTAAGCTGCATGCAATTAAATAAAAGAAAGTGTATTTTCAATATCACCTCAATTGTCAGGATATTACTGACAAATGAGGTGATATTGAAATTTGTCTAATGGGATCAAATCGGAAAACTGTATCTGCTGGCTGGCAGTTGAAATTCGATCAAAGCAACGAAAATCAACGGAATTTGTCACTTACCTGGATGCAATTAAAGAAAGAGAAAGTGTGTTTTCAATATCACCTCAATTGTCAGGATATTACTGACAAATGAGGTGATATTGA
The DNA here is from genome assembly GCA_964020215.1 of Aurelia sp. 3 sensu Dawson et al. (2005). Classification (NCBI taxonomy): domain Eukaryota; kingdom Metazoa; phylum Cnidaria; class Scyphozoa; order Semaeostomeae; family Ulmaridae; genus Aurelia; species Aurelia sp. 3 sensu Dawson et al. (2005). The sequence goes on along the minus strand of OZ026592.1, from coordinate 11,600 downwards.
ACTTTGTCTTGCAGGACCGAATCGGAAGACTGTATCTGCTAGTTGGCAGTTGAAATTCGATCAAAGCAACGTAATTCAAAGGAATTTGTTACTAAGCTGCATGCAATTAAATAAAGAAAGTGTATTTTCAATATCACCTCAATTGTCAGGATATTTCTGACAAATGAGGTGATATTGAAATTTGTCTTACATGATCAAATCGGAAGACTTTATCTGCTGGTTGACAGTTGAAATTCGATCAAATCGACTTCAATCGACGGAATTTGTCACTTACCTGGAGGCAATTAAGAAAAAGAAAGTCTATTTTCAATATCACCTCAATTGTCAGGATATTACTGACAAATGAGGTGATATTGAAATTTGTCTAATGGGATCAAATCGAAAGACTGTATCTGCTGGTTGTACGTTGAAATTCGATCTAATGAACTTCAATTGACGGAATTTGTCACTTACCTGGATGCAATTAAAGAAAGAGAAAGTGTGTTTTCAATATCACCTCAATTGTTAGGATTTTTCTGACAAATGAGGTGATATTGAACTTTGTCTTACATGATCAAATCGGAAGACTTTATCTGCTGGTTGGACGTTGAAATTCGATCAAATCAACTTCAATTGACGGAATTTGTCACTTACCTGGATGCAATTAAAGAAAGAGAAAGTGTGTTTTCAATATCACCTCAATTGTCAGGATTTTACTGACAAATGAGGTGATATTGAACTTTGTCTTACATGATCAAATCGGAAGACTTTATCTGCTGGTTGACAGTTGAAATTCGATCAAATCGACTTCAATCGACGGAATTTGTCACTTACCTGGAGGCAATTAAGAAAAAGAAAGTCTATTTTCAATATCACCTCAATTGTCAGGATATTACTGACAAATGAGGTGATATTGAAATTTGTCTAATGGGATCAAATCGAAAGACTGTATCTGCTGGTTGGACGTTGAAATTCGATCAAATCAACTGCAATTGACGGAATTTGTCACTTACCTGGATGCAATTAAAGAAAGAGAAAGTGTGTTTTCAATATCACCTCAATTGTCAGGATATTACTGACAAATGAGGTGATATTGAACTTTGTCTTGCAGGATCAAATCGGAAGACTGTATCTGCTAGTTGGCAGTTGAAATTCGATCAAAGCAACGTAATTCAAAGGAATTTGATACTTAGCTGCAGGCAATTAAGAAAAAGAAAGTGTATTTTCAATAGCACCTCAATTGTCAAGATATTACTGACAAATGAGGTGATATTGAACTTTGTCTAACATGTTCAAATCGGAAGACGTTATCTGCTGGTTGGCAGTTGAAATTCCATCAAAACAACGTACTTCAAAGGAATTTGTCACTTAGCTGCAGGCAATTAAGAAAAAGAAACTGCATTTTCAATATCACCTCAATTGTCAGGATATCACTGAAAATTGAGGTGATATTGAACTTTGTCTAACAGGATCAATCCGAAAGACTGCATCTGCTGATTGGCAGTTGAAATTCGATCAAATCGACTTCAGTCGTCGGAATTTGTCACTTACCTCGATGCAATTAAGCAAAAAGAATATTTATTTTCAATATCACCTCAATTGTCAGGATTTTAGTGACAAATGAGGTGACATTGAACTTTGTCTAGCAGGATCAAATCGGAAGACTTTACCTGCTGGATGGCAGTTGAAATTCGATCAAATCAACTTCAATCGACGGAATTTGTCACTCACCTGGATACAATTAAGGAAAAAGAGAGTGCATTTTCAATATCACCTCAATTGTCAGGATTTTACTGACAAGTGAGGTGATATTGAACTTTTTCTTACATGATCAAATCGGAAGAATTTATCTGTTGGTTGGACGTTGAAATTCGATCAAATCAACTTCAATTGACGGAATTTGTCACTTACCTGGATGCAATTAAAGAAAGAGAAAGTGTGTTTTCAATATCATCTCAATTGTCAGGATATTACTGACAAATGAGGTGATATTGAACTTTGTCTTGCAGGATCAAATCGGAAGACTGTATCTGTTAGTTGACAGTTGAAATTCGATCAAAACAACGTAATTCAAAGGAATTTGTCACTTACCTGGATGCAATTATACAAAAAGTAAGTTTATTTTCAATATCACCTCAATTGTCAGGATCTTAATGACAAATGAGGTGACATTGAACTTTGTCTAGCAGGATCAAATCGGAAGACTGTATCTGCTGGTTGGCAGTTGGAATTCCATCAAATCAACTTAAATCGACGAAATTTTTCACTTACCTGGATGCAATTAAGGAAAAAGAGAGTGCATTTTCAATATCACCTCAATTGTCAGGATATTACTGACAAATGAGGTGATATTGAACTTTGTTTAGCAGGATAAAATCGGAAGACTGTATCTACTGGTTGGCAGTTGAAATTCGATCAAAACAACGTAATTCAAAGGAATTTGTCACTTAGCTGCAGGCAATTAAGAAAAAAAAGTGTATTTTCAATATCACCTGAATTGTCAGAATATTACTGACAAATGAGGTGGTATTGAAATTTGTCTAATGGGATTAAATCGGAAGACTGTATCTGCTGGTTGGACGTTGAAATTCGATCAAATCAACTTCAATTGACGGAATTTGTCACTTACCAGGATGCAATTAAAGAAGAGAAAGTGTGTTTTAAATATCACCTCAATTGTCAGGATATTACTGACAAATGAGGTGATATTGAACTTTGTCTTGCATGATCAAATCGGAAGTCTGCATCTGCTAGTTGGCAGTTGAAATTCGATCAAAGCAACGTAATTCAAAGGAATTTGTTGCCAAGCTGCATGCAATTAAATAAAAGAAAGTGTATTTTCAATATCACCTCAATTGTCAGGATCTTAATGACAAATGAGGTGACATTGAACTTTGTCTAGCAGGATCAAATCGGAAGACTTTACCTGCTGGTTGGCAGTTGAAATTCGATCAAATCGACTTCAGTCGTCGGAATTTGTCACTTACCTGGATGCAATTAAGCAAAAAGAAAGTTTATTTTCAATATCACCTCAATTGTCAGGATATTACTGACAAATGAGGTGATATAGAACTTTGTCTAGCAGGATCAAATCGGAAGACTGTATCTGCTGGTTGGCAGTTGAAATTCGATCAAAACAACGTAATTCAAAGGAATTTGTCACTTACCTGGGTGCAATTAAATAAAAGAAAGTGTATTTTCAATATCACCTCAATTGTCAGGATCTTAATGACAAATGAGGTGACATTGAACTTTGTCTAGCAGGATCAAATCGGAAGAATTTACCTGCTGGTTGGCAGTTGAAATTCGATCAAATCGACTTCAGTCGTCGGAATTTGTCACTTACCTGGATGCAATTAAGAAAAAAGAAAGTTTATTTTCAATATCACCTCAATTGTCAGGATATTACTGACAAATGAGGTGATATAGAACTTTGTCTAGCAGGATCAAATCGGAAGACTGTATCTGCTGGTTGGCAGTTGAAATTCGATCAAAACAACGTAATTCAAAGGAATTTGTCACTTACCTGGGTGCAATTAAGGAAAAAGAAAGTGTATTTTCAATATCACCTCAATTGTCAGGATGTTACTGACAAATAAGGTGATATTGAACTTTGTCTAGCAGGATCAAATCGGAAGACTGTATCTGCTGGTTGGCAGTGGAAATTCGATCAAAGCAACGTAATTCAAGGAATTTGTAACTTAGCTGCATGCAATTAAGAAAAAGAAAGTGTATTTTCAATATCACCTCAATTGTCAGGATATTACTGACAAATGAGGTGATATTGAACTTTGTCTAACAGGATCAATCCGGAAGACTTTATCTGCTGGTTGGCAGTTGGAATTCCATCACATCAATTCAAATCGACGAAATTTTTCACTTACCTGGATGCAATTAAGGAAAAAGAGAGTGCATTTTCAATATCACCTCAATTGTTAGGATATTACTGACAAATGAGGTGATATTGAACTTTGTCTTGCAAGATCAAATCGGAAGACGTTATCTTCTGGTTGGCAGTTGAAATTAAATCAAAACAACGTAATTCAAATGAAATGTGTCACTTAGCTGCAGGCAATTAAGAAAAATAAAGTGCATTTTCAATGTCATTTCAGTTGTCAGGATATTACTGACAATTGAGGTGATATTAAACTTTGTCTAACAGGATCAATCCGGAAGACTGTATCTGCTTGTTGGCAGTTGAAATTCGATCAAATCGACTTCAGTCGTCAGAATTTGTCACTTACCTGGATGCAATTATGCAAAAATTAAGTTTATTTTCAATATCACCTCAATTGTCAGGATCTTAATGACAAATGAGGTGACATTGAACTTTGTCTAGCAGGATCAAATCGGAAGACTTTACCTGCTGGTTGGCAGTTGAAATTCGATCAAATCGACTTCAGTCGTCGGAATTTGTCACTTACCTGGATGCAATTAAGCAAAAAGAAAGTTTATTTTCAATATCACCTCAATTGTCAGGATATTACTGACAAATGAGGTGATATAGAACTTTGTCTAGCAGGATCAAATCGGAAGACTGTATCTGCTGGTTGGCAGTTGAAATTCGATCAAAACAACGTAATTCAAAGGAATTTGTCACTTACCTGGATGCAATTAAGGAAAAAGAAAGTGTATTTTCAATATCACCTCAATTGTCAGGATGTTACTGACAAATGAGGTGATTTTGAACTTTGTCTAGCAGGATCAAATCGGAAGACTGTATCTACTGGTTGGCAGTTGAAATTCGATCAAAAGAACGTAATTCAAAGGAATTTGTCACTTAGCTGCAGGCAATTAAGAAAAAAAAGTGTATTTTCAATATCACCTGAATTGTCAGAATATTACTGACAAATGAGGTGGTATTGAAATTTGTCTAATGGGATTAAATCGGAAGACTGTATCTGCTGGTTGGACGTTGAAATTCGATCAAATCAACTTCAATTGACGGAATTTGTCACTTACCAGGATGCAATTAAAGAAGAGAAAGTGTGTTTTAAATATCACCTCAATTGTCAGGATATTACTGACAAATGAGGTGATATTGAACTTTGTCTTGCATGATCAAATCGGAAGACTGCATCTGCTAGTTGGCAGTTGAAATTCGATCAAAGCAACGTAATTCAAAGGAATTTGTTGCCAAGCTGCATGCAATTAAATAAAAGAAAGTGTATTTTCAATATCACCTCAATTGTCAGGATCTTAATGACAAATGAGGTGACATTGAACTTTGTCTAGCAGGATCAAATCGGAAGACTTTACCTGCTGGTTGGCAGTTGAAATTCGATCAAATCGACTTCAGTCGTCGGAATTTGTCACTTACCTGGATGCAATTAAGCAAAAAGAAAGTTTATTTTCAATATCACCTCAATTGTCAGGATATTACTGACAAATGAGGTGATATTGAACTTTGATCAAATCGGAAGACTGCATCTGCTAGTTGGCAGTTGAAATTCGATCAAAGCAACGTAATTGAAAGGAATTTGTTGCAAAGCTGCATGCAATTAAATAAAAGAAAGTGTATTTTCAATATCACCTCTATTGTCAGGATATTACTGACCAATGAGGTGATATTGAATTTTTTTCTAATTGGATCAAATCAGAAGACTTTATCTGCTGGTTGGCAGTTGAAAAATTCCATCAATACAACTTCAATTGAAGGAATTTGTCACTTACCTGGATGCAATTAAGGAAAAAGAAAGTGTACTGAAAAAAAGTTGGTAGGTACTGCAAAAAAGTTGGTAGGTACTGAAAAAAAGTTGGTAGGTACTGACAAAAAGTTGGTAGGTACTGAAAAAAGGTTGGTAGGTACTGAAAGAAAGTTGGTAGGTACTGAAAAAAAGTTGGTAGGTGCTAAAAAAGTTGGTAGGTACTGAATAAAATTTGGCAGGTACTGAAAAATAGTTGGTAGGTACTGAAAAAAAGTTTTCAGGTACTGAAAAAAGAGTTGGTAGGTACTGAAAAAAAGTTGGTAGGTACTGAAAAAAAGTTAGTAGGTACTGAAAAAAAGTTTGTAGGTACTGAAAAAAAGTTGGTAGGTACTGAATAAAAAGTTGGTAGGTACTGAAAAAAAGTTGGTAGGTACTGAAAAATAGTTAGTAGGTACTGAAAAAAGTTTGTAGGTACTGAAAAAAAGTTGGTAGGTACTGAAAAAAGTTTTCAGGTACTGAAAAAAGAGTTGGTAGGTACTGAAAAAAAGTTGGTAGGTACTGAAAAAAAGTTAGTAGGTACTGAAAAAAAGTTTGTAGGTACTGAAAAAAAGTTGGTAGGTACTGAAAAAAAGTTGGCAGGCACTGGAAAAAAGTTGGTAGGTACTGAAAAAAAGTTGGTAAGTACTGAAAAAAAGTTTGTAGGTACTGAAAAAAAGTTGGCAGGTACTGAAAAAAAGTTGGTAGGTACTGAAAAAAAGTTAGTAGGTACTGAAAAAAAGTTTGTAGGTACTGAATAAAAGTTGGTAGGTACTGATAAAAAGTTGGCAGGTACTGAAAAAAAGTTGGTAGGTACTGAAGAAAAGTTGGTAGGTACTGAAAAAAAGTTGGTAGGTACTGAATAAAAGTTGGTAGGTACTGAAAAAAGTTGGTAGGTACTGAAAAAAAGTTGGTAGGTACTGAAAAAAAGTTAGTAGGTACTTAAAAAAAGCTGGTAGGTACTGAAAAAAAGTTGGTAGGTATTGAAGAAAAGTTGGCAGGTACTGAAAAAAAGTTGGTAGGTACCGAAATAAAGTTGGTAGGTACTGAAAAAAAGTTGGTAGTTACTGAAAAAAAGTTGGTAGGTACTGAAAAAAAGTTGGCAGGTACTGAAAAAAGTTGGTAGGTACTGAAAAAAAGTTTGTAGGTACTGAGAAAAAGTTGGTAGGTACTGAAAAAAAGTTTGTAGGTACTGAAAAAAGTTTGTAGGTACTGAAAAAAAGTTGGTAGGTACTGAGAAAAAGTTGGCAGGTACTGAAAAAAAGTTGGTAGGTACTGAAAAAATGTTGGTAGGTACTGAAAAAAAGTTGGTAGGTACTGAAAAAAAGTTGGTAGGTACTGAAATAAAGTTGGTAGGTTCTGAAAAAAAGTTGGTAGGTACTGAAAAAAAGTTAGTAGGTACTGAAAAAAGTTTGTAGGTACTGAAAAAAAGTTGGTAGGTACTGAAAAAAAGTTTTCAGGTACTGAAAAAAAAGTTAGTAGGTACTGAAAAAAAGTTTCTAGGTACTGAAAAAAAGTTGGCAGGTACTGAAAGAAAGTTTGTAGGTACTGAAAAAATGTTGGTAGGTACTGAAAAAAAGTTGGTAGGTATTGAAAAAAAGTTAGTAGGTACTAAAAAAAAGTTTGTAGGTACTGAAAAAAAGTTGGTAGGTACTGAAAAAAAGTTGGTAGGTACTGATAAAAAGTTGGCAGGTACTGAAAAAAAGTTGGTAGGTACTGAAGAAAAGTTTGTAGGTACTGAAAAAAAGTTGGCAGGTACTGAAAAAAAGTTGGTAGGTACTGATAAAAAGTTGGTAGGTACTGAAGAAAAGTTTGTAGATACTGAAAAAAAGTTGGTAGGTACTGAAAAAAAGTTGGTAGGTACTGAAAAAAGTTGGTAGGTACTGAAAAAAAGTTGGTAGGTACTGAAAAAAAGTTGGCAGGTACTGAAAAAAAGTTGGTAGGTACTGAAAAAAAGTTAGTAGGTACTTAAAAAAAGTTGGTAGGTACTGAAAAAAAGTTGGTAGGTACTGAAAAAAAGTTGGTAGGTACTGAAAAAAAGTTGGTAGGTACTGAAAAAAAGTTGGTAGGTACTGAAAAAAAGTTGGCAGGTACTGAAAAAAAGTTGATAGGTACTGAAAAAAAGTTTCTAGGTACTGAAAAAAAGTTGGTAGGTACTGAAAAAAAGTTGATAGGTACTGAAAAAAAGTTTCTAGGTACTGAAAAAAAGTTGGTAGGTACTGAAAAAATGTTGGTAGGTACTGAAAAAAAGTTGGTAGGTACTGAAAAAAAGTTGGTAGGTACTGAAAAAAGTTTCCAGGTACTGAAAAAAAAGTTGGTAGGTACTGAAAAAAAGTTGGTAGGTACTGAAAAAAAGTTAGTAGGTACTGAAGAAAAGTTGGTAGGTACTGAAAAAAAGTTGGTAGGTACTGAAAAAAAGTTGGTAGGTACTGAAAAAAAGTTGGTAGGTACTGAAAAAAATTGGTAGGTACTGAAAAAAAGTTGGTAGGCACTGAAAAAAAGTTGGCAGGTACTGAAAAAAAGTTGGTAGGTACTGAAAAAAAGTTGGTAGGTACTGAAAAAAAGTTGGCAGGTACTGAAAAAAAGTTGGTAGGTACTGAAAAAAAGTTGGTAGGTACTGAAAAAAAGTTAGTAGGTACTGAAGAAAAGTTTGTAGCTACTGAATAAAAGTTGGTAGGTACTGATAAAAAGTTGGCAGGTACTGAAAAAAAGTTGGTAGGTACTGAAGAAAAGTTGGTAGGTACTGAAAAAAAGTTGGTAGGTACTGAAAAAAAGTTGGTAGGTACTGAAAAAAGTTGGTAGGTACTGAAAAAAAGTTGGTAGGTACTGAAAAAAAGTTGGCAGGTACTGAAAAAAAGTTGGTAGGTACTGAAAAAAAGTTGGTAGGTATTGAAAAAAAAGTTGGTAGGTACTGAAAAAAAGTTGGCAGGTACTGAAAAATAGTTGGTAGGTACTGAAAAAAAGTTGGTAGGTACTGAAAAAAAGTTAGTAGGTACTTAAAAAAAGTTTGTAGGTACTGAAAAAAAGTTGGTAGGTACTGAAAAAAAGTTGGTAGGTACTGAAAAAAAGTTGGCAGGTACTGAAAAAGAGTTGGTAGGTACTGAAAAATAGTTTGTAGGTACTGAAAAAAAGTTGGTAGGTACTGAAAAAAAGTTGGTAGGTACTGAAAAAAAGTTGGCAGGTACTGAAAAAAAAGTTGGTAGGTACTGAAAAAAAGTTTCTAGGTACTGGAAAAAAGTTGGTAGGTACTGAAAAAAAGTTTGTAGGTACTGAAAAAAAGTTGGTAGGTACTGAAAAAAAGTTAGTAGGTACTTAAAAAAAGTTTCTAGGTACTGGAAAAAAGTTTGTAGGTACTGAAAAAAGTTGGTAGGTACTGAAAAAAAGTTGGCAGGTACTGAAAAAAAGTTGGTAGGTACTGAAAAAAAGTTGGTAGGTACTGAAAAAAAGTTGGCAGGTACTGAAAAAGAGTTGGTAGGTACTGAAAAAAAGTTTGTAGGTACTGAAAAAAAGTTGGTAGGTACTGAAAAAAAGTTGGTAGGTACTGAAAAAAAGTTGGCAGGTACTGAGAAAAAAGTTGGTAGGTACTGAAAAAAAGTTTCTAGGTACTGGAAAAAAGTTGGTAGGTACTGAAAAAAAGTTTGTAGGTACTGAAAAAAAGTTGGTAGGTACTGAAAAAAAGTTAGTAGGTACTTAAAAAAAGTTTCTAGGTACTGGAAAAAAGTTTGTAGGTACTGAAAAAAAGTTGGTAGGTACTGAAAAAAAGTTGGCAGGTACTGAAAAAAAGTTGGTAGGTACTGAAAAAAAGTTGGCAGGTACTGAAAAAAAGTTGGTAGGTACTGAAAAAAAGTTGGTAGGTACTGAAAAAATGTTGGTAGGTACTGAAAAAAAGTTGGTAGGTACTGAAAAAAAGTTGGTAGGTACTGAAAAAAAGTTAAGTTGGTAGGTACTGAAAAAGAGTTGGTAGGTACTGAAAAAAAATTTGTAGGTACTGAAAAAAAGTTGGTAGGTACTGAAAAAAAGTTGGTAGGTACTGAAAAAAAGTTGGCAGGTACTGAAAAAAAGTTGGTAGGTACTGAAAAAAAAATGGTAGGTACTGAAAAAATGTTGGTAGGTACTGAAAAAAAGTTGGTAGGTACTGAAAAAAGTTGGTAGGTACTGAAAAAAAGTTTTCAGGTACTGAAAAAAAAGTTGGTAGGTACTGAAAAAGAGTTGGTAGGTACTGAAAAAAAGTTTGTAGGTACTGAAAAAAAGTTGGTAGGTACTGAAAAAAAGTTGGTAGGTACTGAAAAAAAGTTGGCAGGTACTGAAAAAAAAGTTGGTAGGTACTGAAAAAAAGTTTCTAGGTACTGGAAAAAAGTTGGTAGGTACTGAAAAAAAGTTTGTAGGTACTGAAAAAAAGTTGGTAGGTACTGAAAAAGTCAGTAGGTACTGAAAAAGTCAGTAGGTACTGAAAAAGTCAGTAGGCACTGAAAAAGTCAGTAAGTACTGAAAAAGTCAGTAGGTACTGAAAAAGTCAGTAGGTACTGAAAAAGTCAGTAGGTACTGAAAAAGTCAGTAGTTACTTAAAAATTCATTTGGTACTGAAAAAGTCAGTAGGTACTGAAAAAGTCAGTAGGTACTGAGAAGGTCAGTAGGTACTGAAAAAGTCAGTAGGTACTGAAAAAGTCAGTAGGTACTGAAAAAGTCAGTAGGCACTGAAAAAGTCAGTAGGTACTGAAAAAGTCAGTAGGTACTGAAAAAGTCAGTAGGTACTGAAAAAGTCAGTAGGTACTGAAAAAGTCAGTAGTTACTTAAAAAGTCAGTTGGTACTGAAAAAGTCGGTAGGTACTGAAAAATTCAGTAGGTACTGAAAAAGTCAGTAGGTACTGAAAAAGTCAGTAGGTACTGAAAAAGTCAGTAGGCACTGAAAAAGTCAGTAGGTACTGAAAAAGTCAGTAGGTACTGAAAAAGTCAGTAGGTACTGAAAAAGTCAGTAGGTACTGAAAAAGTCAGTAGCTACTTAAAAATTCAGTTGGTACTGAAAAAGTCAGTAGGTACTGAAAAAGTCAGTAGGTACTGAGAAGGTCAGTAGGTACTGAAAATGTCGGTAGGTACTGAAAAAGGCAGTAGGTACTGAAAAAGTCAGTAGGTACTGAAAAAGTCAGTAGGTACTGAAAAAGTCAGTAGGTACCGAGAAGGTCGGGAGGTACTGAAAAGGTCAGTAGGTACTGAAAAAGTCAGTAGGTAATGAAAAAGTCAGTAGGTACTGAAAAAGTCAGTAGGTACTGAAAAAGTCGGTAGGTTATGAGAAGGTCAGTAGGTACTGAAAAAGTTGGTAGGTACTGAAAAAGTCAGTAGGTACTGAAAAAGTCAGTAGGTACTGAAAAAGTCATTAGGTACTGAAAAAGTCAGAAGGTACTGAAAAAGTCAGTAGGTACTAAAAAAGTCAGTAGGTATTGAAAAAGTCGGTAGGTACTGAAAAAGTCATTAGGTAATGAAAAATTCAGTAGGTACTAAAAAAGTCAGTAGGTACTGAAAAAGTCAGTAGGTACTGAAAAAGTCAGTAGGTACTGAAAAAGTCAGTAGGTACTGAAAAAGTCAGTAGGTACTGAAAAAGTCAGTAGGTACTGAAAAAGTCAGTAGTTACTTAAAAAGTCAGTTGGTACTGAAAAAGTCAGTAGGTACTGAAAAATTCAGTAGGTACTGAAAAAGTCACAAGGTACTGAAAAAGTCAGTAGGTACTGAAAAAGTCAGTAGGCACTGAAAAAGTCAGTTGGTACTGAAAAAGTCAGTAGGTACTGAAAAAGTCAGTAGGTACTGAAAAAGTCAGTAGGTACTGAAAAAGTCAGTAGCTACTTAAAAATTCAGTTGGTACTGAAAAAGTCAGTAGGTACTGAAAAAGTCAGTAGGTACTGAAAATGTCGGTAGGTACTGAAAAAGTCAGTAGGTACTGAAAAA
>OZ026591.1:18355010-18651010 GCA_964020215.1 Aurelia sp. 3 sensu Dawson et al. (2005) | reverse complement strand
GAGTGTATTTTCTTGCAGAAATGACAAGTTATAGAATAAAGAAACGTCCTAAGCCACGTAAAAATTATCTGCCTTTTTCGTGATGTAAAATATAACTTGCTTATTATTGGAGTTTGTGAGCCTATCAACTAGGCGCTGGCCAGGTTCATGTCTTGTTCCCTTCATTTTGGTTAGGCCAGTCAGTCTCCGCTCCAACATTTTATGCTCTCTCACGGCTCAGAAGTGTTCTCTTAGTCTACCATTTATGTATATATCATCCATCATCTTACAGCTGAATATACAATATCAAACTCCTAGATTGTGTAAGTAGTAGTGTCATATTTTGTAAAATTCAGTCCCGTGACAAGAAATTTTTCTTCCCGAAGCGGCTCGTCGACCTGTTTGATGTTGGAAAAGTTGTGCCAAATAAGGGTGAACCAATACCATATATGGGGTTTACCAGAAGAATTTATGACCTGTCTTCAAAAACAATTGATACCCGGTCATTTAAACTTTTGGAATGAAAACAAATTTGGGGTGAACAAAATCTCTGATAAATTTGCTACAAGTTTTGCTCAGGTTGGTTGATACAGGTCATATATTTCTTTTGCAAAAATCAGGCCAAAGTTCGAGAAAAATTATGCTCCTATAGAAATACTATTATCATCAGAACGAGGCTACGGAAGTCGAATGATGGGTTGTCGGCCGTGTCTATACTGAAGTCTCAAATCAAACGAATACAAGTTCAACACGTATGCAACATTCTATATATTCGTCACATATGATATATAGTTTTGAATTATCTTTTTATTCAGTTTAACATTTGTTTTAATTAGATATTTTTGAGCATCCCAGATTCTGTGTTGGATTCTCACATCTAGTTAAGAGACGTTTTGTTGCAACTTAAACTCTATGCTGAAGTCTCAGTTTGATCGAATACAAGTTCAACACGTTTGCAACATTCTAAAGAATTGTAACATTTATCATATAGTTGTGAATGATCTTTTTCTTCAGTTTAACACATCTACAATCCTGGTCAAATAATTTGGTACTCTAGCAAGTTTCTGTGTTTTCGTCTTGTTTCCTAAAATATCGAGGTGAAAACATATTTTTAGAACCTTCTCATCCCCCTTCCCCCCTAATTCAATGTTGGGATGGTCGAATGGCGTTTGATTCAACAAACATTGAAACGGGGGGAGCGGGGGGCACTGAATCAAAGACTGAAGTAGTGCAATTTTGTGACATGTCCCAAGAATTTTGACCAAGATTGTAGTTAATTTTTGTGTTTACACGTCTATCGTGAAACATCCATATCAGCGGACAGTAACTAAACTGAGACATTATGAAGGCCCTCATGACCATTCTAGTTTTTTCTTTGGACATATACGTTGAGGCCCTTGCAAGAGCATGTAGTTTTTGACTTGCCTTTCTGCAAACTGTATTTAAATGTTTTTTGAAATTAAGCATTTGGTCAATCACAACGCCTAACAATTTTTCTTCTTTGCTCTCTTTGATCACGGAGGGGCCAACATTTATTGAGATCTCTGTGTCTTTTTCACCAAATACTAGGAGGTGGCATTTTTCTTCTTTCAATTTCATAAAATTTTCTGCAAACCAATTGCTTACTTTAACAGTATCATTTTCTAGTCTTTAGGTAACCTCCTGTAACTCCTTGTGAGAACAGTAAATCGTCGTATCGTCTGCATAATTACAGATTTCATTCTCATTAAACAAAAGGAAAATATCATTGATAAATATATTAAAGATATGATAAAGACCAAACTGTTGAATTTTGGAACAAATTTCTCAAACATCGAAATTCCTGTGTTAAGTTTTCGAAGGGAAAAAAGAAATTATTACAATAACCTAGACATTTCACTTCTTACTGACAATAAGAAATTTTGGAAAACTGTAAAGCCTGTCTTCTCAGACAAATTGCAAAAAATAATAAGATAGTTTTTATTGAAGATAAAACTATTATTTCCAATGATGTTGAGGTAGCAGAAACTATGAACGAATTTTTCGTCACTGTAACGGACTCCCTTGGCATAAATGAAAACTCTAATTACGAAAACACAACAGAAAGGATCACTGATCCTGTTGATAAGGCAGTATATAAATTTTCTAATCATCCTAGCATTCTAAAAATCAAAGATCACTGTCAAAATGTCGGTTCCTTTCATTTTCAGAAAGTTACCCCTGATGCTGTTGGCAGAGAGGTTAGAGATCTAAATCCTAAGAAAGCTACAACGCATAAAAACATCCCACCTATAATTCTTAAATTTAATTCTGATGTGTGCGTAGAACCTTTGACACAAATCTTTAATGATGATTGCATTGAACATTCATCATTTCCCAATGAACTCAAGTGCGCGGATGTCACATCTTTTCCAAAGAATGGACTAAGTAATACAAGGACTAACTTTAGGCCAATTAGCGCTCTGCCTACGGTCTCAAAGCTCTTTGAAAGAATATATTACATCCTCTTTCATCGTCACTTCTCTGTGGTTTTTGAAAAGGATATAGTGCCCTGCATGCGCTTGTAAAGCTTTTAGAAAAATTCAAAATTAGTCTTGATGAAGGTGGTAAGCCAGGTGCTGTATTGATGGATCTCTCCAAGGCAATTGATTGTATCAAACATGATCTATTGATTGCAAAATTGCATGCCTACGGTTTCTCTCACGAAGCATTAACACTGATTAATGATTACCTCACAAAAAGACAACAAAGAGTAAAAGTAAATGGATCATTCAGTTCCTGGAAGAACGTTACACGTGGTGTTCCCCAGGAGTCAGTTTTAGGACCTCTGTTATTTAACATCTATATCAATGATCTTTACTGTTTATTCAAAATGTAGATGTGTGCAACTATGCAGTTGACACCACTATCTATACTTGCGATAAGAACCTGAGGAATATAACTCATAGGCTTGAACATGATTGTAGTGTAGCTTTGAAATGGTTTTCCGACAACTTCATGAAATTAAATGTAGATAAAAGCCATCTTTTGGTTCTTGCGCAGAGTAGCAATGATCCAGTTACTGTTAGAATTAGAAATTCCGAAGTTGTAAATAGCTCTGAAGAGAAGCTACTCGGCGTTCAAATTCATAACAAACTTTTCTTTGAAAATCATGTCTCGAAATTGTGCCAAAAGGCTAGCAATAAACTTTACGCATTTGCTCGCATATCGCCATATATGGATCAGAGCAAACTAAGAACCCTCATGAGAGCTTTTATTACTAGTCAATTTCAATATTGTCCTTTAATCTGGATGTTTCATAGCAGGCAGCTCAACAAAAAGATTAACAAAATACAGAAAAGGGCTCTGAGGATTACTTATGAGGATGCCGAATCTACTTATAGTGAACTATTAGAGAAGGACTGTGCCGTTACTGTTCACACAAAGAACTTGCAATTACTTATGACAGAGATGTATAAAACTAAAAACGGGCTCGACCTTTCATTTATGTAGGAAATATTCTTTGAAAATGCAACTCACTATAATTTACGTAATAATAACGAATTTGTACAACCCAGAGTGAAATCTGTTAGCAACGGGGCAGAAAGCGTCTGTTTAAAGGTCCACAGTTGTGGCAAATGTTACCACCAATGATACGAAATTCGGAATCGCAATGTCAGATCAAAAATTGGTAAGGGGAAAATTTTCCATGCAGATTATGCCGAACTTTTATTCCGAATTCGGTCTTTGTATGATAAACAATTTTAGATTTCTGCTTTTATACTATATACTTTTAATGGCATGTAAATATCTTATCCACGTTTTTATTGAGTATTATTTGTATCTTAAAGGATTATTTTGTATTTTAAAGTCTTAGAGTTGGAATTAATTAGCTATCTACTGTAGCAATCTTTTACTATCCAACAATGAATAAATGAATAATAATAGCAAAAAATCATCAATATGCCTGACATTTCCGGTGCTACCGGGTGAGTCAATAAAAACTACTCCGTTTGAAAATATTCTGCTCTCTGAATATAGAAGCAATGATATTGAAAACTGTCTTCTTTTATTCCCGATATGTCAAATTAGGTTCAGTAATTTACCCAACTTTAATCAGTCATTCCTTCCCGTCGAAATAGGAGATTTTCTGTAGATAGCCCCTTTCGAAAACCTGCAAAAACGAGTGAATACATCCAGCAAGATTTCCCTTTGTTCTCCTTCCTCTCAATAATGACTCATGGATGTGTTCATGTATTTTGTCCCCATGGGAGAATGGAATCCCCCTGAATAAGTTATTCACACTAGGGTGAAGACTTTTCAACCCGCCAAAACGAAAGCACATGCTAAGGCGTCCTGAAAGCCATAGCTGCGACGTAAACACATTCGGGAAACTTGCTTGTAATTTTAGCATGTTTTCAAGGTTTCTCCAAGGGATTTTTGTACCCTTCCCGAAATCTAGGCAAATTGTTTTCCAAGATGAATGCATTGTTTCAAAATTTGAGAGAATTTCCCCGTTTTGCTAGCGCTTTACATGTGTTCTCCTGCATTCACTTAACTTTCACTAGTGTTGTCCCATGTCAGCTTCAAAAACTGTTGAATGAGATTCATCGAAAGTTCATATCCTACAGAATGCAAGAATCGAATGACATTACACAATGAAATTTCTATCAACTTGATAATATGCCTTAGCTTGGAAGACCTCCTCAGTTGGGTTGTTGCCTTTCAATGTTTCTAAAACTCGAAAAACCATATATGTAAATGGACTTCTTTCTAAAATTGTCACATTTTTCAATTTTCCTCTTCTTCTTGTTGACCAAGGATTTTGCACAAGTTTTGGTTCTTTCTTCTGTATTTGTTGTCCTATATTTTGTGGACTGTTTTCATGTTTGTCAGCCTCATTTGATTGCAATCTGCTACCAGTAGCCTTTTTTATTATTTTGGTCTCTGATAAATCTGGATCACTTGATGATAATTTGAACGATCTGTTTTCCTGAGATTGATCTAAATCGATTTCGTCACTTGTACTTAGTCTCGATGTTGAAGGCGTTTTTCTTCTCAAAGGTCTTGCCATCAAATTTGATGATTGAATTGAATGTCGCACTTTATTTATCCTCGATGTTAACATTTGCCTTGTTCTTTGTGATCGTGTCCCTGACTGTTGTTGTTGTTGTTGTTGTTGTTGTTGTTGTTGCTGATTTTCTTGTATTGGTGCAGCGATAAAGATATCATGTACTGATTCGATGGACCGTGACCTTCGAATGTACCGTTCTGGTTCCGGATCTGGCTGCCATGACTGCATTGTTTCAATTGCCTCCATTTCAATAGCTTCTTGTTTTTCCATTCTATTGAATATTTGTGGAGAAAATATTCTTTGATAATAATTGTAAAAGAAATTCTCAAGGGATGTGAGTTCTTCTTTTATTAAACACATTTCTAGTTGTTTTGGCAATTTTCCATTCTTCAAGTAACCAGCCTCTATTCCTGTTAATAGTAATACAAATAAATCTGTTATCTGGCGCATTTCTTTGAAAATTGTATGAATCAAATCCTTTTGAAATATTGCTTTCTTTTCATATAAGAATAAATTAGGAAATGCCATTCCATCTTGTGTAATACATGAATAATGTGATAACGTTGCATCACCATACATTGCTAATGTTTTCGCAAATCTTTCCATTTCAAAATAGAACAATGCTTCAGCATCAATTTCAAAAACATCGGACAACGTAGACATTTGCCGATCTTCTTTTTCGGTTAAAGAAATCCCATGACGATGCAGTTTTCGCACTATTTCATCTTTAGAACCAACCCAAGATGGTCTGTGATCATTGTTATCTGAAATGATGTCATGAACACGGAACACATTAAATGCACGTATTGTATAAAATTGTGTGATAGTTTTGGATACAAATTCATCTTCTCTTTGTTGCTTCATCGCAATTGTTTGTTCATCTTTCGCTTCTCTGTCACGTAAACAAATAAATGCTGCTACTGTCATTGATATAACTGTACATAAAAAACAAACTAATGTCATTGTAGCAGGAACTACTATGGCTGTTTGTAAAAGGCGATCTTCTTTCGCAGATATCGTTATATTTGGCTCCATTCTTTATGCGATTGCTAATCAAAATGCTGCTCCAATGTTAGCTTTCTCTGGAAATTGCTTTACTTATTTCAACCACAGAATCCTTTGCTTCTTAGTTATTAAATAGTAGGTAGTAGTAAATAGTAACCACTGTTTATATAGTCTTTTCCACAGAATCTTCTTGCAGCATTTGGCCAACTTTGATTTGGTTTCACAGGGGTTTCACATCATACAACGTTGCCAGAGTATCAATCTCGCATAACGGCAGTCTCCATTTCAGCTGTTGTCTGTCCAATAGTAGTCAACTAGAATTTGATCAACATGAAACAATTTAAGTTGATTAGTGGAAATTTTCAATCATGCAACGATTATTAAAATTTGCACCTTTGTACACTTGCCAAAAATAGATGATAAAATTCTCAATAATAGAATCTATTTATCTGTTAACTGTAAGATGCAAAATAGTTGAGAATCAGTCAGGCGCATAACAGGTTTTTATGCATCGATGAACAGTTCAAATTTGTGTGGATGGTGACCAACGAGCTTTGTAGCTGTTGTTGTTGTTTTTGTTGTTGTTGTTGCTGTTGTCTTTTTTGCTTCACGGCTTTTTGAAATGTTTTGCGACCAAAGTGGTAAATCCAATCTCAACCCCGCCAGAGTGAGTTTGTTGTCACATATTTACAGCCAAAAGGATACATTTCATCCCTTACGATCAGTATTACTACCACCGGGCCAAAATAGAATTATACACAAAAAAGTGAAGCTTTGAGAAAGCGAGAAATCATTCGCATATGTTTCATTATTTGCTTCGAAGCGATGTGTAATGCGTGGAGATAAAGAGGCGGCATATTGAATCCTCCGTCAATAGTCGTGCGAATGTGCAATAAGAGAATAGATAGTGTACAAACAAGAATAGCAACCATGGCAACCGGAGTTGAGGAACGTGAGGAAGGTCCACTCTGTTACAGACGGTAATCACAAATGCTTCCAAAGTGGAGCTACTGGCCCATCATGACATTTATGGGATTTTCAATTATTTGAGTAGGAAGAGAAACGTACATGAATTTATTAAGGGAACAAAGGACTAAAAGTTTCGGCTTTCAATCCGCAAGTACTGCACGCTTTGAAAAAGCGTGCCACGAATCAAAAAGTTTCTTATTAGTATAAAAAGCGTAAGAATGACAGGTGTGGTCACACGTCGATAGCAAGTTCTCTAACGTGGCGGTGGCATCATGACTTCTGAGCAAGATTTAGGCCAACTCGAGAGCGGAGATAGAGGAACTTCCCACGCTGGAGAAAGTCACGCTACAGACAGCGCAAATCTTTCAAATGCAGAGTCGATGACTCTTATGTGCAACTATTTCGACAAAAAATTTTTGTCACTGAAAAGAGAGCTCTCAACTGACGCTGCAGAAATGGCCCACAAGAAACTGAAAGTTGAAGAGAACCGCGAATTCAAATACAAATCCAATAAAATGCAGTACGAATTCAACCAATCCATTTGTGACAAAGCTGAAAGAGCACTCGAGTTGCTCGAGGACCAGTCAAGGAGGACGGTGAAGAAGAAAATAGTACAAATAAAAGAGGAGCTCGAAAAGAGAAACAAATTGATCCGAATTGCAGACAGGTCGCCAGCGGGATGGGCAACAGTTGATGAATACATGTCAGATGATCTTGCCAGCGATAGTGAAGATGAGAAGCGACTGCGAGAAGCCGAAAAAAGAGCCCTGGCAAAGAGGAAAACAACTAAAAACCAGTATTCCACAGGCAGAAAACTTCCAGCAAGCGCCACTTATTCCAGACCTCCGCCATTTCAGCCATTTCAGAGCGTCCAGCACTTCACAAGCACTCAGCCCTTTCCTGCCCAACCCTCCACGAGGCCAGCCTTCTCAAAGCAAGGCCCCCAATTCGGAAGGATTCCAAAGCCAACAGACATCTGCCTTTCGTGCGGAGCAGCGGGTCACTGGCGGAGAAATTGCCCCAATGCAACCAACCCTCAGACCTTTGGTCGGAGCCAAGACAACCTGCCTAAATCCAGATAAGTCAAATTTTACATTTATTCTTCTTTTTTCGAGTTGTTTTTCAAGTTACGATGAGATATCCTCAGAAAATGCAGCTGATAGTGCCCAAGATAATCGTGTTAAAGGAAATTTGAAGCGGAATATTAAATTTTGGAGATCTATTAATGCAAACGAAAAAGTTTGCAATATTATTGAAAATGGTTACAAAATTCCCTTTGTTGAAACTCCAAATAGTGTTGTATTCGAAAATAACAAGTCGGCAATTGAAAACAGCGATTTTGTAATTGAAAGCATCCAGAATTTGGTAAAATTAGGAACAGCTGTCGAAAAGGATGATGTTCCTTTAGTTGTAAGTCCCTTGTCTGTTTCAATTCGTTCTTCGGGGAAAAAACGCTTGATTCTGGATCTAAGATATATAAATTCTCATTTGTATAAGGAATACATTAAGTTTGATGATTGGTCTGCGATGGAAAATTATCTAGAAGAAGATTCATTCGCATATAAATTTGATTTAAAGCAGGGGTATCATCATGTTGATATTTTTCACGATCATCAAAAATACTTAGGTTTTTCATGGCTTGTTGACGGAAAGAAAAAATATTTTGTTTTTACTGTCCTTCCTTTTGGAATTTCTACCGCACCTTATGTTTTTACTAAAGTGATACGACCCTTAGTAAAGTATTGGCGCTCTAACGGAATCAAAATTTGCGTTTATCTTGATGATGGCCTAGGCGTCGAAAAAAGTCACAACAAAGCTATTGAGAGTTCCTCTTTTGTTCGTAAGTCGCTAGAAATGTCAGGATTCGTAGCAAACAGCGCAAAATCCATTTGGGACCCCACAACAGCTCTAACTTGGCTTGGGATTTCGTTGAATTTGGAGAAAAATTTCCTCTTTATAACTGATGAGCGTGTCTATGCACTAACAGAAGAAATTCATACTTTGTTGAAAACTCCTTACACCTCTGCCAGAAAAATAGCAAAAATAGTTGGGAAGATTGTTTCTACAAAATACGTTGTGGGCGACATTGTCAGGTTAAAAACGAGATATCTTCACTCGCTTATTGAAAATAGAACCTCTTTGGATGCAACTCTCAATATCTTAAACTTTCCGAAGGCCCATAGGGAAATCTTATTTTGGATTCAAAACATTCACTCTTACAACCAAAAATTTATTAAGTGCCCCTTGAATCCCCAAGTAATAGTATCTTCCGATGCCAGTTCAGTGGGGATGGGGGCGGTCATTGAAAATGGAAACTTTTGTCATAGAAATTTTACTTCACAAGAACAAGGGAAAAGTTCAACTTGGCGAGAAATGATGGCCGTTTTGTTTTCCCTGAGGAGTTTCTCGAACATTCTGAAATCTTCGAGAGTTATTTGGAGAATCGACAATTATGCCGCTGCAAACATAATAAAGGTTGGAAGCCCTGTTGCTGATTTGCATGAAATTTCACTAGAGATATTCGATTTATGTTTTCAAAACCAGATAACATTGAAACCAGTTTGGGTACCCAGGATTCAAAACAAAGAAGCTGACCGAGTCTCTAGAATAATTGATATTGATGATTGGGAAATAACTTCCACATTCTTTAATTATTTGAATTCACTCTGGGGGCCTTTTACAGTAGACAGATTCGCCAATTTTCAAAACAAGAAACTTCAGAGATTTAATTCAAAATATTCCTGCCCAGGCACTGAAGCAGTTGACGCACTTTCCCAGAATTGGGAAGGTGAAAATAATCTGTTGATACCACCGATTAATTTAATTCCAGCAGTGATTCAATACATAAGGGGTAATAAGGTTACAGGTGTTTTAGTTGTGCCTTTTTGGGAGTCTGCGACATTTTGGCCTTTGCTATGCAAAACGAAAGGTCAGTTTTATCATTTTGTCAAGGATTTCTTGATTTTTGACGATTTAGACTCCCTCATCGTGCCTGGCCATTGTCCATTAAATTTGGTAGGTTCAGAGAATTTTCGAGGAGCTCTGATAGCTATGCAGATTTTTTCATGACAAAAAGAAAAGAGAGGGAGAGAGAGAAGCTTCAGAAGCTAGGTACGCCGCAAGGCTGCAAGGGTAGGCGCTTGGGGTACCATATCATTCACAAAATTACAAGCTGGCGAAGTGATACTAACTGAATATTGAATAACATGTAACTGAACTATCCAGTAACCAGATAGTCATGTAACTGCAAGGATGCGAAGGCATGCGGCTGACGTACAGTTAGATCATACGTCAATGACGGTTTATTTTTCAATACCTTAACCCTTGTTTTTCCTTTTTCCTTTTACGACTAGCATTAATTGAAGAAAAGCTGCAAAAACAAGTAACAAATGACACACTGAAAGAGTTATGCACTAAACTGCCAGCCATTATTGGCCACTCTAGATCATATAACACTAAAAAGAGATATGAAGTTGGATTTAATAATTGGTTTAAATGGACCACAAAGTTTCCTGAAGTGTCTACCTTTCCAGCAATTTCTTCACACTTTGCGTTATATATGGTGAATTTGATTCAAGAAAATAGTTCGCTGTCTGTTATTGAAAGCTCTTTTTATGCAATAAAATGGTATCATAAGAGCGCTGGTCTTGAAGACCCAACAGAATCATTTTTATGTGTTAACATTCTAGAAGCTGCAAAACGCTTGTGCAAGAAGCCTGCGCAGAGAAAAGAACCAATTACCATTGAATCTATCCAAAAAGTTTATACGTTGATCGGTAGAGATACAGCAAATCTGTTGGATTTACGAAACTATGTCATTATTTTGCTTGGTTTTGCTGGATTTTTACGTTTTAACGAAATTGCAAATATTAGACGAAGCAATGTAGAATTCTCCACAACATTTATGAAAATTTTCATAACCAAAAGTAAGACAGATGTCTACAGGGATGGTAAATGGTCCTATATTGCGAAATCAAATTCAAGTTTATGTCCAGTATCTACCCTTCAATCTTATTTACAGAGAGCGAACATACCAGATGATTCTGACGAATTTCTATTCCGTTCAATGACATACTTCAAGAAATCGGACGAATACAAACTAAGAAACACGGATAAGCCAGCATCCTACACAACGATTAGAGAGAGTGTGCTAAAGCTGTTGGAAAGAATTGGATTGAATCGAAAGGAATTTGGTTTGCATAGTCTAAGATCAGGTGGGGCATCAGCAGCAGCGAACAATGGCGTCCAAGATAGACTATTCAAAAGGCATGGGCGATGGAAAACCGAAAACATCAAAGACACTTATGTGAAAGATGACATTGATCACCTCCTTTCTGTATCGTTAAACCTTGGACTTTAGATTTAAAGTCGATTGCGTTGATTTTTGTGTTTCTTGAGTTTCCACATGATTCTGAATGATTGCCCTCTCTTTACGAGCACAAAAACTTGCTAGACTGACGCATACTACAACAGGGAACAAGGGGCTTATACAGTTCCTTGTTTCCTTCCTTGGTATAAGTATCTTTAGATCTTTGTATCAGTAATAAATAAAGTTATTTTCGATTGAATTATATGAATTAGAAAATAAATGAATTTATTAAGGGAACAAAGGACTAAAAGTTTCGGCTTTCAATCCGCAAGTACTGCACGCTTTGAAAAAGCGTGCCACGAATCAAAAAGTTTCTTATTAGTATAAAAAGCGTAAGAATGACAGGTGTGGTCACACGTCGATAGCAAGTTCTCTAACGTGTTATCCCACCCCCCCTCCCCCTCTCAGGGTCAATCAAGCAATATTATGCAGACTACTTCAATTCTCTATTTAAAGAGCGTATGACGAATCCAGTCCCCCTTTTGCTGACACAGACATAAAGAATATCTTCAAATTAACCTCCTTGAGGTGTCCATCCTCAACCGCTACAATTTTGTATTTCATTTACAGAGAGTCAAACAACTTTAACTGCGTATTTCGTACAAGAAACATCATTAAAAAAAAAAAATTTTGTCTTTGAATTTTTCAGGAACTTTCTTTTACTTACTTCTCCCAAGAAAGAAGAAGGAATGTGCTTTGTATGGCACCCCTGTAGTATCGCTCTTGTTTGCTCAAAGTGTCGCCACAAAACTTGCTAGACTGACGCATACTACAACAGGGAACAAGGGGCTTATACAGTTCCTTGTTTCCTTCCTTGGTATAAGTATCTTTAGATCTTTGTATCAGTAATAAATAAAGTTATTTTCGATTGAATTATATGAATTAGAAAATAAGATCCCAAGTATAAAGTCCATTTACTTTTGTCTACGTATTGTCTGATTGTCGCCTTTTATTATTCAGTCATCAGTTCAGTTCACTTTTCAATTCAACGGTTCTGTGCAAGGTTAAATGCTTGCATTTGCAAGGTGCAAAATTACCAAATACCCAATTCAAGTTGAAGTTGTTCACGTCATGTCGTGAACAATGGATTGCCGAAGAAACAATGTTGCATCTGAGTGTTTTCCTTGTGCTATCCACTAACCTATTTACGACAGCACCTTTTCTCTTGATAAAAGTAGTTACAAATTCATCACCAGTCCTCATGATTCGAAAATGTCCCAGCAGTGTCCCTGACTTTTGATGTCGAATAACTGAGGAAATAATTGATATGCTTGAACCAAACAGATAACATTTCATAACTGAGACACGTAATTTTTCTTCTTCTATTGTTGAAATACAAAATATGTCAAATATTGGAAAAACAAGTGATCTGGAAGTTTAGAATAAATCCTGCATGTTTTCTCAACCATTCATCCACTGTTTTCTAACACTGTGCTAGAATGTGAATAATTTAGCGGTCAGCAATGCCCCATTGTTGTTACCGAGTTGTATGGTGTTTATCGTCGCACACTTCGTGCTCTGGTTCATTTGGAATATATTCTAAGACATTCGGATTTTTTCTTAGTTGAAAGTGAAACACCCTCGAGACACTTGTAGGATAATGATAGTCTTTCAAAAATCATTTTTACACAGGGTCCGTTGCATGCACTCAGGAATTTCAGGCTATCTGTCTGGAAATCAATTTTTGCTCAAATGGAAATTGGTAATTGCAAATAGATGGACTAATAGAAAGAAATGTCATCAACTAAAGTCACTTGTTGTTTTCTTAGTTGTTTTATGTGCATTCATATTTCCCACGCTGGACAAATTTCATTTTAAGGCAGCGCTTTAAACTTTACTTTAACCTAACGCCAATACTGAGCATCTCATAAAGCATTTTGCTCAAATAAATAAAGAAACCTCTAAATTGGTCACTACAAAATGTGAAGATGGGAGAGATGTCAGCAAGGATAACCTGCAAACTCACTCTGAAACCAGTAACACTCCATCCACCCCGACCAGTGAAGAATTCCAACACAGCAAGCGACTTGTCATGCCAGATTTCTCCACCTAAGGCAAGCTAAATTTCAAAGTTCTCCGAATCGTCATCGTCACATTGTGCAGGAAACCAAGGGAAAATTTTTAAATACATCATTTTACTCCTTTATATGAAAAAATTATCGCTAAATTTACGGTGTGCCCGCATAGGATGCTGGGGGACAACAGGTCTTTAAATGAACCAAATCAAGTGGCAGCCAGCAGCCGTGGGTGCCATGACATTGAACAACAACCACAACACAAAACACATGCTTCTTCGGCCATTGCTTCATTCCGAGAAGACGAAGAAGCGACAAGTTGACAGCAAAGTTGAAAGAAACTCAAATAAATGAAGTGAAACAAACATTAATATTTATTCAAATGTGGTCAAAAGGAGAGGGAAAGCAGACATCGTGTATTTCTCATGCTTAGATAAGTTGTTTAGAGTGAAATTGCTTTAGATAAGTTAATTAAATGAAGGCAATCTTAGGCCATAAAAAGGTGTGTCACTCGTTCAGTTTCAAGGCCTAATAATCAAAATGATGATGGAAAAATTTACGCATTGGTACCTTACTCCAACGCAATTAGCTGGCTTCGATCGATATACCGTAAGTTTGTTTTGATTATCATATCGTATCTTTTATAACATCATTGAAGCTCATGAAAAGGTGTCACCCAGCCGGCCGGCGCCTAACCAATTGCAAACCATGGCTTTGATGGAAAGGGGGTACTATATCTATGTTTGCGCCTTTGCGGGAAAGTCCAGGATTTATCAGTAATTGGACTGATTTCATGAGTCTCACTTTTAACATCGAATTTGGTGATGTTATGTGAAAATAGAAGCATCAGAAGCCAGTGTGGAAAGTTCGTTTTTGTTACGCCAAAGGTTTACGCCACGCCAATTGTCTAAAGACAATAGACCTATTGTTCTTCTATTGTTCTTGATGTTTCCCCACGCCAAAGATATTTGGCGTAACATACATGTTTTCCAGCGTGGATCAGAAGTTGACGGAGCTGGATGTATGTGCATGCCTAAATTTGCAACTGAATGGAATGTGCATGCCTAAATTTATTCTATATTGTCTTCTATTGTATTTGAAAAGTTTGTTCAGGTAGAGGAACAATGGAGTTTTTAGCCAGAACAGTCAAGTACAGTGGGTTTGATAGCAAAAGTAGGGCCCCACCACCTGATCCCCATGTCATGGGCCATGATAAGGGATCCCAGACTTGAGACCCCAGGGTGAAAAGTTCTTTTTTGCTACGCTAAACATTTACACCACACAGTTGTCCAGAAAGACATAGATCTATTGTTCTTCAATTGTTCTGGATGTTGCTCCACGCCAAATAAAGATATTTGGCGTAACATGAATGTTTTCCTGCGTGGTTGAGGCCCCCATAGATCCTGTGATAACAGATTTACATTATGTGTTGATTGTTCGTTTTTCACTCCATCAAGGACTAAAAACATTTTCAATATCTCGTTGCAGAAATTTTAAGAATGCTCCATGTTTCTAAATATGTAAATACAGAGCTGGCAAAGACACACCAGGGATCGCAGCATGGTTTTAGCATTGGTTTCAAAGTTTCTGTGGCAAGAATGCAAATGAACTGAAATAGATGGGGGTATGGGGGAAGACTATTATACCCCTTTACAACATTAGAAAACTGCATCTTTTTTTAATTTCAAGGCAAAGTCACATGCTTTAAAAGTCAATTTTCATGAAATAACAACCAAATTTTTGGCGTACCATGTTGCACGGTGGAATCTTCAAACACAAAATTTGTTTGATAAGCATACTGTAAGCTTATAGTTTTTACCTGCAGCTTTATGCTTTCCTTGTAGTACAAATCAGTGGACACTTCTCCATTGGCAACATATCTTATGCATCCCTTTTGGAATAAAGTTGTCAAAGTAAGTTCTTGTTCTATTTCTGATGAAGGTACCCAACACGTTCATCTTGTTTGATACTTTGGTTCTTTGCAAACTTTTGGAATCCCAAATGTTTTGTATTAAATTTGTGCTTAGACAAACATTATTTTTCTTTACTTATTGTACATAATTAGTGTAAACTGCACATTATTTACAGTATATATATTCATATTGATACTGATGAAGGCTTTGACCAAAACATTTAAACAATGTATTTTTTTCTGAGTTTCTATATCCATTTTTATTACATATTAAGAGTAGCTAATGTCCTCCTGAATCAACTCTAACTCAATATGTAATAAAATAGATATAAATACTCAGAAAAACACATTCTCAAAACGTTTCGGTGAAAGCCTTCATCAGTAAACTTATATCTATATTTAAAGTCAGCCTGATTCCCCGTCTTTTTGAACTGTATTTCCAGTTAAAGGCAGTCTGTCACGCATTTGACTGGGTATTTTGGACAATGCAAAGAATAGAAGATTTCAATGGCTGCTAATCCTCTGACTTTCTACGGCCATAGAAAGTCAAGACGGTTAGCCCTCCTTTGTTTCAAATACACAGATTCACAAAGGAATCTGTTGTGTTGAGCGCTGAATTTGTCGCGGCCAATCAGAGACGTGACAGACTGCCTTTAAACTTTTTCATTTAAGGTCTACCTTTTGCCGCTTTCTGGCAGCCAGATAGCCTGTTCCATTTTGAGAATATGTTCTGTGATTTACTTTCTTTCTTTCAGATCTATCCTCTGTGGCTTTCTCCCAACTTGATTACATTTGTTGGTTGGCTGTTCACAGTTTCCAACTTTGTAATTCTTGGATACTTTGACTGGGATTTTATTCCACATTATTCTAACCCTGCTGGCATGTTAAAAGTGCCAAGTTATATATGGATGTTCTGTGCAGTGTCACAGTTTCTGTCCCATACTTTAGATGGAACTGATGGTAAGCAAGCTAGGAGAACCCAATCAAGGTATGATCTTTATAATGCAATTACTAATGCCAAATGGCACACACTTTTTCATTTAATTCATATCACATTTTAATGTGGAACAACAAGATCTGGAGATCAGAGCTATGATTTTTTTGTAATATTTTGTTGAATAGGCAAAATGTTTGATTTATTGAGAAGATTTTTCCTTTCTAAAATTGGGGATTTTGCAAGAGGGCTTTTCTTGGAAGAGTCCCTTTAAGAAAACTTAAAAACATGCTAAAATCATGAGTTAAATTCTGTAATATTTCTGCTTGACAGTGATGAGTTTACCAGAATTCTTTAGCCAAAATGCTATCCTCTTGGGGGGATAAAATGTCTTCCCCGTGTTGCTTTGATGTTCAGGGAGCAACATTGTTTTATTCAACTGGTATAGTTTCCTGCAATGTTTTATTTATTTTCTCATCATTTGAGAAGTTCTTTGACCTTCTCATTTTGTGATTTTTATCAATCATTGGCTAGCCTGAAGAGTAATACAGTACACTTTAATCATATTTAATTAGGTATATGACATTTTACTTCTTGTAGCTCTCCACTTGGTGAATTATTTGACCATGGTCTTGATAGCACAGCAATTTGGTTGATGTTCTTATCAATATTACAATGCTATGGATTAGAGTATCACAGTTCAATGGAAGTTTTCATCGTGTATGTCATATGTCTTGTTGGCTTTTTCCTTGCACATTTTGAGAAATACAACACATCTGTAATGTACCTTCCATGGGCATATGACTTTAGTCAAATGGTAAGTAACTGATTTTCTTCAACATACAGTAAGTTTTATACCTCATATGAGTTAGTCAGAATAGTTGTGGATGAGTTGGGCAAAGCAAAGGAAAAGCCAAAAGGGCATTTGCCACAAAAGAGAAAGTTTTTATTGTTTTTGTTTCATTTGATAAGTGATTACAATAAAATGCTCCTGTTAGCCCCCTTTTATATTTAGCCCCCTCTCTATTTACCCCTCCCTCTATCATTTAGTCCTTGTTTAGCCCCCTCTCTATTGAGCTCCCCTCTTTATTTTGCTCCCCCCCCACTTATATCAAATGTCAGTTGAAAGCAATGTCTTTCAATTTATTAACTAAGCAATCTTAGTGTGCATGTTATCCTTGATCTAGTCAAGGATAAAAGATTTGTCAAATTTTGCATAGAGGAGTATTGCCCTTTTGGAACACTCTCGAATGTTGACACATTTGACTACATAGCATAACTTCGCTATGGCCGGGGCCTTGGCCTAGTTGCTCGCAAAAAAGCGCGAGAAAACAGTTTGGTGATGCCATCTTCGTTGTCATTTGTATTTGTTGTTATATTTCTTTTCGTTGCTTCACAAATTGAAGATAAAAGTACCAACCTGAAATGAATGTGTAAGTGTCTTCATTTTTTCAAGCTGCCTTTCTACAAGTCTGTTTTCAATTTACTGCTTTTGTTGAAATTTTTCGGCAATAAGTAAACCTGCATGGCCTGGTTGTTGACATTGAGCCTTCAAAATGAAAACTCAGCGGAATCCTGGACAATTGCTTGAACATTTCAGGCACCGGATGTGTTAATTTTACAGCCACTCTGACTGGCCTAAGCCGCCCTTATGGTGCACCTGTGACCACTCGAGCCTTCCAGGTGACTTCCTGCTGTTTCACATGCTCAAACGTCATTTCCATGTAGAGGCAACGGGAGATGTAGGAGGTTGGAATATCAAAAGCATGTTTCCAAGCACTTGAGGGTGGTAAGGGGGAGGGGTAAGATCACGAAGAAACAATAGCCTTTTAACGTTGCGCATCAATTAAATTAGTATTGGCTTTTTATGCTTCACGCAAGGCGCTCGCAACAATTTTGCCCACGTTCCAAATGGGCGAATGCTGAAACTGAAAATATTAACTGAAACTAAATGCTAGATGTTAGGCCGCTCAGACCTCACGGCACTAAAACTAATATCATGGAAAGATGGCGTGACAATCAGACACGTTGCTTTTAGAAAAGTGATATGAATAGCAAAGGATTAAAATAACTGTAAGCATTATCTTGCAATTGTAACTAACATTACAAAAATCTACTTAGTTCAACAGAGTGTTCCAAAAGGGCGATACTCCTCTATAAGTTGTGTGTTGATTCCACAAAATATAAGAGCTGAGAAGGTATCCTTTGAATCGTTACCATTTGACTTTGTGCATGAGTCCCCATTTCTAATCGGCCCTCTTTTTTAAGCCAACAACTGGAGTGTTCGAATTATGCCCCCCCCCCCTTCAAGAGATTTAAGTGGAGGTTATAAGATAATTTCCCTCCCTTTATGTGCTATATTCTCTTCAAACATTTGTGACCATACACCTCTACAACTCCTTTGCTGTTCTGAGGATCTTCAGTTTTGCCACTTGCGAATTCTCTTTTTCATCAACCTGTTCTGTCATCCATTTGCTCAGACTTTGAAGATACATCATTTGCTGTCTCCCTCTGCTTCTCTTCCCATTTAGACATTCAGTCAACAGCAATTCTCCTTAGCCTTCTTTCTTCATAGCATGTCCTAAAAACAGAATCTGCCTCTTCCCTTTGGTTTTTCATAATCCTCCACTCTGCAGCAACTCTCCGTAACACCTCCTCATTGGTTACGTGTTCTTCTCATGGCATTTTTATCATTCTTCTGTAAAACCACATTTCTGTTGCCTGTAATTCGCTCTCCATTTGTGCCGAAGTTGTCCATCATTCACTGCTATATGACAAGACTGGCCCAAGAAAACAATTTATGACTCTCTTCTTTGTATGCACTGAAACTTTATCTTTTCTAAGTATTTTCCAAGTTTCATAAATATGATAATACATTCAAGGAAATAAATTTGATTTCAATATCGTTGGTAAGATGACGACTTTCAGCGTTCCAAGCAAAGATTTTTTTGACTTCGTGTGAAATAAATCATCAACCACTTGTAAAAATCATTCAAACCATATCTCGGATTCTTCATTGATGCCCGTCTTTACATATTTGCAAAAAAATGAAACAATCTGTTTGTACATTTGGTGTCCCAGGGCATGGTTCTCTAATGTGAGCTGTTATTTCAAATTGATAAGTCAAATAGGGATCTATTATACAGTAAAAAGCCAAGCTTATAGATCTAAATTTTTTCTCATTTCTTTTATCGTCACTCATTGGTTTTCTGTCAATTTTTGCCTGAAAACAGAATACCTGGAAAGTTAACAACTGACCTAAAACTCTTTATCAAGGAGATCGGTGAACCAGCTGCTCAAAATTGACATGAATCGATCATCTTTTATAAATTCTAACAGCACGGAGCTTGAACTCTAAAAAGAGAACCAAGGAAGATTAATATTTGTCTTTTGTACCGTTTGAAGCATGACTTTTGTTGTTGCTCTGGTTCTGAAGAAATAAATATATTATCTGAGTCAATGTGATGCGGTTCACACTTTCCACATTCAGAACTTTGAATACCTATTTATGAATAGAAAGGCGTTTTCATACATTTTACCTATCAAGTAAACCACGGAGAGAAGTGGATCATATCTTTATCGAGATGGAGGTTTGGGAAATCCATCTTTTGGAGATCTTTGAATCGGCAAAATGATGTGCAAAAATCATATGGATCCAAGTAAGAGTTTTAAGAAGAGATTTTCGTTTATATCGCGCAAAAACATACATTGGCTTATTTTGTAAGTATTTTTGCTGCAAACTTCTTGTCACTTTATTACTCAATGAAGAGATAATTACATGGGATAATTTCTTGATACTTGATACTTGGGATAATTAAAGTAAGAGTACAGAGACTCTCTGCCATTTGGGACCACATCAACCAATCAGGTCGTGCCTTACCGTTGGAAGATTTCAATTTCTATTTAGTCAAATGCTTTGTATTTTTTAATATTCTGGTGATGAAGCAGAGCGTGCCCCGAAAACAAAATAGCGTGGTTCAGTCGGAAATTGGAATCGTCCAGCTAACATCGGCATTGTCATGCCATAGGATGAAGATATAAGAATTTGAATATACGAATATAATATTCACCGTCACGCTTTTCATCCTATGTTTTTATTATAAGGAATTGACGGTTTACTGCCAGTACATCGATATTCTCTCCAAGTCTTCAATATCAACGCAAATCTAGCCTGCGTGCAGACAATACCCAATGAAAAGGTATAGTCTGCGTAACGCCGCTCAGTCTCGTGTATTGTATGCGTCAGCATTCCATTTCGATAGCAGTTTGAATGGCCCTTTCTCCTTAGCGTCTGCTTATTGTCTGCGCTGGGTACTTAAAATTCCAGAGCATTGTGTTGCTAATTAGGTTTGCTAAGAGAACAAAGTGAAGCCTTAGATTTAATCACATGATAGCTGTTCTCAAATCTGATTGCTTCCTCGTTTCCCAGGAAAGCAATGTTATTGGCTGTTACAACAATAGTTTTCTTTGTTATTAAATAAATGCTGAAGCACGCACTACACAAAAGTGAGCGGCGTTACGCAGACTATACCTTTTCCTTGGGTATTGTCTGCACGCAGGCTACGCAAATCGAGACAATGACTGTTTCCTGCAAGTATTTGTAAGAGGGAAACTTATTTTGGGGCACCTGCCAGTTCCTCCACATCGACGATACCAACGGGTTATCATTGTTTTTTGAAGATCCTATATTTATTGCAAAGTTTTTTTATAAGATTTTTTATATGTTTCTGTTTTAATGTAGAAAAAGACAAAGAAAATTTTCTTGTGTAAATGCCATATTCTATCATTTGAGAAGGTTACTTTGCAAGGAACATAGCACTCAAAATTTCTTTGCCATGGTGATTGGAAGACAAAATTGGATTTGTCAAAAGTTGCAAATGTTTATGAAAAAAGAATTTTTCAAAAATCATTTTATTTTGTGATGTTTGATTTATACTGTATTTTTATTATATCATTGACAATTTTTGCAGGCCCTTGTTGGTGTCTATATGATGACATTTTGGTACAGTTCTGACTTCTGGAAATTGAAATTTTATGGAGATTGGAGAGTTAGTCATATTTTCATTGCTACTGTACACTGTAAGCATTGATTTTTCTTCGATTCCTTTTCAAACCCATAATAGCAGCATGTTGTGTGCAGGGTAAAACATTAAATGATAGTTAATATAAAAGTGGCGAGTTTCGCAACCCTTTGCACAGGTTTCAGTGCTATTGTACCCAGGGGACGGCACAAATGGAGAATGAGCGACTCATAAATGTTTCATGGACTGAAGTAAACAGGGGTGGAGAGGGAGGGAAAATTTGCTTTGGATCAAGTCTCAATGCATGAGGAGGACTCGAAACATGGTGCATTCTGGGAAGTACAAGATGCGTGACTAAGAGGGTTGGGACCCAGAAGGGAGGAGAAACAATGTGTTTGCCCTTCACTGTGACAAGGCCTTATCATTAAACCACATTTGCTCAGAGGCGCAAGTGTTCAGATTATCAAATTTGTAAATTTAAAATACCTATGCATGTTAGTTGCATGGCTCAGAAGTTCATATCAAGTTTCCTTATTATGTTTGATTGTGTGAGTAACTGCCTCTATTTTGAAGATTTCATGACAATAAGCTCTCGAGAAGTTCACATTTCCAGAAAGTTTTCGGAGTCAACTTTTACAAATTTTCCGCAAAAGAACTATTCCAAAATATCATCACATCCCTCGCCATTTCAAAATTCTCTCTCTGAAAGTTCTTTATTCTGTTGTTTCTCTTTTTAATTTAGGATTGTTTTAAACCGATGCGTAAGGTTCTCTTACAGAGTTTTCGGTGGCAAATTTTACTGAATCTTAGGATGAGGACGACGATAAGAAAAGACATTTTCATTTTGCTTTCGTGATGAAAAGACGAGACAATCCAATTATGATGCTGTTACATGATGATAAAAAACGACAGTCCAGTTACATTATGATGACGAAAGAAATTGAAAGCCCAGTTGAAGCTAGTGACACATACGGAACATTTCGACTCTTGCTAGAGTCATCTTCAGCAAAGAAAATAAGTGGACGAGGGCCTGTTAAACTGGGAGGGGCGAATACCTAATAAGGTAAAGAAAACAACAATCAAAGAAGGAGAGAAACAAACAAGTCGTGGAAATATGAAATCAAAACAATCCTCAGTGAAAACTGCTTTCCTTAAAGTATTGTAGACTGTATAATTAAATCTTTTTTAGATAAACAATTTCTTCCTAAGAAACTTGTTTCTAACAGTGAAGAGAGGCAAGCTGTTCTCTTTTCCCTTCCTTTCCTAGGCCAATTCAGCTTACAGGTTAAAACCAAACTCGTCAAGCTCCTCAAACAATGCTACCATGATGTTAATTTTCAAGTCATCTTTAAATCCCCCCTCCCCCCCCCCAGACGACTCTGTTCACTGTTTAGCTACAAAGATCGCTTTTCAAATTTAATGCGCTTTAATGTTATTTATAAAGTATGCGTGCAGTGGCTGCCATGCCACTTACTATGGTGAAACCAAAAGACATCTAATTGTTAGATGTAGAGAGCACCTTGGGATTAACAAAGCAGGTCGAAAGATAGAGTCTAACTCCTCGTCCTTAGGGGACCAAATTTCTAGATCTGGCCACGAAGCATCTTTTGATGACTTTGAAATTATTAGCAAAACAGACAATCATTTTGACCTTCTTATTTACGAGAGTCTTTTAATAAAGTGAGACACGCCCCCTTTGAACTCCCAAACGTCATCCATTCCCATGGTCTTGTTCTAGTTTGTTTTTTGTTCTGTTTGCTGTTTTGTTTCTTCTGTTTGTTTGTTTGTTTTGCTATAGGTTTTGTTTTTCATCTCATATTTCTACGACTTGTTTGTTTCTCTCCTTCGTTGTTTGTTGTTTTCTTTACTTTATTAGGTATTCGCCCCTCCCGCTTGCAGAAGCGCCGGGAAGGGGGGGCAAGGGGGGGGCGGTTGCCCCCCCAATGTTCTCCAGGACCACTTTTCTAATTCTTCTAATTCCGGCGTCAAAATTACGGGGGGGGGGGGTAAGGCCGATGAGCTTGGCAATTATAACGTGTATGAGTATAGGTTTCTAACCTTGCCATTTTTATTGCATTTTCCCACGATCTGTACGGTATTGATTCGAATTTTTTTCTCTTGGCGAAGCCCCCAGATCCCCGTTCTACGTACGCTCCACGTTTGCATATCTCATCAACATAGCTGCGTACGCTCCACATTTGCATAACTCAAGATCTTTTTCACGAACGAGGAGAAAGAAGTTTGATAGCTGGGTAGGTAGTGCGTGGTAAGAATCTTTCGGCAAAATACTGGAAAGTGACTGGGAGACTTCTTCTAAGCCATAAGCATTGGCTGCTTGAAAACTGTCATAGATAAACTATTATAGAATTGTCCAAGACTTACAGTTTTTGAGGCCATGGAAATTGGATTGTGAGGACCGTTCTAGGACAAAGTAGAGTATGTTTGCGCAAAAATTTCCCTACGGAGGTGCTTCATTTAAAATAGTTGCAAAATTGTGAAGGTTTCCCATTTGGTCTTGGTAAAGATGGCATGTAGAATAGGCACTCCAAGCCAAAGAATGTTGGTGTTTAAAATTTTACCGGAGATGCTAATTTAAATAACTGTTGCATAGTGATCAAGAGTTCCAATGCAGCACAGGCTAAAATATAATAGGTAGAAGTGTTCTAAGCCAAAGTAAAGAGTGTATCTACAAAAAATTTTCCTGGGGGCTTTGCCCCCAGACCCCCTCAATGTATACTGAGCTTTTATGTTTCTGCTGATCCAATGCCCCCTTTTCACAAACCATATATACTTCTATTTCTGAATCTGAGAGTACATGACAGCCGTGTGACAATCCCATTACAGAGTGGCGTGTGTTAAATTGGTGGAGATCCAAAGGTTGGACGCTTGGTCGCCCGTTGGACGTCATTTTCTAATTGTGGTACCCTACTCGTGTTATTAAACAGACTCATGTATCTTTATGTCAGCCTATAAAGGGGGCGTTGGTCGCATTTATAGCCAAAGTAGAGGGCATGGCCCAAGAAAATTTTTCTGGGGCTCCGCCCCAGACCCCGTCCTTTTCTGCCCCTCCAATAAAAAATCCTGGCGGCGCCACTGCCCGCTTGCCGTGTTTCGTTTTAGTTTAACAGGCACTGGTCCACTTATTTTCTTTGCTGAAGATGACTCTAGCAAGAGTCGAAACGTTCCGTATGTGTCACTAACTTCAACTGGGCTTTCAATTTCTTTCATCATCATAATGTAACTGGACTGTCGTTTTTTATCATCATGTAACAGCATCATAATTGGATTGTCTCGTCTTTTTATCACGAAAGCAAAATGAAAATGTCTTTTCTTATCGTCGTCTTCATCTTAAGATTCATAGCAAAGCTGCATTTTTCTGATTCATCCCAAGTTTTATTGAGCTTCTGTCCGTCGAACGCACAATGAATAATATGTTTCATCTTTACAGTTTCTCTTTGGGGAACGGGAATACCAGTTACTGTTTGGCATATTGTGAGGTAAGATTTCATGGCCATTAATTTTTCTTTGTTTGACAACATTAATTTGTATTTATCAATGGATGCATTCTCTGCTTCCTAAACGAATTTGGATGGAGCAAAATTTTCATTCATTTTATTCATTATTTTAGTGTTTGTTTAAATATTGAGTAAATAACAATTTAATTAATTGGTTCCATGATAGAATAGCCCTGTTTCTCAGATCTTCCAACACATTTTACACCCAAGAATCATGCAAATCCCTGCAAATCCATTGAATACTCATGGCATTATAAGCTATCAAAGTTCAAGTCTTTGCTAAAGCTGAAACGCATGGAGTTTTGTTTACCTTGTCGAATATTTTTCAATGCATTGATATTTTCGTTTGTTTCCTTCCCAGTTTTAATGATTTATATTTTTCTTTTCTAGAGCTAGATTGAAGCACCCTGAATTTTGTCCAACACTTATGGAAGGAATGATGCCTCTGATCCCACTTGGCTCACTCATATCGATCTTCATGATTTGGGCATGTTATTCACCTTCAGATGTATTGACACTTCATATGCGTGCATTTTGTTTTGCTTTTGGAAATCTCTTCTCCAATATTACGGTATGTTCATGTATTTTCAGTATAGTCTTGTTGAATAGGCCTCTTAATGATTTGGGCATGGTATTTCCCTAGACTGATTGCATATTCGTAGTTATCACTATTGATAGACTGATGGACGCTCAAACTACGACTTTTGGATTTTGATACTAAAATTTGGGATGAAGTTTTCCCCTGTCGATTTTATAACTAGATATGGAAACCATAGGAACACTGTACGAACACCAGGCAATGGTGGATAGGCCTATGTTGCCGCCTTGAAGCTCCAATGTTGAAACAGCTCAGAATTCAAGTTCATTGATATTAGCCATGAACAAAAGCCACAAGTATCCATACCAATGTTTCCTCAATCCAAGAATCAACAAACCTTTCACTGTCAATCAGGAGTTCCTCAGTTTTAAGGCCAATTAGCTTCCATGAACTTCACTGCAGCATTGAGAATTTCCAACTGTCGAGGGTCACTTGCCTCGCTTCCGAGACTACATTGCAGCCTCGTTCCAAAGGGCACACGTAAACGTGTGCATCTCCGTCTCAAAAATTTATATCAAAGTCCATAAGGCCCAGATTGAGCAAAAAGGGAAATGTTGTTGTTGTTGTTATTGTTGTTGTTGTTGTTGTTGCTATTTTGCGATATCTGGGACGATGTTGTGATGCTAGTATTTCCCATCTGATACATACTGTTTCTTCATATATGTGCATTTTGTTTCGCTTTTGGTACTTTATTTTCCAATATTACGGTGTGTATTTCATTTGAAATTTGTGCTGATTCCTTTTCGAGCCATTAGATTTTCCTCTCTTTTCAGCATGGATAATGCCATACTTCTTACAGTAGCATTAAATTTCATGTTCGTAATTTGAAATGATGTCATTTTTTCATGTAGTGTTGGTTAATAGTTGCTCAGATGTTGTCGTCAAAATTAAAATGATGTCATTTTTTCATGGAGTGTTGGTTAATAGTTGCTCAGATGTCGTTGTCAAAGTTAAAATGATGTCATTCTTTCATACAGTGTCGGTTAATAGTAGCTCAGATGTCGTCGTCAAAATTAAAATGATGTCATTTTTTCATGGAGTGTTGGTTAATAGTTGCTCAGATGGCGTCGTCAAAATTTAAATGATGTCATTTTTTCATGGAGTGTCGGTTAATAGTCGCTCAGATGTCGTCGTTAAAATTAAGATGATGTCATTTTTTCATGTAGTGTTGGTTAATAGTTGCTCAGATGTCGTCATCAAATGATGGCATTCTTTCATGTAGTGTTGGTTAATAGTTGCTCAGATGTCGTCGCCAAAATTAAAATGATGTCATTTTTTCATGGAATGTTGGTTAATAGTTGCTCAGATGTCGTCGTCAAAATTAAAATGATGTCATTTTTTCATGGAGTGTTGGTTAATAGTTGCTCAGATGTCGTCGTCAAAATTAAAATGATGCCATTTTTTTATATAGTGTCGGTTAATAGTTGTTCAGATGTCGTCATCAAATGATGGCATTCTTTCATGTAGTGTTGGTTAATAGTTGCTCAGATGTCGTCGGCAAAATTAAAATGATGTCATTTTTTCATGGAGTGTCGGTTAATAGTCGCTCAGATGTGTCGTCGTTAAAATTAAGATGATATCATTTTTTCATGTAGTGTTGGTTAATAGTTGCTCAGATGTTGTCGTCAAAATTAAAATGATGTCATTTTTTCATGTAGTGTTGGTTAATAGTTGCTCAGATGTCGTCGTCAAAGTTAAAACGATGTCATTTTTTCATGGCGTGTTGGTTAATAGTTGCTCAGATGTCGTCGTCAAAATTAAAATAATGTCATTTTTTCATGTAGTGTTGGTTAATAGTTGCTCAGATGTCGTCGTCAAAATTAAAACGATGTCATTTTGTCATGTAGTGTTGGTTAATAGTTGCTCAGATGTTGTCATCAAAATTAAAATGATGTCATTTGTTCATATAGTGTCGGTTAATAGTTGCTCAGATGTCATTGTCAAAATTAAAATGATGTCATTCTTTCATACAGTGTTGGTTAATAGTTGCTCAGATGTCATTGTTAAAATTAAAATGATGTCATTTTTTCATGTAGTGTTGGTTAATAGTTGCTCAGATGTCGTCGTCAAAATTAAAACGATGTCATTTTTTCATGGAGTGTTGGTTAATAGTTGCTCAGATGTCGTCGTCAAAATTAAAATAATGTCTTTTTTCATTGTGTGTTGGTTAATAGTTGCTCAGATGTCGTCGTCAAAATTAAAACGATGTCATTTTGTCATCTGGTTAATAGTTGCTCAGATGTTGTCATCAAAATTAAAATGATGTCATTTTTTCATATAGTGTCGGTTAATAGTTGCTCAGATGTCGTTGTCAAAATTAAAATGATGTCATTCTTTCATATAGTGTTGGTTAATTTGTTGCTCAGATGTCATTGTTAAAATTAAAATGATGTCATTTTTTCATGTAGTGTCGGTTAATAGTCGCTCAGATGTCATCGTCAAAATTAATATGATGTCATTTTTTCGTGGAGTGTTTGTTGATAGTTGCTGAGATGTTGTCGTCAAAATTAAAATGATGTCATTTTGTCATGTAGTGTTGGTTAATAGTTGCTCAGATGTTGTCATCAAAATTAAAATGATGTCATTTTTCATATAGTGTCGGTTAATAGTCGCTCAGATGTCGTCGTCAAAATTAAAATGATGTCATTTTTTCATATAGC
The DNA here is from genome assembly GCA_964020215.1 of Aurelia sp. 3 sensu Dawson et al. (2005). Taxonomy (NCBI): domain Eukaryota; kingdom Metazoa; phylum Cnidaria; class Scyphozoa; order Semaeostomeae; family Ulmaridae; genus Aurelia; species Aurelia sp. 3 sensu Dawson et al. (2005). Next base: position 18,623,001 of record OZ026591.1, on the reverse strand, counting down.
GTCGGTTAATAGTTGCTCAGATGGCGTCGTCAAAATTTAAATGATGTCATTTTTTCATGTAGTGTTGGTTAATAGTTGCTCAGATGTCATCATCAAAATTAAAATGATGTCATTTTTTCATGGAGTGTTGGTTAATAGTTGCTCAGATGTCATTGTCAAAATTAAAATGATGTCATTTCTTCATATAGTGTCGGTTAATAGTCGCTCAGATGTCGTCGTCAAAATTAAAATGATGTCATTTTTTCATGGAGTGTTGGTTAATAGTTGCTCAGATGTCGTTGTCAAAATTAAAATGATGTCATTTTTTCATGTGGTGTTGGTTAATAGTTGCTTAGATGTCGTCGTTAAAATTAAAATAATGTCATTTTTTCATGTAGTGTCGGTTAATAGTCGCTCAGATGTCATCGTCAAAATTAAGATGATGTCATTTTTTCGTGGAGTGTTTGTTGATAGTTGCTGAGATGTCGTCGTCAAAATTAAAATGATGTCATTTTGTCATGTAGTGTTGGTTAATAGTTGCTCAGATGTCGTCGTCAAAATTAAAATGATGTCATTCTTTCATACAGTGTTGGTTAATAGTTGCTCAGATGTTGTTGTCAAAATTAAAATGATATCATTTTTTTCATATAGTGCTGGTTAATAGTCGCTCAGATGTCGTCGTCAAAATTAAAATGATGTCATTTTTTCATACAGTGTTGGTTAATAGTTGCTCAGATGTCGTTGTCAAAATTAAAATGATATCATTTTTTTCATATAGTGTCGGTTAATAGTCGCTCAGATGTCGTCGTCAAAATTAAAATGATGTCATTTTTTCATGGAGTGTTGGTTAATAGTTGCTCAGATGTCATCGTCAAAATTAAAATGATGTCATTTTTTCATGGAGTGTTGGTTAATAGTTGCTCAGATGTCTTCTTCAAAATTAAAATGATGTCATTTTTTCATATAGTGTCGGTTAATAGTCGCTCAGATGTCGTCGTCAAAATTAAAATGATGTCATTTTTTTATGGAGTGTTAGTTAATTTGTTGCTCAGATGTCGTCGTCAAAATTAAAATTATGCCATTTTTTCATGTGGTGTTGGTTAATAGTTGCTCAGATGTCGTCGTGAAAATTAAAATGATGTCATTTTTTCATGTAGTGTTGGTTAATATTTTAAGCATGGATAGGATACCATCGTTTTTTCGTCTTGTCTCATCAAAACTGATGAATTTTTACTTTCTATCTTCTGTTTCTGGAGTGTATTTGTTCTTACTATTGATCAACTCTGAACATCGGGCAGGGAATTTTCTTGGCTCCTTCTTTAATTTAGACCACAATTTTATTCACCGTAATTCAGTTAAGATACGGTAAACAGTACGACGCTCTCATATCGAAGAGCTTTAAATGGGACGAAAGGTTTTGCATTCAATGATAAACGTAAAGGATTGATGCACGTTGATTGATGAAATGACGAATCTGATGTCTGGCAATCATATTTGTACCATCGATGAGCCTTCTGCTACAATGTTGATTCCCCATTTGCGGTTTCTATGAGGATGATTCCTTGTCTTCTTGAAAGACTTAAAATTTCCTCCGAAAGTTGGTTCCCTTCTTTTAGTATTTTAGGCCCCGTTCACGATGTTGAAGTTCTCTAAATCATATTTCCGTTGCTCTTAGAACCAATGTTTAATTAAATCACCTCCCCTACCGATCCCAGTAAGATACTTTCCAGCTTTAACTCTGAGCTTATAATGTAGTTATTCTAATGTCAGGTTTCTATCGCATGTTTATACTACTGTATTTCGTTTTCCCGAAAAAGATGTTTTCTTGAAGTATGATCATTTCCACCTGAGGTCAAATCCATTAATGCCGTTTTTCACAACTTAACAGAAGATTTGTTCATTGATCAAGGAGAATCTTATCCTATTGCATTTCACAAGAAATTGTTGAGAGCGATTTCCCCTAAAATTGGCAATTTTGCGAGAGCGATAAAGAGCTCGCGTGATCATGTTTGCGCGAGTGCTGACGCGATCGCGAGCGATCGCTCGCGTAAAACGAAAAGGCCTGGTTAATAGTTGCTCAGATGTCATCGTTAAAATTAAAATGATGTCATTTTTTCATGTAGTGTCGGTTAATAGTCGCTCAGATGTCATCGTCAAAATTAAAATGATGTCATTTTTTCATATAGTGTCGGTTAATAGTTGCTCAGATGTCGTCGTCAAAATTAAAATGATGTCATTTTTTCATGTAGTGTTGGTTAATAGTTGCTCAGATGTCGTCGTCAAAATTAAAATGATGCCATTTTTTTATATAGTGTCGGTTAATAGTCGCTCAGATGTCATCATCGAAATTAAAATGATGTCATTTTTTCATGTAGTGTTGGTTAATAGTTGCTCAGATGTCGTCATCAAAATTAAAATGATGTCATTTTTTCATATAGTGTCGGTTAATAGTCGCTCAGATGTCATCATCAAAATGTGATCGTTTCAATTGGATGTTGATTCCTTTGATAGCTGTTGTTGTTTCATCCATTGCTGGCATATACGATGAAACAAAATTGCTTTATGGATTTGCTGTTTTCTCAGCTTTGGGTCAGAGTCATTATGCTATTTGTGTTGTAAGTATTTTCTTTAATCATCATATATTTTGTCTGACCAAATAAAAACGTAACCAGATATAGTTCATTGCTAATTGACTGACTAGCTAAAAGTGCCCCTCATATTTTAGAAGAGATTTTTGTAAAATCTTTCGGTAGCTTCAGCACACTTCATATAAAACTATTTTTTACTTTATAATTGTTTTAGGTTTCACACACAATTCCATTAGGCTTTAGCCTTGTTTCCATTTGGCTTGTGTTGTGTTGGAGTCTGAATATTGAATTTTACATCTGAACATCAGAAGTTAAGAATCTCAAAGTTATTCTGCAGTTCAGTTTAAACATTCAGGTTGCTCCAAAAATTGTGCCCCATTTGTGTGACTGCTGTGGAGGCGCTTTTGATACAGTTATCCCGAATTTTACTCTGTTGGATAGATGAAGCATCAACTTGCATTTTAAGACCTTGTTTGAGTCAATCTGGCGAGTAGTTGCTGATTTATGCCAGAAAAAAGGCAAAATATCTAAGTGGTTGCTTGAAAACAGTACTTCTGTTGTTCTCCAGTAATGTCAAAATAAGTTACCTTTTTAGAGAAAGGGTTCTAGCTTCATATTAAAATGTTTACTAAATCTTTAAAGGTTTAGCATTATTTTCTATTTTTTAGGGCAATTTTTACCTTTTGAGAATAGTGGTGAAAATTTTGATATGATGCCAGAGTCCTTTCTTTGAAAAGTTACTTTAATTTGACATTGCTGTAGACCAACAGAAGTGGTGTTTTTGAAGTAAGCATTATTTTTTCCCTTTCTCTTCCATAAATCAGCAACCACTTGTTACATTGACTCAATTCAAGGTCTCAAGCCTTAACGTTAAGCCTAACTATGCAACTGTACCGGGTGAGTCAGAAAAAACGTGGGGCGTTTGGCGGGCTGTGACGTCAAATTTTGCCACCCAATTGTCGTAAACTAGATTTTTCCATGCAGCCAAGAGCCTAACTTAGATCGTAAACTTTCCCCATCGAAATCGGTCATTTGATGCATTTTTTAAGAAAGAATTTCTTTCGTAAGGCCTTGTATGGGAATCTTGCAAAGTTGCAAAATCTTTTGCCAAGCCCCTTCCGCGTTTTACCTTGGCAACAGCTACAGGTACACTTGGCATTATCAGGGGAGAATGAAATAGCTAGGAGATAGCATTTTCTCTCTTGGGATGTCTATCATAACTTTCCCTGCGTGAAGAATATGTTTGAAAGACATTAATAATGCCCACTTCTTTGTCTTGCGAAGAGGTCTTTCAAGCAGATCAGCGCTCTGTAAATCGCGATGGGACTCCTTGCAGACAACACTTTTTCTTAAAGCCTGGTGCACACTAGGTCTCTTGAGTCGTCAGAGTTGTGCAGAAAAACCCAAAAGTTAAAGGACTCAAACTCCGAGTCTTTGTCGTTTGGGTCTCTCTGCACTACTGCAATTACCCAAACCATGTGAAACTCCTGGGCATTACTATCGACTCTGAACTGAAGTTTACGGATCATGTCAAATCCTTGTGTGCCAAAACAAGTAGAAAAGTAACGGCATTTTCAAGGGTGGCAAAATTACTTGACTTTAGGAAATCAAGGCTGCTATACAATGCTTTTATAGTGTCAAGCCTAAGCCATTGTCCGTTAATTTGGATGTTTTGTGGGAAGACTTCAAACAGGGAGATAAACAGGATGCACAAACGTGCACTACGCATACTCTTAAATGATTATGAAGCCTCATTCGAAGAGCTTCTACAAAGAAACAAGGAGCAGACAGTGCACACAAAAAGCCTCCAAAAGCTGATGACTGAGGTCTATAAGTCTTTAAATTACCAAAATCCAGCGTTCATGTTGGATCTGTTAATAATAAAAGAAGTGACTTACGACCTCAGAGTAAAAGACCTTTTACAGCTACCTACAGCTAGAACTGTTTTAAACGGCTTCAATTCAATCGTCTTCAGAGGCAGTATTCTGTGGAACGCGATGTCTGATGAGATAAAGTCCAGTCAATCTATAGCCTCGTTCAAACGTAAGATCAAATCATGGAATGGAGATTATTGTAATTGTAATATATGTAATTAGCTGAAACTGTAAATATAGTATTTTTGTAAATAGTTGGTTTAAATTAGTTGCTCTATTCTTAGAGTAAACTATGTTGTTATACCCAACTTTAAATAAATTCTTTATTATTATTATTATTATTATTATTATTATTATTATTATTATTATTATTATTATTATTATTATTATTTTTATTATTATTATTATTATTATGTCTAATTATTTCAGTATCCCCTGATAATACCACATGTACCTGCAACTCTGGCAAGGCTAATATGCTGCAGGGGCTTGACTAAAGATTTCACCAGTTTGCAAGACTCCCATACAAGGTCTTACGAAGAAAATATTTTTTAACAAATGAATCAAATGACCGATTTCAATGGGAAAAGGTTTACGATCTAAGTTAGGCTCTGCGCTGGACAGAAAAATTTAGTTCACGACAATCGGATGGCTAAATGAGGCGTCACAGTCCGCCAAACGCCCCACGTTTTTTCTGACTCACCCGGTATAAAACTCGATGTTGTGACGTTATGTCACCTGACTGAAGAATCACATGACTGTGTCACATGACTAGAACTCGTGATGTTTGTGATGTTGAGAGGTGTGAAATTTGAGTTGTTTACAGTGATGTCGAACATGTAAGAACTTAGTCTTTTCTTTTGTTTCTCTGCCGATTTTTACGGGTTCACAGAACGTTACAGATGTGATTAAGTCTACAGCTCTACCACAGTCACCACACAAACGGAGCAAAGTTTTTTAGGCCACAAACATGGTATTTTTGCCGTATATTCCAACTAACAATGATATTTGACATGAAAAAGATGTTCGCATCACCAGCCTTTTAAAATTGTTAAAACTGTAGGATTTCACCAACTCTGTCGTATTTAACGGCGGAAACATAACCTGACTTAAACAATGTATTTCCGCTGCGTTTCAAGTTTATTTCCTGTCCGACGCGGCAAATGAAGATGTTTAACCAGATTTCTAAACAGGGCAGATTCTGGCTTTTGATCAGTTCGATTTGACACGGCAAAAGTACGATGTCGAAACTACAATCCAGGACAAAATCCTTGAGGCATTTTGTTCTGTTGAAGAAATTTAGAGTTGAAACCCCCGCCCCCTTTCTACTGTTGGAGGCTGATAGAAATGTCATAGATGAGTTTAAGTAGGTGTTCTTCAAGCAACCAACATTGTAGATCGGAGAAGGGGGCCATCAGCAGTGCAAGGTCGTCGTACCTTACATGCAGGAAAAATGTCTTTCAACACAAGTTCATTTGTCTAAACTAGTTTCTTGTGCGATTGTCGGCCTTAGTCTTTAGCCAGAAAGGTCACATCAAAAATAACTTGTTACCACATCGTTTTTTCTGATCATGTCACTAACTTAATACTTAAAGCTTAATTGATCTTGAATACACTAAATACACAAATTGTTCTCTTCCTTTTTAGGTGAACCAGTTGTGTGATCATTTGAATATTCGTTGTTTTGTGTTACCAAAGGCAAAAATTGACACACAGAGACAAATGTCTAAGCCAGAGACGGCCAAGGCACAAATGATGAAACCCAAAGTAGAAGTCAATGGACATTGAATGTCTTTTCTAGTGACAATGTCAAACGTAAATATCAGGAATGAAATGATGCAAAATTTCATTAGGATACCAGAATTTATTCTTGATAATGATACGAAATTTCACTAGAATCTGCTAAAGTAAGTCTTGGTAGCGATGCAAACTTTTATTAAGATGTACTGGAGTTTATTCGTGGATCAATTTTATCCCACACTACCATTTATATTGATTGCTTGTTGCATTGAAAGAGCTCGTTCAATGAGCAATCGAAGTTTCTTGTCAAAATTACAAGCACATAAGTTTTTGTTTGAAATTCAATATTTTGTCAAATAATTATGCTCAAACTTTTGGCTATCAAAGAGAAAAAAATTATATATCTGTCAAGTAATCAATATTTTCAAATTGCCTCACTTTTTATTGATTCCCAACTTTGTTTTGAAATGACTCCTTGCAACTAGCCCGAGGCTTAGCCGTCATTATTTGAGAACATTTTCTTGCGTCAGTTGATATCGTAGTTATATTACTGAACCCGCCTGGTACAAATAGCCCATTATTGTGTATGGTTACGTTATGGCACACACTGTTATGTATGATTACGTTATGCCACAAAATATTTGTGATATGTTTTGCCTTTCCTGTCACTTGTTATGTAATACTTATTTTTTCACGATTTTCTATTGAAGTTTACTGATGAATTACAGAGAAAGCGAGTTATGTTTTTCGTCGTATTTGTTACAGATGTATGCTTTGAAAAAGATACTATATCAACGTTATGAACTGTCCTGAATCTCAGTTTTTGTTTCCTGATGAAAGATTGTCTCTTATTGAAATATTTGAAAGCTTCTCTATATCTCAAGATGAAAAAGATTGAAGGAAAGTTATCTGAAATGGAAGCAAAAAAGATTTGAAGACATTAGAAAGCAAACAAGCTAACAAAATTTGTTTGTTAACCCCGGCTTAGTTTTCTGGCAGCTTGATGTGGGCCTGCGGCACTACGGTTGTGCCCAGAAAGTTGCCGTTTATCGACCTAGGAAGGATGGCCAGCTGAGTTTGCTGATGGGTTGTTGCTTGTAGTTTCGATGACAGGATGGGAAGCAATGCGGGTAAAGCCTGCAAGATTATGCTTCTCCAGAGAGCATATATTCTAAATCTACCATATACAGACTGCAAACTGGGGACCCTTCAAAGTGTATTCATGAGAAATTGTGATGAAAATCCACATGGGTCATAATGTGGGACAACGCATTGCTGGTGGGCCTCAAGTTGGTCAAGCCAACAGGCCAACGATGACATTGATGTCATTCTGAAACTCTTGTTTGAAAGAACAATACAACAACCAGAGAACAGTTGGCATATTGTCCATCCCTTGCATTAGGAAATTGGCCAATAGAAGGTCAACTGAAAACAGAACAAATATGAAATCTTGAATTGAAATGAATTACAGTAAAAACGAATAAGCCTACAGGCCAACCAAACGAAGCCAAATCTCGCCAACAAGGCCAACAACGAAAGCCACTTGATTTTAGTCCTAGAAATTTAAAAACTCGTCGCCTTCAACACTGCAATTTATTGCTTTGAGTATTTTAATGTTTATATGGGAGTAATATCGAATCCTTTTTCTTGCCAAATAACTTTTTGCATATATTCGGTTACTGCATCGTCCTTTTAGTACTGGCAAGATAAGGTAAAGGCAAACGTTATCCAGCGAAAGCAGAAACTACCTCAATAAATTGTAATTCATCGCTTTTTGTCACAAATCTTTGATTTGCTGTAAAAAGGCCCGCGCAATTCTATTAGTTATTCATTTGAATTTAATGACTTTAGTTAGGTAACTTGACAGAGATAATCTACCATTTGGCTTTTTACAAGTCTTTAATTTAAGAATATCACGTCTTTGGATGATTGAACCAGAATAATGAGGCTTTGCTACATATCGTATTGTGTATATCCATAAAATATTGTTTTCAAAGAACCATGTTTCGTCAAAAAGTTTAGAAAGCTCAAAGAGCCTATGTATGTCTGTATGTAATATTTTGCCATTCAAAATCAAAGTTTAAAAATAATTACGGAATCTAAGAAAAGAAAAGGTCTAATTACAATATTTACAAAACATTATACACTTAGGGTACAAAAGTATGGAAACGATGGCCTAAAACATGGCGGCAAAGATGTCCTATGGCCTATGAGCCTCGTAACAAAAGGGAGATTTTCTCTCCAACCCAGACCTCAATTTAAACACTTATGGCGGGAAAATATTCGCCATCTCGTCTTCTGTTTATCAAACAGACAAGGACAAGTTTTAGAAAAACTTTTTATGAATTTTGAGACGAAAACTTCGAAGTAGTGTTGTTGTCTTGAGCTGCAAGAAATGGAGGAGATATGAAACTGAAAAGTTGTCAAAACATCAGTTTGCTTCAATGAAGAGTTGGTTGGGATGGCTTCATTTTATGCTGAATATACTGGACATTTTGATTTTGAAACAAACTTTTGGGAATAATCGAGAAATTTTCAGAATTTTGGCTGTAAACTCAAGGCAAGTTATGAGCAGGTAAGTTACATTATTTTTTCAGGCGACACTTTTCTTTTCGAGCAAGACAAATCTTTATGAAAGTACCTTAAAAAGCTGAAATCTGAAAACAAAATGTTATTTTGTTTATTTCTGGTTTATTCGTGTTGACTGAGCCATCGGAGGTTTGATGTGAAGCCATTACAAGGCAACAACTGCAACGGTCGCAAGAGAAATCGAAATTACAAGCTTACCTGTTAGCAGCTTTCCTTGAGTTTACAGCCAAAATTCTGAAAATTTCTCGATTATTCCGAAAAGTTTGATTCAAAATCAAAATGTCCAGTGTAAACAGCATAAAATGAAGCCATCCCAACCAACTCTTCATTGAAGCAAACTGATGTTTTGACAACTTTTCAGTTTCATATCTCCTCCATTTCTTGCAGCTCAAGACAACAACACTACTTCGAAGTTTTCGTCTCAAAATTCATAAAAATTTTTCGAAAACTTGTCCTTGTCTGTTTGATAAACAGAAGACGAGATGGCGAATATTTTCCCGCCATAAGTGTTTAAATTGAGGTCTGGGTTGGAGAGAAAATCTCCCTTTTGTTACGAGGCTCATAGGCCATAGGACATCTTTGCCGCCATGTTTTAGGCCATCGTTTCCATACTTTTGTACCCTAAGTGTACAAATATAATAGGCTAAATGCTATAAATTTTAAAATGCCCCCAGTTTAAACTGTCAGGGATAGTATTAAAAGGTCAGTTGGACTTTGTTTTCCTAATGGTCCCTCCAGAGCTGTCTTTGAAAGGAAAGTGCCTATGAAGAAAAAAAAGAATTATTATCTCAAATATTAGAGAAATGTTGCATCTTCAAGATCGCCTATTGTTTCAAAATGTTGTCTGAACTTTTAAAGAAGTCTAAAAGTACACGTTTTTTTTGTAAGAAACTAGTACTATAAGATGGCCAAAATTTTAAGAAACTCTAGTACTACGTCTGAGAAGTACTGAGAAACTTTTCAAAGTTAAAAGCATGAATTTTATAGCAAATAGATCGTGGCATCTAACCATTTGTGTTTTCAACATAACAGAACACTGTTTATTCTTATATGATGTTTTAAATATCAAGAAACATATCTGCAGCAGTGTTAGCGACCACATTGACAATTCATGCATTCAAAAAATAAGAAACCAATTAAGAAACTTTTAGTACTAAAATGGACAAAATTTCATGTTAAATTAAGAAACTTTAAGTACTATGGCCTGATCCAAGTTTCTTATAAAAAAAACGTGTACTGTTATTCTCAAGAAATCGAAGTTTTGAAAAAAATCTCACAGTGGAATGATAGCGAAAATAGCTCATGTTTAGTAAGTAAGTAAGTGAGTAAGCAAGTAAGTAAAAAATTGCCATTAAAAAAAGGACTAAAGGATCATACAAAACTTAAAGGAAAAAAAGAAGAATCTTACAAATGTATACTATAATAAAAATTTTAAAGGCAAAAAAATAGATTAAAAACACCCCCTACTTAAAAATGGCAGGGATGGCATTAAAAGGTCAATACAACCGTTTCCATAATGGTCCCCCCAGATGTGTCAATGAAAGAAAAGTTTTGACAAAAGAACAGAAAAAAAAGCAATGTTTATTGCTGAAAAGTTTACACTAAAGTTGCATTTTTGGTATTTTGATGGATAATTTCTGTTAAAGCTTTTAGAAATTCAATAATATACATATGGGCTGGGTTTCTTTAGATCCATTAAGTTCAAGGATATAGGTCGCAGAATGTACAACAACTTTTCTTGAAGATTGGCTGCAACTGAACGGCCTGCAAGGAGAGGACAGCCATTTTCGGTTGCATCGCCATGGTAATAAGATTACAACAACAACAACAACAACCAAGATCAATCAGTCAACTTAGGCCATTTGTGCGGTGAGTGCGCGCTTTAGTTTTGCCGTTTGGATATTACTCATGAATTGACGTTAGAATTAGATTGTATACTTCAGTTGGTCGTATCACAAACGAGGAACATCAAATGAGTGGTGAGCATTTTACTCAGTTTATCCCTTCAACGCAACAACATAAAGCGCTAGCGGTCCACTGAGCTGAGCAAAGAAAAGTTTGGATAGTTTGTCAACTGCGCACCGAATGCCATGAAGAGACTGATAAAATTTTGCGAACCAAAAATGAAATTAATCACGCTAGCAAACCTATACGCGTAATAGTGGTGGATGCGCGTAAGAGGGGCGGTATATCTTCGATGTGGTGGAGACGCGTAGCAGGGGTGGGATATTATCTTGTGGTCGATGCGCGTAAAAGGTGGTGGGTTATTATCTTAACAGTGGTGGATACGAGCCAGGTTGGAAAGTTTGTCAACTGCGCACCGAATGCCAAGAGACTGATAAAATTTGCGCACCAAAAATGAAATTAATGTGCGCACCAAAATTAAAATAGAAATAGCAAGGGATGCCCCAATTCCGATTCTTTATGATAATGTTTTATAATCTTATCATGTTCAGCAAGCTCTGATTCAGTTGTACAAATTTTAATTTCTGGCCCATCTCAACTTTAGGTAAAATACCAATTACAACTCAGAGCCCCTCTTGTTCAGACTCATTGTGGCAAGAATCCCCGTAATTTATGCGCTCTGCGCACCAATTTTTTTACATTCGTGCACCAAAGTTTTGAAGTGCGCCCCGAAGTTCTTTGGCGCGCAGTACGAACTTTCCAACCTGGGATACGAGTAAAAGGGGGTGGGTTATTATCTTAAGAGTAGTGGATACGGCGTAGCAGGGGTGGGATATCATCTTAATCGTGGTGGATGAGCATAGCAGGAGCGGGTTACTATCTTAATAGTGGTGGATACTTGCAAGAGGGGGTGGGATATTATCTTAAATATTGCAGCACATTGTGTGTGTCTTAGACATATTTTGTAAGCAGTTCAGAGTATCAATGAGTCGAAAAGAATGTAGGGTCTACATACTGTATGACTGAATTTAAATTGTTTCCACAAAGACCTCCTCGCTGTTGTACGGATACTACCCCCATAGTGATGTTCTCCTAGCTCATTATGCTGGCATTCCTTTACCGCTTTCAAATTTTTTACCCTGTGCGTTGAAGTGTTTGTTGATTGATATGCTTTGGAGAGGCAAACAGTCAACTTTTATGACTGCACAGCAAAAGTCAACTTTATGAATGAGGCAACCTTTAGTCAACTTTATGACTGGAGGTGAAGGTGAAGATGCAGTTTTTAGCACCAAGCGCTGCGATCGCAGAAGCAGCGAAGTGCTAATCAAGCCCGCAACCCCTTGTCATGACGCACAAGTGGTGGGGCTCTACCAGGACTTGAACCCACTTCGCACGACTGTTCTGGCTGCAAAGTCAGAGGATTACACTACTGCGCCTTCTGGCTGCAAAGTCAGAGGATTACACCACTGTGCCACAACACCTTCATCTGATCATCTGACTGACTCATCTCACTGATCAACGGGAAAGAGCACATCAACTTTATAGCAGGGGGTACTTGGTCAGGTCTATGAATATACAAGGAGGTGCTGTTGGCAAATCTGAAAAGCTTCCCTATCTCGGAATCAAGTTTCTGAAAATGATACCCTGTGGCCCTGTAGTAAAATGTTCTTAAACAATACCCTGTCTTTGAGTTTCTTCAAAACGATTGTGAGCTGCCCTAGAAATTTGTACGAAATCTATCAGAAAATGACACGAAACAACAGAAGCTTCACGACACGGATGGCTGAACAATTTTAGCTAGGTTAGCAAGGATATAGTTGCAGGAATCCAAATTCAACTGACAACTGCTCAACCCCCTTTAAGATCTCATCTCACCCTTTCTCCGCGTATCCACCACTATCAAGATAATAAGCCATCCCATCTTAAGGGTATCCACCTCAATTGAGATGATATCCCACCCCTGCTACGCGTATCCACCACTATTAAGATGATATCCCACCACCTTTTACGCACAGACACCACTATTAAGATAATAACCCACCACCTTTTACGCGCATACACCACATCTACGATAATATCCCACCCCTGCTACGCGTATCCACCACATCTACGACAATATACCGCCCCTCTTCCGAGCATCCACCACTATTACGGGTATAGGTTTGCTAGCGTGTTAATGTGCGCACCAAAATTAAAATAGAAATAGCAACGGATTGCCCAATTCCGATTTTTTATGATAATGTTTCATAATCTTATCATATTCAGCGAGCTCTCATTCAGTTGGACAAATTTTAATTTCTGGCTCATCTCAACTTTAGGTAAAATACCAATTACAACTCATAGCTCCTCTTTTTCAGACTCATTGTGGCAAGAATCCCCATAATTTATGTGCTCTGCGCACCAATTTTTTTACATTCGTGCACCGAAGTTTTGAAGTGCACCCCAAAGTTCTTTGGCGTGCAGTACGAACTTTCCAACCTGGCAAAGAGGAAGAGTTGAGCTGCCAAAAGTCCTGTCCTACCTTCCTACGGTACTGGCGGGATTTATCAGGCACTTAAGGTTCGTAAACTTGCCAATCAAAATCAATTCATCCAAGGCGACCAAAGATATTTCATAAACATATCTCAAACATTCCTCACAAAGTTTATGCAGCTGATTGGTTCATCTTTTCATGGACCAAAGTATTTATTGCGAAGTATTTTGACCACTTGTGGAGGTGAATTTCGTACGCTGTCGGGATTTATCAGGCAGCTATCATTTTCACTTATTTGAATGAATTTTGCGATGAGAAACAAATTACAACATGAATTCTAAAGACTTAACATCCTTTCTGTGCCATGTCACTAGTTATAATGCTCTTTAAAGGAAGTACAAAGACCAGCATGCAATGCACAAAGTCAGCCACTTGCTCTCCACAGCTCCCTGAACAAATGACTGTACGAAATTCACAAAAACAAAAACAAACGATCACAAAGGTTGCTGGTTTTTGTTCTCCCTTTAAGTGACTTCAACATGCTGGATTGCAAGGAAGTTTCTCCCAACTACAGTAAATCCCCGCATATAAGAACCTACCAAACTAAGAACCTAGAGGCTGTTTTACCTAAATTATGCACCTTGCAATTAAGAACCTATTTCAGTTTGATGAAACCCAGGTTCTTGTTGCAGTGGTTGAAAAGTTGATCTTTGATTGCTGTTATTAAGGCCATTGTGGTCCCAATTGGCTTTGAAAGCTTTATTCTCCCCCCCCCCCCAATATTACTTATTAGATCCAAAAGAACCTTTCTAAAACAAATAATAGTGCTGAACATCTTTGTGAGACTCTCAAGGGGACTGCATGAGACAGCCTTCAAATAAGAACTTCTATACCTTGAAATTAGTCTTAGTACCTTTGAAATAAGAACCAATTTCAGCCTGGCTCCTGAAAAGTAGGTTCTTATACGCGGGGATTTACTGTACTCGCAAGTTCGAAGGTTGGCCTAACCGTAGAAAAGATGGACGTGCGAAGTTTTCGGCCGAACTCTGAGATACCCCGCCGAGCCTGGTGAGATGAAGCAAAGAGTAATTGGAATAATAATCAAATAGAATGAGAGAACAATGATCAAGGAAGGTTTGCAAAGAATAATTTTTGATTTTGAAATGTTTAAGTCGTGTTTCTAGCTGTTGAGAGCTGCGTGTGCCCAATATATCCCGCTGCATGATAAATCCCGCCAGTACCCTACAAGGCCTAACCTATGTAGGTAAACTAGAGAAGCCTTTGAGTGAGACCTAGAGCACTGTCGCCCTGAATGGGTCTAATCCCAAATAGAACTGATGTTCTTATTAACGTGTATGAGTCTCTGAACTATTTTCTTCGTGGATGTAGACTTCATTTCCCTGCCAATTATTATTTCTAAGCCAAAAACATTTTTACTCACAGTTCCTCTCAAAACTGTGGCTAACATCAGCAGCAGTCAAAACAACAGCTTGCCTCAATTCTCGCCCTGAATGGGTCTAAATATTACAGGGCCTCAGCAGGGAACTTTGCTAACAGAGAAGCTAGGAATCTTGCTACAGTTTCTACATTGAATGGACTTATAGAAATTGCGTATGACATCTGGCTTTTGACATTCTTGGTGACACAAAAGTTTAAAAAACAGATCCTGCTTTTTCTGGGCTGATGAAGCTCAAATTTACGTAAAACTCAACCGTTTCGGTAATTCTCAAAGTGAAGAGACACCGAAGTTGATGAAACTCTCAAAATGTATCAAAATAAGTATAGAAGCACCCTTTCTTTCTAAACTGACGCAAAACTGGCACATATAAACTTGGATCGCTATGTGGAGTTGTTTGAAAGAATATACCCATTCAGGGCAAATTTTTCCGATCTATTTGCCCCCTGAAAAATACTCATGACGGCAACGAAAATTGGCAAGATGTTTATGTTAAAATTAACTCTTAAATGGTTGGTACGAAATGGGAAACATGTTAACTGGACATAAAATGCACAAAAGTGGAAAATATACAGGCTGACCCATTAAACCCAATATCAACGCGAAGGGAAGATTTGACAAATCTTACAAATCTACGAAGAATAGCCTTGCTGAAAAGTTTCATATTTTTAGAAATATCGCCTTGAACAAAACACAAGCAACGAATATCATAAAGAAAAGTGCCAGCAAATCATTTTCATTTGGTTTTTTGAAAAATATCAGGAGCCTTGTATTTTACGTTGAAGGAAGAGCGTGTGATTCTGACAAAAACGGTATTAGACCCATTCAGGGCGAAAGTACTCTACTATTCTACCCAATTGCTGCTGCTGCAGACAATTTATTAAAATAGCTCTATGGACCAATAGCTAAACTGCAAAACTATAAATGAGGTAAACAGAAAACTATTAGCTATTCTAAAACAGAATCATTGACGACTTGAACAATATTTTATTGTACACAAGTGCATAATGGCATATAGATGCTCTTCTCATCACTTGAATCTCCTTTATGACATCAAAAAATATCACTCAATCCAGACCGTTTTGTAGGGTAGCAAAAAGATCTGTTAAAAAAAAAGAAATAAATTGTATGGTAGGAAGGAAGGAATTACTTTAGGAAGAGCTCTGTCAGTAGTTAAACTTAGAAGGATAGGGTACCTCCTCTTTTAGTAATGTTTTGTGTCAATTTGATTGCTTATGTGCGGTGGATCTCTCTTATGTCTAACTCGATTCTGCAGCTGTATTTGTGTCACTCTGCAGCTGTCTTTTGTTGCTTTACAAAAATTTTGCAGCTTGAACCATGGCTGAAATTTAAAGTGTGCAGCAGAGAACTTGGCCGCAGAAGACAAACTTTCCAGTCTGGGACGAGGGTAGATGGGGACCTTTTTATGTCCTCTTTTTGTATGTCCAGTATCAGCTTATCTAGGAATCTAATAATAATTCAAGACATTGATTTCAAATCCAATATCTTCTTGTCCAGGACTGCTGGAAAATGAAATATGAAATTAAAAATGTGAATTCTGAATGAAAAACACAATCATGGAAACAAAATGTGGGCCATTATTTTTCTTCTCA
The DNA here is from genome assembly GCA_964020215.1 of Aurelia sp. 3 sensu Dawson et al. (2005). NCBI lineage: Eukaryota > Metazoa > Cnidaria > Scyphozoa > Semaeostomeae > Ulmaridae > Aurelia > Aurelia sp. 3 sensu Dawson et al. (2005). Next base: position 18,606,784 of record OZ026591.1, on the reverse strand, counting down.
AATTTTGATTCTGGAAACTTGGCAAAGGTGGAACAAGTTGACATCAGAGAGGAAGAAAGTTCTCCGTCAAAAACAGGAAGAGACGAGAAGAATACAAAAGAAGAGAACAGTGCGAAACCATCATTTGATTTTGAATATAATATTTGGACAAAGCCAGACTGTATGGGGACAGAATATGAAAATGGAAACAGAACATGGTTTTACTTTGGTGTGAAAGGTGGTCAGATGGGAAAGATAATCAAAATTAATATAATGAATATGAACAAACAATGTAGGCTTTATTGCCAAGGGATGACACCATTTGTTAAAATTGTTGGTAATGCCAAAGAGAGTAGATGGGAAAGAATCAAAAACAGAGTTTCATATCAGGTAAAATTGAATAGTTTATCTATAATAAATCATTTAGCTATTGTGCAGAAGATTTCAAATTGAATGTTATTTTCATAACAGAAGATTCTGCAGCTGAAGATCTTCTCACTCACGCAAACGTAATCTTTCAGAGAGCACTTGGAAATTAACAAAGCTGGTGTTCAAATAAAAGGGAGTTCCTCTGCCATCAGGGACCATATTAACCAATCAGGACACGCCGCGTCAGTTAATGATTTCTCTATTTTGGACAGAGCTAATAATGATTTTGATTTGCTTATTCACGAAAGCCTTTTGATTTTACGAGATCGACCTGAACTCAATTCCCAGCAGTCATCTATCCCGTTAGTTCTTTTTTGATGTGCCATATTTTAGCCACTTGGGACTTAGGCCCCGGGTTCCCTCTCGCGTAGAAAATGTAACTCACGCTTGTTTACCTCTATTACTTGTTTGTCTCAGGGTATAAATTACCGTCCAATGCCTAACTAATTGCTGAAGATGAACCAAGTATGGTTCGAAACGTACCACTGATTATGTCTTAGTTTTATTTTAACTATTATGGATTTGTCGAACTGGATTTGTCTAAGTTAATTATCATGGATTATCTGTCTTTCTGAATGATGAATAAATTTACAATGATTGTCGTCGCTTGCCTCATCCTACGTAATCATTCGTTGTTATTCAAAAAAACCCAGCCCAGAATGCAAATGACCCAGACTCTGATTCTTTGTCTTTTGGATCGGATCTTTTTGCACCACCCTAATGACCCAAACGACCCAAGCGACCCAGGCTTCAAAGGGATGCTGCCTTTGCAGCAGATTACAGCTAATTGAATTCTGAATCCTAAATCACCACAGAAAAGTTTTCTCTTTGTCTATTCAAGTAATTTGATCAAAGGCTTTCAATTCGTTTTCATTCTTTTCAAAAATAAAAATTGTATGAAGCTCATTCGTAATTTATAGATCTATAGACTGAAACAAAAAATTGCAAGTTTATGATCAAAAAATCTAATGCAGTTGCTAAAGATTAAGCGATGAATCTTCAGAATTGGCCCATTGTATGATTCATTGTTGGCTTGTTGTCAGAAGTGGATATTCTTTTAGGGGTGCACCTCGTAAAGTATGATGAAGTCATCACAGTTCTTGTCCTGGCCTTTTATGCTTTTCAGGCTATTGTTTTCTCATTTTACCATAGAAGATAGGCAACGCCATATTTTTTAAAGCCAGCTTTCATCATTTTCCAAACAAGGCTTTATCAATTTGATGGTCTGGTCGGAAAACTATCGTTAAATGTTAATTTTTTTGTTTTTGGATAACTTGCAGCCTTTTTTTCATTACAGATGCTGGATGGTGCATTTATCCTGACTTTCACATATAAATTTCAAGAATCCTTCAAGGCAACAACATATTTTGCATTTTGCTATCCTTTCTCATATACAGAATGCCAAGAAAAACTTGATGTTCTTGAAAATAAGTTCAAAAAAGTAACTCCTGATCATTCACATGGGACTGATATATACTTTCACAGAGAACTACTTTGCAAATCCCTGGAGAACAGAAGAATTGACTTGATAACTGTCAGTTCACATTTGGGAATTTCAAAGGAACAAGAAGAGCGATTGACCAATATTTTTCCTGATGTTACAAATGAAAGAGCATTTAAGTTTTATGGAAAGAAGGTAACTAATATTTCATTTGATAACTCATGTAAATTTTTCAGTCTGATTCCAAACCTAGGGTTAGGATAAGTTCAATGTACCTTGATTATTAAATTTGAACTATACTGATTAAATTACAAATTAAGACCATTCTCATATTTTTCTGAGCACTGAAAAAATTCAACTATAAAATCTCCAGATTGTAGAATTTCTGAAAAGGGTTACAAAACTTGATAAAATTGTAAGGAGAGAAGGTTCTTGCAACAAAGGATGCCAAAGTATGGGATTGTTCTCTGCATGTACATTGCCATAGGATCTATTGGTTCTTTGCTATTTTTCAAGGATTCATTTCCTGCAATTATCTAGGGGGATGGCGAAATTCCCTTGTATCTTGTTCTGTATGAGACATTCTTCACTATTTGATCAAATGTTTTAGTCCCATTTTCAACCATTTAGCAGCAAATGAATTTTTTGTAAAATAAAATTTAGTGCTACGATTTTCAAACGCTGGAACTTAATATCACGCGAGCTGTACGACGTTGAAAATGGTTGATACATTGTTATGTGTTTGTAGAAAATAACAAATAATGTTGAATATCATTATGTTTGTTGCAGGTATTTTTCCTAACCGCCCGCGTTCATCCAGGTGAAACTCCATCCAGCTTTGTTTTCAATGGATTTCTTGACTTTATATTATGCAAAGAAGATCCTAGGGCAATTGCACTAAGAGACGAATTTGTTTTCAAGCTTATTCCGATGTTGAATCCAGATGGAGTTTATAACGGATATTACCGGACAGATACTCGGGGTGTGAATCTAAACCGGTTTTACACGAATCCTGAATTGGATTTGCATCCGAGCGTATATGCTGTCAAAAGTCTTGTTATATATCATAATCGACAGACAAACAGCGGACGAACAAACAACGCACAAAGAAGTCTTGGGGAAAGAAATAATGAACAAACAAACAGGGAAGAAACAGATGAAGAAGTTCTTGAACTGCAAAGATCATTTTCTGATCAACAGTATGCGCCAAACAAATTTTCCAGTTTGAACAATGTGATGAGAAGCAAAAGCGAGCCGTTTGCATTAAATTCAGTGACACGTGATTTGATTACCATTAGCAACAATAAATGTGATGATTTGATGATTGCAAAGAGTGAGGAAGAAGTCAACGAAGCACTTGTCTTTACAGCATCACGTGATAAAAAATTCAACACAGCCAAAAACGAATCCATTCATGAATCTCTGTCCAATCTTCACTTAGGATTACAACCATCTATTTCACGATCAATGATTCCTCAACCTCATTCATCACAATCAAACAAAGATTCAAGAGAAATCAATTCAGTTTTGAGCACGATGGGAAATAAAATGGAGCTCAATCCTGATTGCGAGTCAGCATCGTTAGGAATATCATTGGAAAATGGCATTTTAATGCCAAGTGATAGGGGCAGTCAGAGTAGCCATCGTGGTAATTTATTATCCGATGTGAAGTGTAAAAATTGTGAAAGAGAGCTCTCAGAATTACTGAAATGTACAGTTGATAATTGCATCCCGCATTTTGATGTGGTTTACAGAAATGACGTCAGTAGTTGCTGTTGTTGTGGAGAAGAATCATCGAATGACATAGCGAGATGTAATAAGTCGCTTCTTAGGAATGCTAAAGAAGATGGTATAGATGATAGAATGCTCCTTCACAATGACCAAATGGATGACGATGGCGTTAACAAAGATACCTTTCTTGATAGCCATGCTTCAACGAGTACCAAACAGAGTTCTTCAATGGAAAGAGGAGAAACATTTGAAGTTACAAATGGCATCGAATGTGAATCTATCACGATGAAATCTGTGTCTAAGCATTCCAAGTTCATTCATGAACGACCTCATCTTGATTTTGCGTCCAGCTCTTCCCATATTGACAAGAGAAATTCATTGAATACAGTCATCACTGATGATTTTTCGATCAATTTAAGTGTTGATGGTAGAAAAGATGGTTCTATTGGGAATAGGCAAAATTATGAAGATGACCGACTTAATGACGAAGAAAAGCAGCAATGTAGTGCAATTAATGAAGTTGTTGGTAGGAATGATGATGATGATGATGATCTGGTTGATAAAAACAATGATGAAACTGAAGGTAATTCAAATAATTACAATGTATCCACAGAAGATGATGACAAAGATGGTTGTAATGAGGTACATACTAGTAATGCTGTTGGCATGATGAAAACCAGTGCAAATAAAGTTGACTCGATGCACGATTTTACGAAAAATGAGAAAGACAGTTCAACAGTTGTCGATATGAATGTTTCATATTACATAGATCTACATGGCCATGCTTCGAAACGAGGTTGCTTTATTTACGCAAATCATTTTGAAAAGGATGAAGACCAAGTACAAGCATTATTATTTCCAAAATTGATGTCATTAAATTCAGCGCATTTTGATTTTGAAGCATGCAATTTCAGTTTGAAAAATATGCAACATAAAGACAAAAGAGATGGAATGTCAAAGGAAGGCAGCGGAAGGGTTGCAATCTTCAGATCTACTGGCATCATTCATTGGTAAGTATCCTAACTTGCAACAATATGTTTCTTGTGAATTATGTCAAGGAAGTAAATTTATTTTGAACGTAGGGCTCAGATCGTTGATAAAACATTGGACGCAATATTCCATCGTATGTTTCCTCGTCAGATTCGTTACAAGAAACTTACTGTACTCTGCCATATATCTACCGTGGAAATCTTTTTATGTCATATCTGGTGTCAATTTCTAAATCCTCAGAACAAACTCCTTTGAGTTCCTTTAAGCAATTCGTGTCAGAAAAAATTCGAGAGAATTTTGCGTCCACCTTTTTAAAGATTTGAAAGATTTTAGCCCTACGCTTTCATTTCGTGGTTAGTACCGGTTGGGTCAAAATGGGCTCGGCGTTTAACCAGCAACTGCTTCTTGAGTACATATGCAATCATACTTTGCAATATCTTGTGGAATAGCTAACATTTTCAATTATTTTTAGAACTTTTCCTGGCGGAAGTCGCTCACTCCGCTCAGATTCTGCAAGGGATTTTCTAAAATGATTCTTCACGGAAGCTTTGAAAACGTGCGAAAATTACAAGCAAGGTTCCCTGATATATTTCCTCACAGCAATCACTTCAGTATGCTTTAGCACGTGCTTTCCTCACGGGGGACCGAAAAGTCTTCTCCCTGGTATGAATAATTTTTTCAGGGGAATTCCATTCTCCCAAAGGGACAAAATACATGAACAAATACACGTGTCGTTCTTGCTAGGCAGGAGAACAAAGGAAAATCTTGCTTTTTGTTTTTACTCATCTTTCCAGGTTTTGTACAGCAGAGAATCTCCCATTTCGACCGGAAGGAGGGGCCGATTAAACTCGGGTAGGTAACTGAACCTACTTGGACATATCGGAATAAAAGAAAACAGTTTCAGTATCAATGCTTTGATATTCAAGGAAGAGATTTTTTTCAAACGCTAAGCCTCTTTTTTTAATTACCCGGTATTATAGGTTCAGATCCCATATTTTGAGTAATATCATTATGCAAAAACATTGTACCGAACGATTCAAATAAAACTAACGCAACTGGTACTTTGTAGAGCAAAAAAAGAATAGAGATCAATATTGGAAATATTGATCGATCAGTCCATAGAGTAACTTAGACGGGAAAGTTTTGTTTTGTGAAATCACTCATCTTTTAAACCCATGAATTATGAAAATGCTGTTTTGTATGGGATTGTGAACTGCACTTTTGATTCTGGTCCATGTTATTTGGCATTGAAATTCATTTTATATCTGGAACTGACAATCGGATCGATCTTAAACTTAAATTGGAACTAATTCATGGAACGTGGAATCCTCTTTCCTATGCAAATCCATTACCAGAATGTTCTTAATTTTTAAGTCTAAATGATGACTAATGTCACCAAAAAGATTTTCACATCCAAGTGAGCCTTTGACTGATAGATGAATATTGAAGCATAATATACAAAATTTGAATATTAGTTGCTTATTTTTATTCCACAGTTCGCCAAATGGGCTAACTTTGTTTTGACTTGCTCGTTGCAGTGTCTCATTTTCAGTCTTTACAAAAAATATTCTGATACCATTAAAGTTATACATTGGAATGCAATTACGATCCTGGTCGTTTCATTAACTCAATACCACCTGCATCAAGTGAAAATGGACAACATCCCCCCCCCTTACCAAATGCTATCTTATGTTGCGTTCACATGATTCCGGCACATTTTGAAAATGGTGATAAATGTGACGGATAGGCCTCCCGTGCACACGAAAACGGCACATTTTTGCCTTGAAAACGGTGGATTTTAAAAACAGAACTCTGACCTGCACATTTTGGAAACGGCATTGTCTGAACAGTCGAAAATGATGAAAACAGAACATTTTTTGACGCTTTTGGGACGAGACTGCTCGATTCTTAGGGTGTGGGTACATTTATTAGGCATCTAAGTCTTGCAGCGACTTTTTTACAGTCAAATTTCGTACCGTTTTCAATTTGTTCCGGCATCGTGTGAACGCTAACTCAGATTTCGTTTTCACAATGTGCTGGAATCGTGTAAAGGCAGTCTTAATCCATGTTGATTAATTATCATCAATATTATGATATTTTTTAGTTATACATTGGAATGCAATTACAATACTGGTCGCATTATCAACTCAATACCAACTGCATCAAGCGATAATGAACAAGTAACACCACCTCCATCGAATTGGTTTCCTCCAAAATACACGCCAGAGATTTATGAACAAGTATTAATATTCTTTTTGGTTAAATTTTAAGTATTCATTTAATCTAATCTTTTGTGATAAACTATAAAGGGGCTAATTCTTCTGGATGTGCGAACAACGTTGAAGCGCTTGCAAAATAGGAATTCCTATAGTTGTCCATGGTTCAGGATGAATCGAGATTTGCTTGATACCAGAAACACTGAAGCCTTTTCGTGATTTTTCTTGCATTTTTATGAACTAAGTAAAAACAGCTGAATTCGACTCCACGAAGATTGGTTCATTGTGAGGCAGCAAAAGATCTAAAGAACTTGATCAGATCGTAAGAAATCACTCTCCAAGGTGCAATGAAAGGCTTTAATCTCTCTGAGGATTTATATAAATTTTCAAACAAGTTCTAGTAGTTTTGACCTCTTAACAATGAATCTGCGCTCGATGTTTCTCACCTGTGAAAGGCGTACTTTCCTTATTTTCATGTTGGAACTATTCTTTATGAAAACATCAAAGGTGTTACCCTTCTTCAGGCATTTCGCAGCCATGCGTTGGTCGTTATGTGGAATATACCCATATTTATTTTCGGTGCCCATAAAACTCAAGAAAATTAAAAAATACTTAAGTTCTCGATTGTCATGCAGAATCTGATTTATACCGATCCATGAACTACTCTATGCGCTATGAACTGTCAAAGGTGTGAATTTATTTCTGTCTCATCCAGTATTTTCAAAATGAGATTTAAAGCACGTAAAATGTTTCACTGCTGAATTATCAAGCATCCTTTTTATTTCAAGATTTCTTCGCCATCACACCTAAAATCTCTAAGTTTCTGTTTACTTACATTTAGGTAGGGAGAGCACTTGCCGTTTCTGCCTTGGACATGCTAGAAAAGAACCCGTTGTCTCGAATCCCGTCCAGCGAGCTACGGAGTTTGAAAGCAATTGAACGATGGCTGGCAATTTACATCAGAAGTGTACGAAATCAAATCCCATCTTTGAAGAAAAGAGGGAAAATTGCTGTCAGAGAACAAATGTCAGTATATTTTTGTTTTCATGTTAAATGTCATGTGGGTCACCTAAATAGTGCTCCCAAAAATTTTCATAGCGCAAATTTGGTTTTTGTTGCAGATCTGTCAGTTGAATGTAGAAAGCTGCAAAGAAGGTATCATTCGAAACAAGTTTATGAATGACATTTGAATTTGTTGAGGGTGATAAATTTTGATGACTGAAAGGGAATAGACATAGCTATATCGACAAACTGATATAAATAGGCTGAAGAAACACCCACAAACCCTTTGTTTCCTTCGCCACAAAATGAAAGCGCAGGTTTCAAAATTGCTTATTACTATATATTGTACTTTGAACCTGTCTCTGGCCTACTTTTGGCTCTGGCCTACTTTTAACCATGTAGATTCCCCTTAAGGTTAGCCTGTGTTCCGGACCACTTTAAAAGAAAGTTTCAAGTGGTCTGGAACACAGGCTACTTAAGGTGGGCAACTTCGATGACCGAACTGGAATTTATACCAATCGATGCTGTCTTCAAAACTTTTATTTCTTTACAAAGGATCCAAGATCCTTCGAAATGGCTTTGGGACAGTTAGGAAAGGAGGACTTTCAGTCCAAAGTTATAATCATAAGACCAGCCATTCAATTTTAATCAACCACAAATTCCCTAGCCTACGCGTACACCCATTACTCAAAGGAAGAAAGGGTCTACGAAACAGCGAGCAAAACATTGCCACAGTGAATTCCAGATTTCTAGAACTTAATTTATGCGGCCTTTGCTGAGATGTGTTTCATACATTATTTGAATAGCGGATTACGATAAGTAAAGATTATTACTCGAGCGGCCGTAGCAAGCTTTCACTCTTTGCTTCGTGGACCCTTTCTTCTTTTGAATAACGGGTCTACTCGTAGGCTACAAATTCCCTTGTCACTTGGAATTCGGCAAGATTTTAGTACATTTTTACGTGAAAGGTTCTGTCGAGTGAAACTGCATCTTCTATGAATGACACATTCATCCTTGTAAAGAGATAACACGTTTTATAGAATTACTGTAATGCAAAAGACGTGGTGATGGTTTCAATTTAAGACCGGAATGGTCATTTTCTGTTAGGTAAACTGTATGAGTATGTCAATCATTATATGGTCTATTTGCCAATGTTCCGGTATTGATGTTCCCAGAGCCTTGGCCTTTCAAATTGGGATTGGCTTTTTGTTTTTTTTGCCCAACACTTAATTGAATTATTTGTGATTTGCGTAAAAGTCTGATATATTTAATATGTAATGTCTTTATTGAATCATTTCTTCTTGTTCATAGATCTGCTGTCACTTCCAAAATGCCATTAGTCAAGAAGTTTCATTCGCCAAAAATGAAAAGCAGCAACAAAACAACAACAATAAAAACAACAACAACGACAACAAAAACAACGATCAATAAGATTTCACCAAAGAAAAAGTACGACGTAAGCGTGAATGACATGTCGGCGTTTTCCGATCAATTGAATGTACAATCAAAACAGTTCCAAATTTCATCAGGTATTTATCTTTACTGTGTAACCCAAAAAACAAACTTCACAACCCAGATGGCATGACACATATTTTCTTGGAACCAAATGACAAGGTATCAGCATGCAGCTGAAGGCTCCGCTATCTTTTGAGATGTTGCTTAGTCAGTTTCAGATATGCCTACTGTCCGAAAATAACAGTTTCAAAAATATGGAAATTCATTCATTTTTCGGACCATTCCCTCGCTTTCCAGTCCATTTTTTGGAAAGTGATTTTGCTTTGGAGCATGAAATTTGAGTGAGGAACAGAGATCAATCATTTTGCAAACAAACATTGCCCCAGATGATATTTCCCCAACGGGATGAGTGGCCGAGTGGCTTAAACAGTTTTCTTCAGGTAACTGAAATTAAGCTCGATCGAGTGACGTCAAACTCCAGATGGGTGACCTCGGAGGCGTGACCTCACAACTCACCTCGCCGTCCTTCGGAAGGGACGTTAAACTAGGGGTCCCATGCCAGGATGCGGCATGCAAAATGGGCCTAAATTATCTTTCAGTGGCTAGAAATCCTGACCAGCCCACTCAAAACAAATTGAAAAACAAAAAAAAACAAAAATTGACTGCTAATTCATTGCTATGTCGAGTTTTCACAAAATGTTGACTGTAAAATGATGGCGATTATTTTATATATATCTAATAGAAATTTCAGATCCAACATATGAAATATCTCCGTACTCCCTAGGGCAATAAAAATTTTGCGGTGCTGTTAATGCTAGAGTTTTGCCAGTTCTTGTAAAAGCCTGTAACTTTCAATAGTAAATTCGACTATGGTATTATTGAACGAATAAAGAGGCACAATGTTACTTACCAAACGATAACATGAGCTAAACATCTCCTGCTATCTGTATGGCATCCATTTCATTTGGAAACTGCACTTTTTTGAGCCCTCTGCGGTGGTGCTTTTCAAAATTCAGGTTCTGTCCTGGGTCCATTACTTTTCAACATCTTCATAAATGATCTATTTGCCATGAGCCTAGAGTCCGAGATATGCAACTTTGCCGATGATAATACCATATTTGCATGTGGCAATAATATATAAGAAATTGTGATCAAATTGGAAAATGACCTAGGCCTACTGTTAGACTGGTTCTCAAAAAATGGAATGATAGCAAATCCTGAAAAATTCCAGATGATGTTCCTTGGTCTAAAAGATGAAAGGTGCCTGCGCCTTAACATAGAAGGAAAAAAATTACCTACTGCAGACACGGTGAAACTCCTAGGCATACAGATTGATAACAAGCTTATGTTAAATAAACACATACACGGACTCTGTTCAAAGGTTAATCAGAAAGTTAGCGCTTTTGCAAGGTTAAATACATATCTATCGCCAGATCAAGCAACTAAAATCTGTAACACCATAATCATATCGAATTTCAATCACTGCCCCCTGGTATGGCTCTTTTGCAGTGATGCTGCAAACGATGAAATAAATAGAGCACATAAACGTTGTCTGCGGATGCTCCACCAGGATTATGAATCTTCCTTCCAGCTACTCTTGAGCCGAGATAACAGCCAAACTATCCATGTTAAAAATCTCCAGAAATTAATGACTGAAATCTACAAGTCAACCAAAAAACTAAACCCCGCATATTTATGGGAATTTCACCAGAGGAAAGAAGTAACGTATGACCTAAGAACTAAAGACCTGTGTAAACTTCCAAAGATCAAGAAACGTTATGGCGCGGAGTCACTCTCTTTCAGAGGAAGTCTCCTTTGGAACACACTTAGTGACAAAATCAAGCAAAGTCCATCCCTTGCAGCATTTAAGAATCAAATAAAATCATGGACTGATGACAAGTGCACATGCAGACTATGTTTATAACGTTTTTGTTTAGATATATACAGTATATTTTGTATATTATCAAATAGTTTACTTTACAGTTGGAATGAATTAGTATCATATACTAGGTTAAACCCAACTATAAATAATGTTAATGATGATAATGATGATGATGATGAACTTTCGTGATCGGAAAAGGGCGATGAAATGAAGATATAGCGGTTTTACCGCTGTGTCTTTCGACAGCGATTTTACGGAAGACGGTGGCTAAAGTTACAATAAATGGTTTTTATATTTTAAACTATGAAATTAGGAATAATTCAACGGCAAAAACTTTTCCGCTAAAATTTTCTTAGGCCAATTGATAGAAGGTTTCTCTTTCAGTGATCGGAAAAGGGCGATGGGGCTCTAGTTCCATTCCGTGCTTTATGAAATGAATGTCAAATAACCTTACTAGCTAGTGAAGAACATGCCTAGCTTTTTCCACATTTAAATATCCCTAATAGTTTTGCATTTGTTAAACATTTTCACAAGTTGAGTCAAATGTTGTCAAAGAGTCCACAATAAGTTACAACATTTGGTGGGCTGTGAAGTAACATTTGCGTGTGAAATGTCAAAAGAAAATTTTGCTATCAGTCAAAGATTAGATGTAAATTTTTGTTTGGTAAGGTCTCTCGTCTTTAAGAGCGAGATATCAGAAAAATGATAATGAAATAAAATGAAATGATAATAATTACTTTATTTTAGGTTGGCTTCTCGTCTAGCCAGTTAATTGGCTAATTACTGCCAACCAAAACTTAAATACACAGTGTAGTTTACAATCATAAAAACCCTGAATTTTGAATGAATCGTTTACATAATCTACAGTTACACTCAAACTTGTATTTTTTAATGTCTCGCTTAAAGCTGTTCAATACCATACCCTGTTGTGTTTGGTTGTGGTGCCAAAATATTTCTTCCACTACGAAGGGTGTTTGGAGTATCTTTCTCCACAAAGACTTGATTCATAAAACTTGGATTGAAATTCCTTTGAGTTTTAAAAATTTCAGTAGCAAGCAACTGTAAATTTTTGTGGTGAATCGTTAATGACTTCGCTTTTGTCAATAATTCCTCGAAATTTGAACAACGATCTTTGTATGCGATTCTCAAAGCTCTCTCGTGGATTTTATTTATTTCCTCATTAACCGACCTATCGTGAAACATCCAAACAAGTGGACAGTAGCTAAACTGGGAAATAATGAAGGCATTCATCATAACCCTCAGTTTCTCAACATCCACACAGTTTGAAATACGTGCGAGTGCATGCAGTTTCTGTCCAGCTTTTCTACAAAGTGCGTTTACATGGTTCTTGAAATCTAGGTTCTTATCCAGCGTTACACCTAGAAGCTTTTCTTCAACAGATTCTGTTATTGTACCCTTGCACCAAGCTGCACTGGTACGTCATTGTTTTTCTCCCCAAAAACCAAAAGATGACATTTGTTAGGATTCAGTTTCATATTGTTATCGAGAAACCACTCAGAGAGCCTCCGAGTGTCTGTTTTAAGGCTAGATACAATATGTTCTAGTTTATGACCGCATACATACAAAGGAATTACCACAAAAATGAACAAACCGCCAGTTTTTTTGTGATATGGCCCTGTTTTGACGAAGAAATTAGCGCATCAAAATTCAACTTATTTAGATTAAATTTTGTTCAATCTTCCTTGAAAACTCCGTATTATTTTTGTAGGTACACGATTGATACCACCCGTAAGAAATGTCATTCATTCGCAGTCTTTCAGTCAGCCAAGTATTGTTCCAAAGCAAGCCTCTAGTCAGTTACATTCTGTCAAGGGAAAACGCCATTCTGAGGTAATGTACAATAGTATATGCGTGCAAATCTCTTAACCAGCTTTTTGGTCTGATATTGCCTTTAATGGTCTACCAATATGAAACTGTAAAATAACATTTCCATTGAAAATCCGATGACCTAAAGTTATTAGTGGGAATAGAGCAAGAAAATGCCGTGAGTTCTTCTCTCCTATTGTCAACCAAGGTGATACTAAGCCTTTTTTCGTACTGTAGAATAAGTGAAAAGTGCTTTTGGTATGTGGTAATGTTTACAGATTTCTCTTAACAGGTTGCTTCTGCAAAGGCCCAGTCAACATCACTTCCTATTTGCGAAGTTAAAATCTTTGCTAATGATGATTGTCAACTTGCTCAAAGGTATGTGATAAATCAATTTTGTAAACCTTGTTTCCCTGTGCTTGCAAATATATCCAATGCAACTATTTTGATTGATAAAGATCCCCTCCTTTGGCAATCAGAATTTCTGTTCTTTTCCTTTGACAATCAGAATTTCTGTTCTTCTCCTTTGGCAATCAGAATTAATCAAAACGATGGTCAAGTGGGTTTACATTTTCTATGTAAATCTTCACCATAAACTTCAATCTTTCTGCCGTTAAACTTTTCTCATTACCAAATTAAATCGAAAAAATTTCTTGGGAGCTGGAAATATTTTGTGTCTGGAAACAAAAGCAGTTTAAAGCTTTCTGCCGGTTTTCACTAAGGTAGAACAGCTTTATTTGAATCGCAGAGCAAATTTTAAGTTGTTTTACGATAGAGCCACAACCCAACTGTATTCGAGATTTTCAAGGAAATGACAATATTTGAATCAATATGATGCTTACCATCTGAAAGCACAATTCATCGTCTCTCCAATGAAATCCAAGCTGGGCGAATTGATTGAATTATTCATGTGTTAATGGCGTCTTTGTAAGTGTTGCCTATTACAGCTGCTAGGAAGGGAAAAGATATTGACATAGAGGGAAGCCCATCTTTATGAGAGCTTCTTCCGTCATTCTTCGTAAATGCATCTCATTGTAATAAATTGCTACCGAAGGCATCACCTCAAGTGCTCTTAGGCCTGAAATGTTTTGACAAAGTGTTGATTTTGCGTTTACGGCATGCTGCATTTGAAATGGACCATGGGTACAAAAATATCAATTAAACGATAAGCAATTCCATACATGAAACTAGATTGTGCTTTCAGACCATTTTTTTCTTACTTCTATAAATGATTACGCTGAAGATGGCGGCGGTAAGGAATTTTTTACCAAGAAGCATTGAGTTCTTCAATCGAATTCCTATGGAATCTATCTATAAGGGTTCGTAATTACAACACAATACACCGTTACCGTTGTCAATTGTTTCTTGGCGGCAACCTTAGCGCAACCTTCAATTTATATCATCTCATTTTTGAAAATTTTCAGTTATAGTAACTCTTAGGTTATGCTTTCCCGAAGCAACTTGCTTTGGTGATATTTACAAAGTGATTTTAATGCTATCATTTTGCTATTTTAGTAAAGACGACAGTATGCCAAGACATGTCAGAGGTGTTGCTATGACAACGACTGAGAACAACAAAGTTCCAAAGAAGGTGGGAATTACTTTATTTGGTCTCAGTTGCCCCGTTTTTGATTACAAAGTCCACTTTGTAATCTAAGAGGGCACTCGATGTCAGTCAGAAAGAAAGAAAGTAAGTAAGTAAGTAAGTAAGTAAGAAAGTAAGTAAGTAAGTAAGTAAGAAACGCTCGTTAATGGAATTGATAAACGTTTTACCGCTGCTAATGAGCACTCAGATAAAGAAAGCGCACAGAAAGCGCATACAACACAGAAGCTTCCCGCGATCCTATAGCAGAATTTGACGTCGGCTTATTTCATGTTAGACAGATTTGACACCATAAGATGGATAAATTACTAGGATGTTTACCCTGGCACAGCAACAAATTCACCCAGAATTGGCACGTTCTTGACTTCATTAGCAGCTTAATTATGTCAAAACAATCGTTTTCTAGAACGAACGAATCATTAGCCACTTATTGATAGTACTCATTATGCAAATAACTCAACTTAATCAAATAACTCAACTGCACAGAGGCTAGCATTTGCAGCATAACCAAAGGTAGAAGGACCCCCCTCCTACACAGCAACGGATGCAATCATCGCAGGTGAAGTTGAGACGAAAGGTGCAGAATCCCAGCAAGCAATGGCACCATGGACTGGGGGAAGGGACGTGATCACACTGAACCAAAACATCTTCATGCATATCATTCTGCACAGAGGAATCTTCGCGACTGCTTGTCTCAAATTAGATGCCCGCGAATAGCAACAACTGAAACGTTCTGTAGGGTTCTGCATAAGTAATTTTGCGTTATCGTAAATCTCACATGACATCTCATTTGACACAGATGCACCAATAGTTTTGTGCACGAACTATAAGCAAACTAGGGGTAATGACTTTTGATTTTTGCGTATCATTCTCGTTTGACATAAAGACCAAAATATTGCCTTTGACCTTGAGGCGATTCTTGTCCTTATACTGGGCGCTCGATTTTCCATTGAAGGCGACTTTAGCAGCAACACTCATCTCTCTGACTGTAGCAAAAAAACAGAATTAACGATCACTTGGGGTTATGAAGAAATTAATAATCAGATATTCTTATGCTTGTTTAGCTCAGGACGGACTTTGTAATCATCCAAAAGGATCTTATGTTTGTTCAGGCAATTTTAAATCTGTGCCAAATTACTGTCTTTTGGACACTGACATGTTGCATTTGCACAATGACTCCGAATTTTTCTTCTGTCATTGTCAAGCAGGCTTTAAGACGTAATCATGTGAATGTCTGTTAAGTAGAGGGTGGAGCACTTTTTGAAATTCATTATGCGGAAAATATTACAATACTGAGATGAGTCATTGTTTAATTGATAGCTGAAAGGCTGTGATATTTCAGTGATTTTTGTTCTTTTTCTTTAAGTATGGCAATAAAGGTAAGGTTTACCGTAAAAAATTCGTTACTTTGACCTTCATGAAAAGATTCCAAGAATCAAGTCTTCATGAAAGCAATGACGTGTGTGATCTGATGCTTTCGCAAAAGTCACATTTCAAGCCTTGACGGAAATGAATTGTTCGTGTATGCTACTCCAAGTCTTCAATTTAATTATCTCTTTTTCGCGCATTTCTCAGTAAAAGACGTTTCGTAGATTTAATTATACTTACATTATGATGCTTATAAAATAGAAGAAAATCACAAAAGAAGACTGCTGAATTTCCGGTATCAACAAAATTTTTAATCTCTTTAATACTTCATGTATCCTGCAAATTACGAATCTTCAGACAGTTGTTGTTCTTTTAAGTCGACCACGAATGTGAGTTGCTATTTCCTTCAATGAACCAAGAAGCTACATGAATTCTTCACTTCGGTTACTACAACATTTCCAACTACAAGAAAGCAACAGCTTCAGATAGAATGAGAATTTAAACAGTACAGCGTGATTATGTCGTTGTTTATTCACGATTCCCTGCTTCTTTCAACAGCAACGTTTGTTTCTTTCAGCTTCCAGTTTGCAATCCTCGATTTATTGGACGTATGAAGACTGCTCAAAAAGTCAAGAAACTTCCATCTAATATGGCTAATGGAAAATTGTGACATTGTTGTTAATATATTTTCAATCATTCAATAAGTAACTCTTTTTTTTTGAAATATTTATTTAGTTCAGGTTAGTGTTCTATCCATTGAGCGTTGAATTAATTGTGGATTTGTTTTCAAAACAGTTTCATTTTAAGTGTTTTTTAGCTGACCCTGCCCGTTTGATCTTCCTCCCGATGAATGGCTTATGGGGAGAGAGTTGGGTGGAATCGCCCTTCTTTTCCGTCATGAAATTGACATGAATTCTTTTATGCTTTTTCCACTACTGTGAATATGAAATTACATGCAGTTAGTACTGGCAATGCATTTGAGAAGGCTACAACGCAAATTTCTTCTATCTTTCTTTTTTTCATTTTCATTTTTTCATTTCATTTTCATTTTATTAAGGAGGGTAGCCCTTCAACCAGAGTTGTTTTACAAGGGGCCCTCCACTTAAAAACTTTACTATACAATTACATACTAAAAAGAATAATTACAATATAAAAACCATAATATAAAAACCTAATACAATATTTACAAAATCTAACATAAAAGAAAGGGAAAAAGAAAAATTCCTAAATAGATTTTTTAAAACTATTCAGGGAAGATGCCTGTTTGGTATCGGCAGGAAGTTCATTCCAAACTTTTGCTCCACGATAGGAAATGCCTTTTTGCCCATTACTTGACTTTTTCATGGGTAATCTTAAATCTGTCTCAGAATTGCGCAGGACATACGAAGAACACTTTGAGTTTCGGGTGAAAAGGTCACACAAGTATTGGGGAGCCAGTTCATGCAGGGACTTGAAGACCATTATTTTAGATTCACTAGCGATGAGTTGTTCAATGGTCTTCCAGCCCAGCTGATCGATAAGTGGTCTGCTTGGGGTATCAAAGCTGCTGTTGGTTATAATCCTTGCAGCTCGGTTTTGAAGTTTTTGCAGCTGATTAAGCTCAGTCGAACCGGCACAACCCCAAACAGAGCAACAATATCGAAGGTGTGGCTCGACAATAGCTGTGTAAAGAATCTTCAATGTTTCCTTCGGTAGGAACGTCTTGGCATGTTTTAAAAAGCCAATAGCTCTAGAAACTTTGGAAGAGACAGTCTTGATGTGTTCCTTCCAGTTAAGAGAGTTGTCGATCTGCACACCAAGGTATTTTGTTTTTTGGATTATTTCGAGCTCATTGTCGCGAATTTTCAAATCCAAGTCTTCATTTCGATTTTTAAGGATATTATGCCTTTGCTTGGTGGAGACAAGCATGGAATTTGTTTTTGCAACGTTTAAGGAGAGCTTATTGCCTTGAAGCCAAGTATCCAGTTGTTTGAGGTCGTTATTAATGGCCTCGTTCAACACATTTATGTCCGAAGACTGGTAGCACAGACTTGTGTCATCAGCACACATGGAAGCAGCTGAATTTTGGACAGCTTGCGGCAGATCATTGATATAAATAAGGAAAAGAAGGGGACCCAGACATGAGCCTTGGGGAAGACCAACATCTATACCCTCAATTTTTGAGCTGACACCGTTGACCCGACAGAATTGTTTTCGATTGCACAGGTATGATCTGAACCATGCGAGTTCCCGCTGTTGAACTCGGTAGTGCACCAATTTCTGGCAGAGAATCTCATGGTCAACAGTTTCAAAAGCTTTTTTAAGATCAATGAAAACAAGGCCTACAAGCTTACCAAGATCCAGCCCATTGTACCAGTCATCTGTATTTTTAAGTAAGTGTGTTACAGTAGAATGGAGGCGTAAGTAGGCAGATTGGCCAGATGAAAACAAACCATTATCTTCCATATGCTGGTACACCTGATTGGTTACAAGTTTTTCAAAGAGCCTTGAAATGACAGGTAAGACTGATATAGGACTTCAGTTCCAATGATCATTCAATGCTAGGAGGGTTGATTTGAAAAATTCGACTTTGATTCTGATGCTGTTCAAATCTTGCTGTATTTGTTGCATCAATGTCGTATTTCGTTTTCCCTGTGGCATTTCACTCTTATATTCTTCAAGGCTTTTTCTTGCTGATAATTCGAGATGCATATGTATCAGATTTCCTTGCCATGTTAGTCTCCGTGCTCCTACTATTTCACTCCAAGGATCGCTCACATTTCCTTCTGGTGTAAGAGCTCTTTGTTGGTAGGTTTCCTTCCTTGTTCAGATTTCCTTGCCATGTTAGTCTCCGTGCTCCTACTATTTCACTCCATGGATCGCTGACATTTCCTTCTGGTGTAAGAGCTCTTTGTTGGTAGGTTTCCTTCCTTGTTCAGATTTCCTTGCCATGTTAGTCTCCGTGCTCCTACTATTTCTCTCCATGGATCGCTCGCATTTCCTTCTGGTGTAAGAGCTCTTTGTTGGTAGGTAATATTAGTCTTTCCATATTACGTGGTAAAAAGTCTTACCATCATGCTCCTTGCAAAAATTCAATCGTTGGCAATTGTTTTTCAATCGAACTGTTTTGATTTAAAGCTCACCGAAACCCTCCGTGTCGCTGAGGATTACGTTCGTGTCTCTTCGACTTGTCGATTACAATTGTTTTAAATTGTTCTCTCCTCGTTTCTGCAATCATCAATCTTCCGCCGATCTTGAAAGATTCGCATTTCAACTCTTTCTACCCCTCTAAATTCAACGGTGCAATTCTAAAATCGGACATTTCTTGTTCCACTCATTCTCACGAAAAAATTTTCACGTGATCAAATAATATTTGCGTCATTTCATGGCGAAATAAAAACTGCTGGCTCTTCATTCCTCCAGTGAAGAAATGTGTCATTTCAATGAGAAATATATTTCAGAAGGTACACGTCATCGACCTTAATTTTGGTAGAGCAGTCTCCTTAGCATCCCCCCCCCCCCCCCCCTCCTTGTTTTTCTGACTTAGATCCGCAATACATTGCCATTGCGTTGCCAAACATCCAAATCACTATGGGGGCGAATTGATTTGACGTCACAACTCCCCTTATAGATAATGACATCACTTTGAATTTCGACAGAGGCTTGACTGCGTGTCATGGTCGTCAGCAATAAAGTTATCTTTGACATGCTCAATAAGGTACCGGCCTGCACTTACCATAGGATATCCTGTATTCTGTACCTGTTTATAAAGTTTCTTGAACTCTAGCAATCTTCCTGTTTTCTACTTGTGCCTTTGTGAACTTTTCACGGCATTGCGAGACCATAAAAACGAATTTTTGAATCTCGTCAAATGTTTTCAGATTCCTGAAGTAGCTTCCGAGCATTGTGGTATCTCAAAAAAGTTGTAAGTAAAATTGCTAAGGCTGCTGTAAGTAAAATTTTGTTCAGGATTTCCTTATTGAGATGCACGTTTTTCATAATAAACTGCTTCTCAAAAGCTTAACTTGCAGTTTGCCATTAAATTTAGGAAATATAACTCAAGAAACGATTCATTTCTATGATGGAAATCCTGGAAATATTTTTGTTTCACTTGTTTCCTGCATCAAGGTACTTGAGCAACTTCGACAGAGCAGAAACTGCGCACGCATGCGCAGAAACTGGTAACTTTGAGTTCCCCTAGCTCCCTGCAACAGATCCCGAAATTCGGCAACAATATCTTGTTCCTTCAGCCTAAATTTATAATTTCAAAAGGTCTATCTATAAACACTTCCACACTTCCTCATCTCAGATTGCTCGATGACGTCATTTTACGCATTTTAATGAAAGAAACTCAGAGTACTCCAAATTTTATGATCTTAAAAAACTTTTGGTACGTGACCAAATTCACAGTTTTTTAATAAAAAAATGCGTGTACATAGGTTTCTTGAATTGCTTTTTCCCAGTACTGGAGCCCGAGTTTGCGGTTTCTCAGCATTCTTACAGAAAGCGAGGTAGGAGGGACGTTTCGTAAAAGAGACACGCATAATTCACCAACAGAGAAAATCTTTCTTTGTTTTGCACACCTCATAGACCGAACAAGAAACTTCAACGGCAAAAAGTTTCTTGTAGTGCTTTTTGAGCATGACTTGAGGATAATGACATATAAGGAAATCATCACATGACCTGCGTGCGCAATGCAAAATAAAATATAAAGACAAATTGAAATTCTTGAAGAAGAAGGAACGAAAGGGGAAAGACAGCGAAGAAATACAGCAAGGAAAAGCAAGAAACAAGCATCAAAATGTCGCTATATCCATCATTAGAAGATATGAAAGTCGACCATATGGCTCAGGTATTATGAACGGATTTCTTTGGAGGGAATTGAACGCCATTAATTTATCCAGCAGGCATTTTTTTCACCCTGACCTGGACTGCTGGTAAAAGTTTTAGGCCTGCAGCGCAGGACGAAGAGACAGGCAGGAAGGCCTTGCGTGGTGAGCACATAGAAATGTAACGAATTCGTAAGTTCCATCGAATGTTATGCAGCAACCATCTTTCTCTGCTTTGCTTCGGGTACCTAACTGCCTAATTACCACCAGGAGCTCATTTTAGGTCCAGGCCCACAATGGCGGCAGGTCACTGTTCAAGTTCAAGTTTCGTTTTTAAAATTTCAACAACGTGCAAATTCCATCCCACAACAGGTACAAACAATACTAGCAATAGCATTAGTCAGTGAGTGCCACGTTTTAGGCATTAAAAACATACTGAGACAACCTGTTTGCATTAAAAAATGTGTAAAATTGATGCTTGATGGGCAACAGCTGGTTCTTGCAGTCGCATTTGTTCAAATCGATAGGTCAGGTGTTGCTCCCCCAGTCTCAGCTGCAAATTCAATTACCCACGAAAGCCTTTTTTTTGACGAAAGTCAAAAGCATTCGATTGCGATTTGAGGCTCGATGATTACCCCTGCTGCAGCCTTGCAGTTGATGACTTGCTTGCCAAACTTCTCCACATCTCAACGCATCCCAACCACTTACTTCAATTCGCAATCGGTCAAACAGGTGGCAGCAAGCTGCATCTTTCTTTCAAGTTTAAGTCATTTCCTTCCAATGACCTTTAAATTTGGTTTCCTTCCAACTGCAGAAATTTCCTGAGATAAGAAGGAAATGTTCTTGCAAATGGAAGTACTGTTCTTTCGCTGCACCATTTAGTCATAGTCATTTAGTTGTGGTCTCTGTTTTGCAGCAATCCCCCGCAACAGATCAGTGCCCTGCAACTGCTGTGCAACTTTGCGGGAGAAAGACTCCTTTTGAAAAAGGCTCGTTTCGGAGTATGGCAGGCCTTTCCAGTCCTGTTGACATGATAATTGCTGTCTCACCGCCCCCATCTGACAAATGATTAGGCTGCTACTGCTTTATTGTTTATTTCACATTGAAAATTACAGTCGTTGTTCACAAAAGATCTTATGTGACCAAAACTGGAATTAGACAAATACACATTCTGAGAGACTTTGAGGTTTTTGTGATTGTGTGAAACCCCCAGCAGCACTCAAACGTACTTCCGCATTCAATGAGCTGCAGATCAAAATCATCATTGTACTAACAACATGTCGTAGTTGTGCTCCTTTGTGATTTGAAGCATAGTGCCATGTGATAGTGTGGTCATCCAGTTCAATGATGAAATGGAATTAGGGGGTGAGGTACGCAGCTCTATTCTGCATTGACACAAAAACATTGCTCAAGGATAATTCAGCGAGAATAGAGATGCACTTTGCGGCAATTAATAACAACAAAGTGATATAACAGTTTACAATTAGAGCTAATTTAAAAGGACTTGATAACAAGAGTATAGACTCAAAACATCGTGTTTTTGAACATCTGCACTACTTTTGGCACCTGAATCATTTATTTATGATATTATGGTTTGGTTCAAAGGCAATTGATAATGAGGAACTTAGGTGTTCTCTTAGGAAGTCTAGAATCGCTCACCTTAAAAGGTTTTGGTAGGGTTTTATAGTAGGGTTCAGTTATGACCAGTATATATGCACATATTTTATTATATATAAGAAACTAAGGTGTCATCCAAAAATCCATTTGTGATTGCATAGCGGCGTTTAGCCGCTAACTTCTCGACCCCCTTCCCCCCTCCTTAGTGGACTTTCATACTTTCTAGTCAGTCATTCTGATGATGCAAGTTTTGAATCATCCCCCAGTAAAGGAGGGTGCCCGCGCCCCGGTCACTGGCCGGGGCCTGCCAGCAGGCCTGCCGAGAGGGGGGGCAGGGGGCACTTTGCCCCAGGGCCTCAGGGTCTAAGGGTCCTCATAATTGGAGAATTTTGACATTTTGACTACAGGAAATGCTCTGAAATGCATTTTAAGCCAATCTATTTATATGGCATATGAAATAGAGGATAAGCATAATGTTCTTGATCGCATTTCCTAAAGTTCCACCAGTGATCACCTAACAAATTTTGATGAAACCCCTCCCACCTTAGTGCCCCATTACAGCTAAGGGATCACAAGTGGATTTTTGGATGACCCCTAAGAAGTTGGACCAATATTTAAAGTTTCTTAAAATTATCGGATTTCTCGAGTATGTACTCGAGTCTCTTACAAATTTCTTACCGTTTCCATAACAGTTGCCATGTCCATTGGCAATGCCCGTCGTGAAAATTTCAAAACAAGGTTTTTTTCAAGCCTTTTCAATGTTTAGACATTACTCAAATGCCTTTGAAGTAATATGATACAGGAAATAAGGTGAAATAATATAAAGATATATGAAGGATTTCTTTTACCAAAATACAGTAAATAGTTTCTTAGGTAATATTTTCCCAGTTCTGGAGTTTCTTAAATTGTTGGCGATCTGAGCATTGAATTTCTTCAGTTTCTTATAAAAAATACGTGTAGGCACAGGTGTGTGATCCACCTTCTCATTAGATAAACCATATAATCAAAGGAAATATTTCTTGGGAATGAAATAAAAGTGCCATTTCTTGGAGCAAGACAACATTTGTCAAGGCAATTTGACCACTATATAGTTTTTGAACAACTCACAATAAACAGAAGACTACAATTCTTGTGGCTCACCAGCAAATTATATATATATATTTTATAATTTTATATTAATAATATATAATATAATTTTTTGTTTTAGGCTCAAGCAAGAGCACATCAGGCACAGCAAGCGCAACAGCCAGCGCTGTCAACTGTTCCTGAACAACCATCCGCAGTAAGAATCATTGTCTTATTTTTCTACTTTTACTATCAATCTGTATACTCTTTCTTGATCTCTTCATTAGAAAAAGCTCTATTTCCTCTCCTATGTGCCATATGTTATAGTTTATCTTCATTCTTTTTAGCCATCCTCAAGCTTATATCCTTCATTGAATGAATGGATGGGACTCCAAATTGATGAAAATACCATCACCAAAGAAATGCCGGAATCAGGGCAGGTATGTTATGTAGTATATATTTATGAGTGAATGATTTTGTTTTAAGGCACTTTCTTGACATTATTGAGTTAAAAGGAATTCAAATCATTTTGGCACCCAATGTTTACTGTGTAAAAAGAGGTACTGTACAACTTGATTGCTCAACATTTTTTGACGGATGTGCAAGCTCTTGATCAACATCAAGACTTTTTGTCTTCAAAATGTTCCATCTTGTTTGCCTTCAGGTAGTTATGCAATATCAGCATGCTGGTCCTGTCACAAATTATTCCTCTGGTGGCATGGTTGCCCCAGTAACTGGAACCCAGAATGCAGCTGTGCTGAGAGCTGAAGTAAAACAAGGTGTCCGTGAAGTAATTGCATGCAAAGGACCAGATGGCAAAGTTGGTCTGCGTGTCCGTGCAGTAAACAAAGGAGTGTTTATCTCATTTGTACAAGCAGGATCTGCGGCATCACTGGCTGGTCTGCGATTTGGTGATCAAATTCTGCAAATTAATGGTGAAACATTGGCAGGTTACGATAATGATAAAGTTATGAAAATTTTGAAGAAAGCTTCAGCCCAAGAAATCCGATTTGCTGTAAGAGACAGGTTAGCACCTGCATTTAAATTTCATATATGGTTACTGGAATCTGTTTGTCTCCATGTCAATTCACAATTGCTTTTATTTCTGCAAGGAATAAACTGCTGCTACAAATACTGTTGTGCTGTTAGGGAAGAGAATATTCAGAAAAAGATTTTTTTGTGTTTTTTTTGCCAAAATTCAAGTGTATTCCACCAAGTGTTCGATTGAAATATCCTCAAATATCCTATTGGTAAAGTTTGTTCTTGCAAAATTTGGCTGCACAGACATTCATTGCCATAGCATCAAAATCTTCAGCATTTTAGAAACTTCATTTCCATAGCTCTTGAGACATATTAAATAGCCTTGTGCCTCCTTGTTTTGTTTTAGAGATTTCTTACAAAGTGTTGAAGTGTTGTTCATACTTTTGCGGCCATTTTGTAATAAATTAATTCCTTGAAAGTTGGATCTACTGTACCTATAATAACACTTCTGGTAAAATGATATAGAATATAATATTTATCTGGAAAAATATAAAAGAATGCTCAAGTTCTTCTGCTGTCAAGTGAAATTTAATTCATTGAATTCCATCAAACATGTACAAAACTCCGCAAACAAGAACATATATACTGTAGCAAAATAAGAACCTGCAGACTGATTCTGTGGAAAAAGACACCCCACGATAAGAACCAAAAACAGACTGATTTATTTCAATGTTCCTATGAGATGGTACTCTTAATTAAGAAATTTCATCATATCAGTGCAAAGAAATTCGCATCTGTTGACACCTGAACTCATGTAACAGTTTTTTTTTATATACATATTCCATTAAAAATTTACAATACATGATTACTACTATACCTATACCTAACGCTACCCTACTACGGAGATGATACCCCAAGGAGCAAAACATTTTATCTACCCAGGGGTCATAACATAAAGAAAAAGACACAGAGCTACAACTACAAGTTAAGGATTCTTGCAACCAAATAATTGCCAGTGAAGATTTAAAAAGTTTGGAATCATGAAAAGGTAGTGAAAAAAAAACATTATTTGGTTGCAAGCTTCCTTAAGACATTACATAATTACTGAAAACAGACACATACAGAAGGGATTTGGGTGCTCTTTTTGGGGATTCCAATAACTTTCAACCAAAGCGTTCTGTCTCAGAAATGTACTTAATGGTTAAATTTAAGATCATTTTATTGGCTTCAAAGGGCAAAGTTTTATTTCCGTACAGAAGAAGTTGCAACATATTGATATCTGCACTCTCAGGATGTCCACAAGCTCTGAGTACATCATTGACACCAGCGAGAAGACTGCATCTCTGCTGTCTGAAAGAATTGCAGAGCAGCAAAAAGTGTTCCGTATCTTCTATGCCATCGTTAACTGGGCACATTGGATTGATTGTATCTTTAAAATTATGTTTGAATTTGTGGAAATTGAGTTTGCTTAGCCCCATCCTTAACTGAGTTAAATATGCAATCCCTTTCGGATTATGAATGCCATATACGGAATTAGCAGGAGGTCTAATTTGAGAAAATAATTTCTTCTTTAGGACGCTAACAGAGGAGGATTCTCTTATTTCGGGATCAAGTTTATTCCATTCAGTCAAAGAGTGAGGGTAGAAACTAGATTTAAATTTTTCAGTTCTTGCCCTTATTTTCCCTACTACTGGCGGATTCCGAAATGGGTAGTTATTTCCATGCAGGGGTGGAATTTGGTCCCTTGTGTAATCAGGGGTCAAATTATTGATGAATTTATAAAGAAGAATAAGGCGTCTACTCCATCTCCTTGAGCTCAACGATTCCCATCCAAGTTCATTGTACAGCCTTTCCCGAGATGTTCCTCTCCAAGTTCCTGACACTGCTAGGGCAACAGAATATTGAACAGATTCAAGTTTTTCCATCATTTAATTTTCAGAACCATCCATTCCCTGTGGTATATGATAAATTACATCGCCGTAATCTAGATGAGGTCGTACATACAATTTATATAACTCATTCAGTGTATTTCTAGGTAGATATCTGGACATGAACTTCAGCATTCCAATCGCTTTTCTTGACTTGTTTATGGCTTCTTGTATATGCGCTGAGAACGAAAGCTTAGAATCTAGTATTATGCCTAAATGTTTATGTCGATCAACTGTCGAAACGGCTGACGCATTAAAGAGGATCATTGGATGATTAGTTTTCAATTTTTTCTTTGAGAAGATTAATTCAACAGCTTGCTTTCGGGGGTCCGGATTGAAGGACATTCTCCAGTCGTGTGCCCATAATGCAATATGCTCCAGGTCATGGTTCATGTCGCTAGCAGCTATGTTAGGATCTTCTACGGCCGTAATGAGTGATGTGTCATCTGCAAACAGTTTCACACTACATTTCAAATTGTTTATCAGATCGTTTATGTAAATCAAGAAAAGCAAAGGGCCCAAAATCGATCCTTGCGGCACACCAGCTGAAACATTTCCCCAGGCGGAAGCTTGACCATTCAAAACAGTCCTCTGCTTTCTATCTGACAAGAAACTTTTGAGGAGTAACAATAGATTTCCCGAAACGCCACATCTTTTAAGCTTATAGATAAGACCCTCATGCCAGACCCTGTCAAAGGCCTTGGAGATATCAAGATAGACGGAACGAACTTCTAGTGAAGGATTGCAGTCAAATGCTTCAAAGATTGAATGAGTTTTGGAAAGCAGCTGATTTATTGTTGAATCGCCCGGACGGAAGCCTGATTGATTGGGGTTTAAGAAATTCTCCCTCTCTAAGTGTGAATACAGGGACTCGTAGATAAGCTTCTCCAAAATTTTGCTAAAAATTGGAAGGAGAGAGATGGGGCGATAATTTTCTTTCAAATTTTTCTCATTTTTCTTATGAACTGGTACAACATTTGCTCGTTTCCACATGTCAGGGAAGATGCCATGACGCAAACAATTTTCGAAAATTAATCTCAACGGTATTATTAAAGACTCGTCACATAGTTTTATCATTCGCACTGAAATTTCATCCCATCCGTGTGCTTTGTTCTGATTAAGATTGTGAATGATCTTTAGTATTTTATCATCGGAGATGACAAATTCTCGAAGTTGGGTTGCGGTCACAGGTATGTCACTAGGAATTTCACTGCCTGTATCTAATGTTGTGCATTGAAGAATAAAATAATCATTAAATATTTGAGCCTTTGAAGCAAAATCTAGCACAAAGATATCATTTTCCAGGAGGGGGGGTATTTCCGGTATCTTAGCCTTGTTGAGGATCTTATTGACCAATGACCAGTACATTTTTGTGCCAGTTGAAGGATGAAGGAAAAGTTCAAAGAGAATGTACGAGACTAGCCTTATGCAGTGGACTGTAATCATGAAGGGCAGGATAACTATTGCTTTAAGAATAAAACCAACAGCAAATTGATATAGCTTGAGAATTTGCAACAGCACTGAAAAGAAACTAAGTGCATAAGAAAATCTCTCCGACTTACAGGTGAAGACTCGGAAACAACCTATTGCTGCTCGCCATTGGCTGATGTCAACCAACATCACCAAGGAAGAATCCCCCCCTCTGGTGTCTTGATGACAGAACAAGGAACAAATGCGCAACGATACCATTCCCTTCCAAGAACTCCCCTTCCCTTCAACAAATAAGACAGACATTACGATGACGATTACAGTACACATAAGGGACACACACCAGATAAAAAATACGGAACAATAATACAAATGGAATTCAACACAACTGGACAAAAAATAAAAGTAAAAGAACTTTATCATGACATGCTTTTCTTTTGGGGCCATGCTATTTGTATGGTGAATGCTGTTGGCAAATAATTTTTAAAAGTGAATAATAAGAAATGAGCATCACAATGGTTTTCTAACTTAATCACGGCGAGACTTTTATTTCTATTATATGGATTTATTCACAATGCCTACTTCATGCCCACATGGGGACTGGGAGCAGATGTATATTTCTTAAGTCCAAAAGAAGAGCATAAAGGCTGATTTCCACTCAGCAGAATTTTTCTGAAGACTCTATACAAATTTAAAGCGAAATATTTGCATAAACAAAAGAGATCCAGTCCGCCTGGTAAATTCGACGAAGCGGAAACCAACCTCCAGATCAACTTTTTTTTCAACGCGAGAGCTGTGCTATTGAAAGTTAAACTTGTCAGGATTTTCGGGGCCTCTTGGGGCATCTATGCATTCTTTGGCCGAAAAGTCAACTTGACAAAAAATATGGCTATGAAAAATAAAAAAAAGGCATGGAAAAGAATAAAGCCCTTTAGAACAGCAAGTACCTTCTTGAAATTGCCTGCATGTCATACCCCTGAAGATGTATTAAAACTCAACGAGACATTTAACATAAAAATTGGGGGGTAATAGATTAAAGTTGCTGTGCCATTTCTGATTAAGTTCACTTTTCCCATGTCAAGTCTACTCTTCTTCATTTTCATCACTCGCATCTTTACCGTTTCCTTGATCCTCTGTTGATTCCATGGATTCGATGAAGCTCAGCAGTTCATTTGTGTTGCCAAAATACTGGAACTTGCCATCATACTTCAGGCACATTCTACAATTGACATCTGAAAAAACATAACAGCTTTCACTGGCTCTGCCCATATCCTTCAAAAGATCGTTTGCCTTCCCCATAATCTTGAGACACTCTTTAGTGAGATCCAGCCGAATGCGATACTTATCTGAGTTCTTTCTCGCTCTGTAACAGTTTTCAGGAATATGCAATTGTTTTATCAAGCTGTATGATATAAATTGCTTCATCAACAACAAAATGTCATACCCTCTAATGTTCAAATGCAGGCATCCCACCCTCAAGTTTATTAAACACATACTGAGTAGCAAATGGCAGCAAACAATTGCACATGCAACATAAAATTGTGAATCACCTGCAATAGCAAGAACATAGTATTTCCTTTTGTGTAACATGTGTAGCGGCAACATGAATTACATTGGGCAATCAACAAATCAAAGACAACGAATGAACAACCATACAGCATATTGGAATCAAAGTGGAATATCGACTCACAACTTTCCGAGACTTTACAACAAAATGTCATACCCTCCAATGTTCAAATGCAGTCATCCCACCCTCAAGTTTATTAAACACATACTGAGTAGCAAATGGCAGCAAACAGTTGCACTTGCGACATAAAATTGTGAATCACCTGCAATAGCAAGAACACAGTATTTCCTTTTATGTAACATGTGTAGCGGCAGCAAGAATTACATTGATACAGATACAAATTGCGCAGCTACATGTAGATTTTTGCAACGGAACAACAAGAGCTTGGCACATCAACTCTAAGATAATGCGATTTCATGGTTCACCAAACCTGTGGAACAATCAGGTTTGATGATTGCTTTATCTTAGTTCACCAGGTAGAACATACATCTCAATTGTCCTGTCTGAAGGGGATCACAAACTTTGATAAAGAAAAGTCGTCTGTCTGGCCTAGCTTTGCTTGCTCGCCAGGAACACTAAACTAGGCTACTTAGAGCTGACATATATCTTGTAACAAAACAGAACTCCAAATGATGATGGTTTATGAAATGTAAGCATTGAGGTTTCGCAAGGCTATTCAGCGATCACAAGGATTATTCTTCTGTCACTATTCGCTTCAAAACAAAATGGTGACTGAATGCTTCTCACACACAAGGTTACTACACTAATTTGACAACACTGGTTTTGTTGGTTGACAATGGGTCTTTAAATCTAAGTCACAATTTGATTAGAACATAGGTTGGGAAGGCCTCAGTGTGCCTAAAATCTGTCTTTTTCTTTGTGTCCGCCTTCTTTGTAGTGGTACTGAATAGCTATGTATTCATCACAGTGATAAGTGTCCTTGTGATAAGAACTATACCCTGAAAATGGCAAAAGTACCTCATTTGTAAGAACCTGGTCAATCTGTTTTTAGAAAAGTATGTTCTTGTTTGCAGGGTTTACTATATTTCATGTTGGAAGTATATACAATTTTTTTCAAACACTTGATATTCTTTGTTTGTATACAGTATACAGTGTACCTGGTACAGCATGATTGAATATCTATCCCCTTGGAATACAACAGTGTTTCTTCTTCCTCAACAGACCATTTGAAAGAACAATAACTTTACAAAAGGACAGCACTGGTCATGTTGGCTTCATTTTCAAAGATGGCAGAATAACTTCTATTGTAAAAGATTCATCTGCTGCCAGGTAATGATTCTGTTCTTTCATAATGAGCATTTCTTTGTCTTAAAAACTTTGTAAAGTTATATAACTGTGGTTTGATGTAAAGTGTCTGAATTTTAATCAGGCTTTGATGAGGACATGTGTCCAACAAGCTGCAGTGTGTTAATTAGTCTATCTTAGTAGTTTATGTTATCAGGTGCCTCTAAACCAAGTTCGTTTTGTCATATTCGTTTACAAATTTTGTACCTTTTTTAGTTCTGAAGTCAAGATTATAACATAAGTTTATGAAGATTATACTGGTTGAATATGTTGAGCTTCCTTCTTGCAGAAATGGCCTATTGACAGAGCATAACATCCTTGAGGTCAATGGTCAAAATGTTGTTGGACTTAAGGTAAGATTCATATACTAGATGTCTCTGCCCGGGGGAGGGTGGAGATAGAAAAACCTGCAGCCTTCGAAAACATACTGCTTCCTCAAAATCTGAGCAATGATATTGAAAACTTCATTTGTGGATATGCTCAATCTGATTCAGCAATTTACCCGATTTTCAGCACAAATCCCATTTCAAAACCCTACAAAACAAATGATTATGACAAGCAAACTCGGCTTTGTTTTCCTTCCAAACATTATTGACATTTATCTTGTGTTCATGTATTTGTCCTCTTAGAAGAACGGAATCCCTTGAATAAGTTTTTCATATATTCCTTTGAACAAAAAGTAAAAACTGGCACGAAGGGTGTTTTTATCAAATAGAATTTAATATCATCTCACCCTTGTTCAAATTTGATCAGAGACATTGTTTATGTATTAATCTGTCCTTCAAGAGTTTGCTTAGGCCAAAATGGTAAAGCTGTTGTTTGGATGTGGACCCATATTTGACCTTTCAATGCTGATATTTCAACATTTAAAAAGCACCTATACTAGCAAAAAGGTTTATACCTATGTTCAGGTAAACAATCGAGAAACATTTTGATATTGATAGTCATCGATCGAGGCTAATTTCTCATCTCTGGACTTGACCAAATTAATATACTTTTTCTTGGACACACTATACTCTATGACCAACAATCAAATGTTTTGTTCCAATAATGTTCAATTGACAATTACATTTTGAATCCTTTCAGGACAAAGAAACGTCAAAAATCCTTTCAGAGTCAGACACATCCATCGTATTAACAATCATGCCATCTTTCATATACTCACACATGGTGAAATGGTTAGTAAATTCTCCAGTCATGTTTCAAATTATTATATCGTACACTGAATGGTAAATTGTTTTGAATTACATTCAAAATCTTTGAGAATTGAATTGCCTCCCATTTGGCTTTCGAATCAAGCAAATGAATATCTGAGGTAGATGTGGAGACATAATTTATGCTCATTTTGCTGTTAATTCCATGTCTGGAGTGCATGGCGAGTGAGCTAGCTATCTATGTTTTCAGAAGATATTTTGCCGCTTTGTCTGTCATGAGTTACTGGCTGAGAAACTTCCTTTTTGTCTGCAGTCGCCAATCGCTTTGAAATCCAGTGTCAGTCGGAGCAATTGATGTTATTGTCTTAAAGAATCTGTTGTTCTTTCGTCCATACAGTGTCAGACGATAGCCATTTCTCAGCTTTTCTTATTGTCGAAAAGATACTTAATCAAGGAATATTTCCAACGATGCCCCCGTGTGTGAGAAAATGCAAGAATAATACACCGTTGCTTGAATTATATCATCCTAGAATGTGTACTATATACGTTTCCATGCTGAGCTCAGCTGAGATAGTTTCCATATGTTGACTACCTCAGTTATGAAATGAAACCCCGTCCTCATTAGCCTAGCTCGTGTTTCTGTAGAGCAAAAGCTATCGATAATCGTTAAAACCTAAATTGATATTAATCAAAAATGACTGGTCCTATTCTTTACAAAATCTGGCAATTGTTTGGTCCATTGCAAAAGCTGCCTTGTCTTTTTTTGTTTATGTTGGCACGAATTACTTGAATGTTGAAAATTGTAAATGTTTCTTTTTAGCATGGCGGATTCGCTCGTGAAGAAACACATGGATCATTCAATTCCTGACATCTAAATGCAACGAACAATCAAATGATTGACAAGATGTCATTGTTGCTTGCAATGAACTATGCAATGATTGACAGCTGTCCATTGTTTATGTAAATCAGAGTCTGGAAAATTAATCGTATTTTCAGAGCCATTTTGATTTTATAGATATCATTTTTCGATTAATTCATTAGGTGACAGAGTTTGTGCAGGTCTCGTAGAATAAGGGTAAATAGTATATTACCAGGCGCGAAATTTACAATTATACACCCATCAACCTTCATAATCTATGCCAGAAAAAGACATTTGAAAAAGGAAAGCTGTTTGTATTGCGTTAATTGTGGTTGATAAAGAACATTGATCCAGGAGATTCTTTGTGCATTTTGCATGAATTTATGACGTGAGGATGTCTCTTATATGAAACTTGCTTAAAGCAAATTGTTGCTTGCTGGTAACGTACGTGAATGAAAATTCTACTTTTGGCTACTGTAATTATTTTCAAGCATAATTTCGAAATATTTTAGCATTCACATCATAATCTTTTGAGCACGTATCCATTTTCTTTCTGCATTGAAGCTTTCACTTTTTGGGAAGTTATTTGGGTTGTGCAAGAAAATTTAGAAAAAGAAATGTTTCCGAGCGAGATCAACATCTAAGGGGCTCAGGTAGAAAGGTGCCAGTCAAATAGACAAGCAATGCCGAGGCATTGTCCCCGCTCCATGAGCACCATTACAGTTCGAATTTTGTTATCGCTCGGGCCGCTGTACTGGAACTCCAGAGTACTGTTTTAAAGGTACACTGTCGTGGTGCTGATTGGATAAACAAGACAATGAAGAAGAAAAGAATTAGGCAAGGTTCAGTAATTTCACTGAATTCACGAAGATGATAATGATCTGATTCCCTTTATTCTCAAAACAAAGTATGATCCAAGAGCATAAAGGCTTGGTAATTACTCAAAGGCCAAAGCTTTGTTATTGATTTCAATATCACAACTAGCCAATCACAACCACGACAGTGTGCTTTTAAACCAAAGGGAAACCAGATTTGTAAATTTTTGTAATATTTGTAAATTGGTAGTCTAATATAGTTTATCAACTTTGTTATTTGGTAATTCGTCATATTTTTATTCATTTTCTTTTACTTCCATTGTGCTGCGCAGCGAATTTCTGCTGCCAAAGAAACTGCGAATGAATGCAAAGCGAGGGAGGAAGTTCGCTGCGCAGCACAATAGAAGTCAAGGAAAATGAATGAAAATTGAATAAATTACCAAATAACGAAATTAATACAAATGGAATAGATTCCCAATTAAAGGCAGTGTGTCCATGTAAGTAGAAGGCTTCGAGGGGGTTATCTCGGAAACATGTGATCTTTTGTCGCGTTTTCATGTGACCAGTTGTTTAGGCTTAGGCCCTGCCTTTGTTTTCGAATCGCCACACACCTTGAGTCAACCAGATCTGTGGGTTCGGTTCGCCTGTGTAGTCATTGGGAATAGCTTCGTTAGCTTGACATTGCTTTCCATTCTCTGTTCATCCCTCCTGCTATAAAATGTTTTTAAAACCAACTGTGTATCGTCAGTGTCATTGCCAAGCATCAAAGACCTTCGCTTGGTCAAAGCTTGCGTTGCCGCCATTCCGCCATTGCTCGTAGGCTATGTCTTGACAATGAGGCTCTTATTTTCATGTGATCAGTTTAAAACAGCCGGCTCTTAACCAATCAAATCCGTGAACAGTTACATTCATGTCAGCATCGTGTCAGCAGTTTCATGGTTCGTGCATGCAACTTGTTTATATATGGGCACACTGCCTTTAACAAATATTACAAAAGTTTACGGTTTGTTACACTTTGCATTGCAAACACCTGCCTTCTCAATCATTTACAGTGTTCTCTGATCCCTGAAAGCAAACTGATGCTTCCCTTATTCCCTCTACCGATTTTTTGTTTGTTCCCCGTTCCTCCCAGCCGTTTTTGGCATGTTCCCCTGAACCCCTACATGACCCTCGCTATCAGCAAACTAAATTTGGTTGCTCTATCTATTTCCAGTTAAAAGTTAGGTAGGGGGCTTCCCCCCCCCCCAACCAAATTAAAGACGTATCAGATAGCCCAACCTCTTTAGGGCTAGGAAGAAGCATTTGAACTACGTAGCCCTCTTTGGTAAAGAAATAGAAAACCCGGTACTTGGAAAAAAAGAGTTTTAAATATATCAGCAAAGGATGGTTTTCATTTTATGTCATAACAATAAGACTCTATTTTATGATGTATGCAATAATCAAGAGCAATTAACTTTATATTTAGGCTGTCCTTCAAAACATCGTACCCCATTGTGTTGAGCGTACGACTGCTGCGGAGGAGCTGAATACTCGATTGCTTCGCTCTTTGTGCAATTGTGCAGTCTTCCTGTTTTGGATTATCACTTATCAGACACGTGGTTGCTGGCTCATGACACAGGGATATCGGAAGCGTGATCGTTTCAAAACAGCATTTTTTCCAGTAGCCAAAGTGGCCCCAGTAGCCAAAGTCTGCACGCAGGCTAAGAAACCTTATCTTGAACTTAAAGAAAAATTAAAATTTCTGCGATTGCTGACTGCTAGCAAACAGCATGTATGCAATGTGGTCAATCATTTTCCAAATGTTTTCAACAATCTTGTTGACTTATTCCGTGTGCTTCAAGAATTTGCTCAGGCCAAAACGCTAAATCTCTTGTTTGGAGGCGGATGCAAATTTGAACATTGACATTGAGCACTCATAGCATCAATTAGCCTCACGACATAGTCCCAGATATCGCAAAATAGCAACAACGACAACAACAACAATAACAACAACAACAACATTTCCTTGTTTTGCTCAATCTGGGCCTTATGGACTTTGATATAAATTTTTGAGACGGAGATGCACACGTTTACGTGTGCCCTTTGGAACGAGGCTGCAGAGTGGTCTCGGAAGCGAGGCAAGTGACCCTCGACAGTTGGAAATTCTCAAAGCTGCGGTGAAGTTCATGGAACCTAATTGGCCTTAAAGCTGAGGAACTCCTGATTCACAGTGATAGGTTTGTTGATTCTTGGATTGAGGAAACATTCGTATGGACACTTGTGGCTTTTGCTCATGGCTAATATCACTGTAAACTTGAATTCTGAGCTGTTTTAACATTGGAGGTTCGAGCCGGCAACTTAGGCCCATCCACCATTGCCTGGTGTTCGTACAGTGTTGCTATGGTTTCCAAATCTAGTTATGAAATCGACAGGGGAAAACTTCATCCCAAATTTTAGTATCAAAGTCCATAAGTCGTAGTTTGAGCGTCCATCAGTCTATCAATAGCGATAACTACGAATATGCAATCAGTCTAAGCATCAATATCTCTGTGTTCTACCGGTTGAGCAAGAAGAAAATTCCCACTTTTAAAAATTCATAGCACCAAGAGTACTTCCCCAATTTGAATAATTCAAATTCTAGATGAACGAAAGATCGAACTATATTTGTGATTTTTCTCGCTGTCTCAAGAGCACTAATGTAGATGAA
Organism: Aurelia sp. 3 sensu Dawson et al. (2005); assembly: GCA_964020215.1. Classification (NCBI taxonomy): domain Eukaryota; kingdom Metazoa; phylum Cnidaria; class Scyphozoa; order Semaeostomeae; family Ulmaridae; genus Aurelia; species Aurelia sp. 3 sensu Dawson et al. (2005). The sequence continues at coordinate 18,570,648 of OZ026591.1, read as the reverse complement.
ATTTACAAAAATTAGGAGAGTCCTTACAATTTGATCCATGTTTTATGCCCTTTTTCAATCATTTTGCAACAATCAAATTTTATCAAATTGAATTCACCAATACTTCTAGTGCTGGTAAGACAGCGAGAAAAATCACAACAAGTACTTCGATATTTTGGCTTTTAACTAAAATTTTAATCTTTCAAATCTGTGAAGTACTCTTGGAGCTATGAAGTTTTAAAATTGGAATTTTTTTGTTGCTCACCCCGTAGTTAAATATCTAGGAGGATTTTTAATTCACTGCCTGAAAGCAAAATTCTGGTTGCTGGACCCACTAAAATCTGCATAATTTTTCTAGGACACCTATATGTAATTCTGAAAATTTTTGAGCTCGTAAACTGAGAAGGCAGAGTTTTTAAAAACTTCCGTAAATATTTACTTCGTAGTTTAACTTGCTAATGCAAAATCATTTCTAAAAGATATCAAACCATGTTCAAAGGTGGAGATCGTATAGGGCGTAAAAAGCCGCCAAACCGCAAAATTATATTTCAGTAAAAATGAAAGTTGGCTTTAAATTTGAGCTAAAACCTTCACTTAGCGCCGGCTGTATCCCCCAGGTACCCACCAGCCATGTTGTCATTTTGCAAGCTCGAAACTGATGGCTAGTGGCAGTGGCTGAAATCAGATACCAAAAGTGGAGATACAGATACTAGAATTATCCACAATGTTATATCGAACTGGATATTTTCGAAGCAGTATTTTCAAGCTTGTAACAATTTGAATTCTTGACTCACATTCAGGTATCCACCTACCCTAGGTATCAGAGCCTCAAAATTTAAAGGAAAAGAATGATTGGCAAGAGGAAAAAAGAGAGGGAAGAAAGGAGAGTAGGAGACTTTCTTTCCTTCTTCCTTCTTTTTATTTTTCTTGTTGGCTCTATTACCCAGGGTACCAAAAACCGTAATGCCACATAAATTGATAGAAGTCTTCAAATCGAGTATTCTTTAAAACAGCAAGTAAGCTCTAAAATTTGTTATCTGCGTCTTCAGCCTCCCAACAGCCAATGTGGACCTCTTCTGTTTCTGATTCTGTATACTCTGTATACGGCGCCTCGTTGCCTGCGCCTTCGCTGAGGAATTCTGTAGTGGATGCGAATCCCACGACGACGACTTGGTGCTGCCCAACCTGGGCGTTGATTGGCACGACGCCTGGTCAATCGTACTTTTTTCCAATTGACCGGAGGCAGCCTAATTATACGTCTTCTTCTACGTCTTCTGCGTCTCCTTCGTCTTCTCCAAAACCAATCTGCGTCTGCAAAGAAACAGCATAAACAATTCTCCAAAAAAAGTCTGAAAAATTTCAACAAAACTAAGTTTCTGAATGACTTACATTCACTATTTTGGAAAGGTATTTTTTGAATACTGATGAAAGTTTTACAATTTTTGATCGATAATCCCAGTTATTCTCACTCGTTCTTGAGAAGTAGTACTGTATGTGTCCCATGGGAGTAGTCATGGGTCCATCCTAATATTTGCGGTCTGAAGTTTCACGTATCAATTTTTGGGGTATGTGAATAACAACATAGACAAAAATTCAATATTTGGGGTCCATAGATTTGAAAAAATGAGGAAGGCAATTTGGTACAATTCGTTTTGAGTCTGGTTTTCAGTAAATATTGATTCATTGCCCATCATCAGTGATGCCATCGCCTATGTTCGTTCTGTTTTTATATGAAATCGTTGTCTTGCAGTATCGCCGATGATCGCCGATTTGCTTTGGAAAACAAAATTTGTTCATCCTGAAAGTTGATTGGTGATGTGGTCAATGATTGGCGATGCTCCCAAGTACTTAAAGTACGACCAAAAACCATGTAGGTCATATTTATTTATTTTCATATTTAATTCTTTTAAGGAGGGTTGCCCTTCAACAAGTTGATTTTCAAGGGGCCCTCCGATAAAAACATTAATTACAATAAAATATAAAAGGAAGGAAGCTATTAATTGAATCAAGCTATAAAACCTCACTTACAATATCTAAAACTTATATACAATAATGTTCAAAATTTACAGTAAAAGCGAAAGGAAAAAGTGTCTGTTTCTAAATAGTTTTTTTGAAACTATACAGAGAGGTTGCCTGCTTTGAATCGGCTGGCAGGCTATTCCATTGTTTAGCACCTCTATAAAGAAACATTTCTGGCTATTGTTTGACCTTGAGATTTCAAACGTTTTTCGATGCTATTTCGGCTGTATTTGCTTAATAGTAAAAGTTAAGGTCTCTTTCGAAAGAGGAAGAGAAGTGTAATATCCTTAAACAGCATTTTCGAAATTTAAACTTATAGAAGGGGGTCGAAATCAAGCCTCAAAAAAGGCAACTCTTGGCCCACGCAGCAGTCGAGGTTGAAAAATATATGGCTGAAAAGCTCTATTTTAGCTGTATCCAAATATGTGCTCCGTTTATTCATTAACTAAGTAGATTTTTGCCAATTTGCGAAGAAATGGCCAACAGATTTTAGAAAAGTTGGTTTCCCCAAATCGGGGGAAGCAACAAGTCGCTAATTGTATCGAGCATGGAAGGTTATCTCAGTGGAGTTTAACCGAAAGTCACTTTCTTGTGATCATTGATGCTTTCCTTGTGATCAACTTTATGAATGAGATCGTCGCTTCCAATATTACTCTGTTTTCAATAGTACCTAGAGATGGATCTCCAAACAAGAGTCGATGACAAAGAGTATCATCATCCATATTACTGATACTGGCGATATCTAGACCTGGGACATCAGAGAGCTGGTCAAAGAGATCTCCACGAAGTACATCGTATAGGGGGCAATGCAGGAGAAAATGCTTGTTATTTTCATTGTCTTTACCACAGAAACAAACTGGGCTGAGGCAGTCAAAGCATGTTTGAAGCGATGTTCATTTAGGGCACTAAAATGCACGCGGAGTTTTGCAAACAGTTTGATACCCGAAATGTCACAAATTTTGTATGTTGAGTTTCCTAGTGGTCTTACAATTTCAAGCAATTTATGCTTAAACTGAAACAAAGATTTTGAATTTCTTGTCTCATCGTCGAGTAAATTCCATTCGAATAGCGCATTATGGAAATACGTGCTAGCGAAACGAGCTGTTCTGCTGACTGGTTGTTCGAAACTAGTGAGATTTCTCAGGCTATACTGCATTTGTCGCGCTTGGGGAAGCTCACTATACAGGTATTCAGGTGATTTGGAATTGATAAGGGAGAATAAATGGCACAATCTACGATACCACCTTCTATCGTACAAAGTTTCCCAACCTAGCTCATTAAACAGTCTCTGCCTGTTTGTACCTCTCCATGTTCCAGTTACTGCTAGTGCAGCAAGATACTGCGTTTGTTCAAGCTTCTGTGTGAAGGTCAAGTGCATTTCAGAGTTTCTTCATTTGCAAACTTTACAAAATTTGCTCAAAACTGCGCCCCATCCTCTCGTGGGATGCTTCATGCTTCACTTGTTCCTGATCAAATTTAATCATTAAAAAGCATTCTCATAAGCTTATTTGTGACATTGCCAAAATTCACAATCTGATTTGATGCACCGCAGGAAACTTCATGTTAGGCCTAAATGGGGACAGGTTTTTTCAAAGAAATATTGCGAGCCTTTGTTGACAGAAGTAACGTCATCAAGTAAAAGAACATTGAAGCAAGTGCAATTGGAGGATTGCTTCATAGGTTGCTTCTAAATGCCCTTATCCAACCTCACTTTGATTATGCGTGCACCTCATGGTTCCCGATGTTAAATAAGAGGCTATCCAAAAAATGCAATCTGCACAAAACAAATGCATTCGCTTCTTTTTGAATCTAAAAAACACAGCACATGTAAGGGCTACAGAATTCAAAGCTATAAACTGGCTTCCTACAAAGAACAGAGTTGATCAACATACATAGTGTAAACATAATGAAATTTTTCAAAGGAACTGCTCCAGCTTATGCCGACGAAATTTTCACACTAGTTGACCAAAGCCGAGTGACAAGAAGGTCCAAGTTTAAATTAAACCTTCCTTTTCGCAAAAGTAGCGCTGGCCAAAAGTGCCTGTCCTATATTGGGCAAAAAATATGGAATAGCCTATCTTCTGATTTAAAGTCTGCAAATAATGTCAATTCGTTTAAGCACAAAATCAAGGACAATTTTTTCCAAAATATATAGAGAGAGGAAGGGGACATATATGTGTACTACTGAGACCGCGCATCCTCTCTCACATTCATGTCTCGGCCTTACCATAATTATGCTGTATCCAAAAGCGCATTCCAATACAATGTTTATATATATATATATATATATATATATATATATATATATATATATATATATATATATGCTGTTGAATATATATATATATATATATATATATATTTTTCTCCTTTGCAATCACCTCTAAGGGGACCATTATGGAAATAAGGTCAACTCGATCCCTTAATGCTATCCCTGCCACTTTAATTAGGGGTGTTTTTTAACTTGTATTTAAACTTGCTTATGTAATATATTGTAAATATTTCATTTATCTAGTCCTTTATTTGCTCTTTCCTTTTCTTTTAACCATTGTAATTTTTCTTTTGTTTGTGGCAAATTTATACTTACTTACTTAGGACGGATTCCATAAAGTAAACCTTAAGGTAAAATCTAACACAATGATTTTATTTTCAATATACGTACCTTTAGACTGAACACTTAGTTCATCGTAATTATCATCATCATCATTGTCAATTTGAGCTTCGGTATCAGAACCATCTTCAACAGCAGTATAGTCCTCAACTTGATTCTTCTCGTCTGGCTCATCGGAATTTTCAGCACAATTACCTTCAAATATATCAAATTTCAGAATTCATATGCAAATTTCATTTCATTTTCATCTATTCAAACAAGGTTAAGTTCACCCCATAAAATTTAGAAAGCAATTTCCCAATATTCCTTCCTTAGAACAATAAATGTGGAGAGGAAGATGATGCAAATGTACATTAATGGTACCTCTTATCCTCTGTTACACCTTACACCTATGTGTACTACTGACACCTCATATCCTCCCTCATAATCATTGTTCGGCGGCACTACCTAAATCATATTTCATCGAAAAGCATTCTGAAGTTTGTATTGTTTTACCTTCATTAATTCATTTTTCTTTCTTTCTAACACTTTTATATTCTCCGTTGTTGAAGAAATGACATATGAGAGGTCCATTTTGGAAATATGGTCAATTCAACCTTTTCAACCGTTACATACCCTGCCACTGCAATTAGAGTGGTGTTTTTGATGGATATTTTTTTCTATTTGTGAATGTATATGTATTAAATCAGAATCGTACTATAGCGATGTTGTACCGTTTTTCAACTTTTCAAACTTTAGTTTTGTGGAAAATTGATGCATACATATGTACCGTACACATACATACATACATACATACACACATACATACATCTTTGTCTAGTCTTGATTGAAATGTATCTTCTTATACCACTGCTATTTTCGAAATTTACCAATGTCATTTTAATTGAGAGAATCATACATACAGTGTGTACAAAAAGAAGGCTACCGGTAGAAAATTTGAATCACATGGGTCACATAATACACACAACCCCCAGTAACGACCCCGCTGGACCTTGTAAATACAGCGGGGAAATTACGAAAACATACATTTTCAGCGGGGATTAGAAATATCATGACGGGGACATGAAATTTTAGGCTATCATCAATGATGGAACTTGCACAATTTTGACGGGGAAGCAAAAATTTCAGCGGGGAAACAACAAAAGCAAGACGGGGAAACTCTTTAAACCCAAAACTTAGCGGGGAAACGAGTTTTCTTAGCGGGGCAATGTTTCAGCGGGGTCGTTACTGGGGGTGTATACGCGGCAAGGCATGTCTATGATCCTTAACCCTATTTTGGTTGGGGGGGGCAAATTTGCCCCCCCTAGTAGATTTTTTTAAATAACTCTGCAAGGAACAATTTCATAGCCATGAAACTTCTTGACTTTTTGCAACTACTTATTATGCAACTTCTCAAAAAGTTTCATTGAAATATTTTGAAAAATGAGGGGGCGGGAGACAATTTTCTGGGACTGACTCAGGAAAAATCGCAAATTCTCAAATCGCAATTATCGCGAAAAAAAAAGCGGAAGTGGAATATTTTGCAAATTTCTTTTGTAATGTAGTGTTATTTGATGCATTCTATCATAAGTATTGTGTTTGGATTGAAAATATGCTCCAAATTTAATTTTATCGCGATTTTCCTGATTTTGGCAAATCTTGCCGCTTTTCTTGACCACACAGAGGAAAATGCTGACGTGAGCAAAAATTATGGCTATTTTTGGGTTAATTTTTATATTTACAGAAAGTACATGCCTGAGGCTTTTACCACACCAAATTTGGTTGCTGTAACTATTACCAGCCAAGAGTTAGATAGGGGGGGCTTTTTTGCCCCCCCCAACCAAAATAGTACTATCAAATAGCCCAACCACTATAGGGTTAATCCATAGCTTTAAAACTAAACACAAAGTGAAGTTCTTTGACTTCTGGGTCCAGTGGTACCCAAATTTAATCAAATTGATATTAATAATTCTTCCTGTAATTTTGTGTACATTTCCACGGTATGCTTATTACAACAAATTCATTTTCTAGTATCTTGTTTTAGCTCCGTGTCTTTTAACTGAAAGAGTGACATTGTTACTTGCATAGGAAAAGAAATTTCCACATCCCACATGTTTCCCTCTCTCTGTCTCCCTCTTTTATTGCAAAAAAGTGCAAATTTCTGAGAACATGGAACCTCAATGTGTAAAATCAATTGAACAAAATATAAAGCTTATGGCCAAATTTGTCCACACAGATTAAATTTTCATAAATGGACTGTACAAGCTAAACTTTAAAAAAAACATGACTTGTCCTCCCTAATACTGGTAAACTGCAGCAAATTATATCAAAAAACTCAGCCTTGAAGAGAACATTTACCTTGAAATTCTGCAAAAATTGAGAACAAGACGATTAGTGTTGCACATTGTACGAGATTCATTTTGCTTGCTCTACGAGATATAAAATATTTTCACATTCAAGGAATGTAACACAAAGAATATCCTAGCATGAACCTATCATTCGTATTTCACTAAGAATATCCTAGCATGAACCTATCATTCGTATTTCACTAAGTTACTAAGGACTTTTGTTATTTTACAGTGGCACTTTTGACACTGAGCATTAGGTTTTGGATCAAACGCAACGAAATACTAGGAAACCAAGAGAAAAGATTTCCACCAAACATTACATGATATTTTAATACACTAAATTATCTTGACAAATCATTTTGTTATTGTTTCTGCAGATGACGTAGGATAAGCCTATAAAAGTAAGCAAACATTTGAAAAAATGTGCTGGTATCACTGCCATTTAATGATATCAACATTTGAAGTAGGGTCAACGAATTTTGAAAAGGAATAAGATAGTACTTACCTGTTTGAAAATCTTCATACAACTGATTTCTTTTTCTCAAAATGATGACGTATTTATAGTATTTCTATCAATTGCTCATTCATAGCAATGGCAATGAGAGCAAATATTTTGCAGGCATCAAATTCATGCAAACGTTTTGGAAAATAAAACAAAAACAGATAGCGATAATTGAATTAAAAACAGACCTTCTTTTATCCAAAAACAAATTTCATTAACTTCTTTGCATTTCAATTCTTTCGACTAGAGAGCTTTCTGTAATCTTTTCAAAAGCTGAAATAATGATGTGTGCCATAGAAAATTATTTTAGCCAAAGAACGCCAACAATGATTCAACATCTGTCTCCCCGCTTCAACACATTTCTTCTCCAAATCTTAAATCAGGATGTTAGGAACAAATCTGTTTCCTACCGGGCGAGGGGCAATTCACTTATTGGAAAAGCGTACGAGATTTTTTCAGAACAAAAGGATTCATACGGATTTTTGATGGACTTTTCTTGAAAACAAAAGGATTTTCGCCAAAGGTGTACGAGATTTTTTTGGAGTGAAATGCCCCTCGCTACCGGGTGTCCAAATAAACGCAACAGATTTGAAATACTCTGACACAAGCTGTTTCAAATTAATAATCAAATGTTTATTTTTCTCTAAATTTGCAATAATCAGATTAAATTTTCATATATTTTCCAGAACTTTGGTGACTTGGCTGCAGAGTTGAAAAATCAACAAACTTTAAATTTGTTTTTCGGGCAAAACCAGAGCTGTCATCGTTAGTGCAAAGTATACTGCAAATTACAAGCATCGCATTATCTCCGACTAAAGCTTCTCCTTTTGGCAGCATACCTGTGAAAATGTTGACTGAACACTCTGATTTGTTTGCTCCATTGGTACACTTCTTCCTTAATGAGAGTATAGATAGAAGCAATTTTCCAAAAGAATTAAAGAAAGGAGACATTACATCCCTCTTTAACCCTAATCCTACCCGGGGGGTGTTTTCCACCCCTCTCATGGTTTTTTAATCTCTATTTCTTTGTTTCAGGAAAAATTATCCCAAAACTCACTGACTTTTAGTTTTTATACGTTAGCCACATATTTTTGGAAAAAAATTTCAGAATGGTAGCCAAATGTCACGTGATAACAACATATTTGGAGAGTGGTCAATGGAAGTTAGGTTTACTTAGTCATTTCTATCAGTAAAACTAACGAAAATGGGTTGATTCTTTGTGAGCTAATAGAATTTACTAATTAAATCCGAAATTTGTAGTTATTTTAAGAATTTGATGATGTCAGTATCCTCTATTTTATGTGACGTCATCAGATATTTTCAAAAATCTTTTTTTTGAATTCTCCATTCAAATTTTGATCGTTTCGTGATATTTTGTATCTTTAGCAATTTAAACACTTCTTTCTGCGTTTCTCAAGTTCTTGGTTTTCTGGTTGGTTTTCAGGTGAAAGTTTTGTCCCTATGAGGAATTTACAATGTTTCCCATGCATCCATGATTGGATGAATTGTTTCTGGAATTGTTACATATGCCTTTTTCTTCACTTTATAGAGAAGCTGAATATTTTGTGTAGCACCCTTCTAAAAAATTGAGAAGAGTGTATTTTTTCTGGAACGTGTCTTTGTTATGACGTCATTGTGACGTCACAATGGGTGTTGGAAACACCCAAATCACCTTAATTGTTAACAAAGCATTGTTTAATGCCTCTGCCAAGTCTTGTAGCGATAGCTATTGGGGAAGGGACTTTTCAACAGGGGGTGGAAAACAACCCCCCCCCCCCCCCGGCTATGTTGGATCAAAATAAGCCCGGTAGGATTAGGGTTAAGAATGGTGATGCTTTTGCAAAAAAGAATTACATGCCTATAACAGTCTTACCGGCTATATCCAAAATTTATGAAAGAACATTTTCAGGTCAAATTGCTCGTTACATGGAAAATATCTTGTCTCCTTACCTCTGTGCGTATCGTAAAGGCTATAACACCAAGCATGCACTTCTTAGATTGATTGAAAAATGCAGATCTTTCCTAGATATGAAAGGGTTCGCAGGTGCAATTCTAATGGACCTTTCGAAGGCGTTTGATTGTCTGAATCACTAACTACTCATTGCAAAGCTTGAAGCTTACGGTTTCAGTAGATGTGCCCTAAAACTGGTTTATGACTATCTTTCGAATAGGAAGCAGCGAGTTAAGATTAATGGGTCATTCAGTTCTTGGCAGGAATCAATCAAGGGTGTACCGCAAGGCTCAGTTTTGGGGCCCCTCTTATTTAATGTATTTATAAACGGCCTTTTCTTTTTGGTGGAAGTAGACTTGCCCCAAGTCTATTTCGTCAAAAAAAAATTGGGAAAGGGAAAATTAGGAAAGGGAAAAGCGAAATGTTTCGTAGTTCACTGTTTCAGACAGACTTATCACAGATGACGAAATAGACTTGGGGCAAGTCCATGGTGGAAGAGACTGAGATTTGCAATTATGCTGTTGACACGACTATCTATGTATGCGGTCATAAACTAGAACATATTGTATCTAGCCTTGAAACAGATGCTCAGAGGCTCTCTAAGTGGTTTCTCGATAACAGTATGAAACTGAATCCTGACAAATGTCATCTTTTGGTTTTTGGGGAGAAAAACAAAGACGTATCAGTGCGGATTGGTGCAACTACAATAAAAGAATCTGTTGAAGAGAAGCTTCCTGGTGTAACGCTGGATAAGAACTTAGATTTCAAGAACCATGTAAACACACTTTGTAGAAAAGCTGGACAGAAACTGCATGCACTTGCACGTATTTCAAACTATGTGGATGTTGAGAAATTGAGGGTTATGATGAACGCCTTCATTATTTCCCAGTTTAGCTACTGTCCACTTATTTGAATGCTTCACGATAGCTCGGTTAATAAGAAAATAAACAAAGTCTACGAGAGAGCTTTGAGAATTGCATACAAAGATAGTTGTTCAAATTTCGAGGAATTATTGACAAAAGCGAATTCAGTAACTATTCACCACAAAAATCTACAGTTGCTTGCTACTGAAATTTTTAAAACTCAAAGGAATCTCAATCCAAGTTTTATGAATCAAATCTTCGTGGAGAAAGATACTCCATACATCCTTCGTAGTGGAAGAAATATTTTGGCACCACAACCAAACACGACAGGGTATGGTATTGAAAATGCACGTTTTCTTGGAGCGAAGACATGGCATACAATGCCATCTTCCTTAAAAGAGTTCCACACGTTGAATAGCTTTAAGCAAGACATTAAAAAATGCAAGATTGAGTGCAACTGTAGATTATGCAAACGATTTATTCAAAATTTAGGGTTTTTATGATTGTATTTTATGATTATGACCGTGTATTTAAGTTTTGGTTGGCGTTAATTAGCCAATTAACTGGTTAGACGAGAAGCCAACCTAAAATAAAGTAATTATTATTATTGTTATTATTCACAGGATTACAGACAAGCACACAATTTGATCAAAAACTGTGACAAAGGGATCCCTAACTGATTCCCTAATTATCTGGTGTCAAGGGAGCTTTCAGTGTTCATTTCCAATTGAAAATAAACTCTAATAATGGCCTAGCCATTTTAGAAAAAGCAACTGTGTCTTCACCGAAATCTTCATAAAAAGTGTCTGTTCAATGTTCAATTGACTTGTGAGCTGCGTGCTTGTCAGCAATCGTCGATAATTGCTGGGACTGTTATGTTTATATTTTGACAATTATAAGTCACCATTGCTAATACAGCTGCTATGGTTTTGATCTAGAGGCAATTTTGAACTGTAATGAATTTTAACTGTACGACCAAGTCCCCATCATACTGGAAAATATATATCATAATTTATCCCAATTATTGCAGATTTCAATAAAAATAATCGTTTGAAATGAGTATAAAACAACTTCCATTAGAATTTTTCAAATCTGTTGCGCTTTTTCTGGACACCCGGTAGCTTCCTTGAAATGTGCCGTACTATATGGGATGAATATAAAACAAAAACAGCAACAACAACAACAACAACAACAACAATTCCTATTTGCAAAGAAAGAAAATAAATATAAGAAGTGGAATGAAAACCTTTTTGCAGCAGCTAAATCTGCGGAACACAAAGCCAAAACGGATGACGATAAATGAATTAAAAACAGGAGTTCTTTTATCTAAACATTTTGTTCATTAAGTTAATTGCATTTAAATGTCGATGAAAAATTAGCTGTTACTTTTTCAGAATTTGCTTAGCTGACAATATTCCCCTCTTTGAAATCGCGAAATATTTATTTTTCGTTCATTCTTGCACTGCCTGTATTTATTCATCCTTTTATCGTCAAAGAAAACAATTTGCTGCTCACAACATCCAGAAAATTTAGAGGTAAACTTGAAGAGTATTTGTTGGGCTGTTAGATTCTTCAAAGTAGCCGCTTTTTTAAGGATTTTACTCTCCAGAGATCTAGAACTCTTTAGAAATGTGGATGTAGTCAATAAACATCGTGAAAATAAATGAGTTCTGCTATTCCTCCACCCATCAATCAATCAATCAATCAATCAATCAATCATCCATCAATCAGTCATTGTCGACTATTAGATCTTTTTCGATATATTTCACTATTTTAATATTTTCGGTACACATATTTCTTTAAAAAGATCAAACGTTACTTGAACAAAAACATCTAATTTCCTGAGAAGAAATCCATGTAGAATACAGGCCATTTCAAGAACTTAGCAATCAAAAAATACCTTCTTCTTGAAATCTTTATTTCAACAAATGATTTGTGGTACAAAAGTATAAAATATCCTTAATAACAGACGCATAATACTAAACGCATAAACGCATCCAAAAGCACCGCAGTGTGTAAGAAAGAATTCTGTTAGCTCTTGCAAAAAACAGCAACCAAAATAAAGCTTTAACTAGGGAGAAAACTGTTGAATCCTGCAAGACAAATAAGAATTAATCTTGAAACCTGCAAAGAAAGAAATAAGTTAGTAACTCACCAGGAAATACAATAAAGGACAAGGTTGGCTAACCAAAAACGCGTTTCATCACACACTCATCATGTCAGTTGGTTTTCTTCTTCAAATGATCTACGATGCAGAATTCAAAAAGCTTTATCTGTAACGAATTCATCGTAATAAAGTTAAGAACTCGACATTTGACACTATAATCTGTGAAAAAAAACTGTTAAACTCCTGCAAAAAACAACCAGAGTAAACTATTAATGTGAGAGAAACTGTTGATCCTACAAGAGAAAAATTAGCTAATCTTCACATCTGAAAGGGAAGAAATAAGTTAGTAACTCACCAGTAGCTACTGCACGGATGGACATAAATCAATACTTTCGGGGCGGAAACATTCGCGGGCAGAAAGTTTCGCGATTTTCGCGTTTTTTGGCATTATTCGCGAAAGTTTCTGCCAAGGCATAATCTAAAGTCAAAATTCGCGAAAGTTTTTGCTCGCGAAATTACAGAAAATTCTCGACTTGCGAAAGTTTTTTCTTTCCAATATTTTCGTTTCTTCAAGATCTTGCGTTGCTGTTCCTTAACACCCTGATCTTTCGTCTCTTGAGCTGTAAAACCTTGTAAGTTGTCACCGTGACTATGAGTAGTACTGAAAATGAATAGAAAATTGTGTTTTTCCTCTCACTTTTCTTCAGTAGCGAAAGTCTTTTCACGCGAAACTGCATCTCTTCTTCTCGATCGCGAAAGTTTTTGTTGCGAAATTTGCCCGCAAAAACGTCATTCGCGAAAGTTTATGCCCTTAATTTCGGGATTTTTTCTTCTCACGAAACTCTCTGCCCGCGAAACTTTCTGCCCCGAAAGTAGCTTCTATAAAGAGCAACTTTGAATAACCAAAACCACGTTTCATTACATTTCAGACTATAATTTCTGACAGAAACTTTTTCAGCGTCAGGAAGCAACGATATAAGACTTCTTCCCATAAAAAAGCTGCTCTGGGACACAATTTGGAATTTCAGGGATACCTTTCAAGGTGAACATGACAGAGTTTGAAAGTGGGAGAAGATCTTCACTATTTCACAGAAAAGTAACAGATAGGCCTTTCTCCATTTATAAAAGTTAAAATGCAAAGAAGTTAGAGAAAGGTTTTTGGATGAATGGATGACTGTTCTCAATTTAGTTATCGCTCTCCGTTATCAGTGAGAGATAACCTGAGATTTAAGATGACGTCAAAGTGAACATGACAGATTTTCAAAGAAGAAAAGGACTTCACTATTCACGAAGGGTCACATAAGGTTCCACCACCATTTCATAGAAGTTAAAATGCAAAGAAGTTATTGAGAATAGTTTTTGGATGAATGGATGACTGTTCTCAATTCAGTTATCGTTCTCCGTTATCAGTGAGAGATAACCTGAAATTTTAAAGATGACGTCAAAGTGAACATGACAGATTTTCAAGGAAGAAAGGGACTTCACTATTCACAAAAGGTTACATAAGGTTCCATCACCATTTCATAAAAGTTAAAATACAAAGAAGTTATTGAGATGAGTTTTTAGGGGCTATTAGCAATCACCGGCCCCGGCCCCCCGGCCCCGGCCCTCGGCCCTATGGCACTCGGCCCCGGCCCCAGAAATTTGATGATAGAGAGTTAAAATTTTGATACCAGTCTATTTGTTAGGCCAAGTTGTAATGATGAACAAATGCTCAAATGAAGGGTGATAAGTGTTGAAGAGAAACAACGAATAAAATGCAATGTTTACGTGTCTTGCGCAAAATCCTGGGGCCGTAGTTTTGCAATCTTGTCTTGGCGCGCATTTTGCTATCATGTTCTCTTTGTCATAAAATCAGTGGCGTCGCCACGGGGTGGACTGGGGTGGACATGTCCACCCCAGTTTTCCCAGAGGTCGATTTTCTAATTTATCGAAATCCGTTGAAAAAAACTTTGGGGGGGGGGTGATTTTTTGTCAGTTTACGCTATTCTCGAAATCAACCGAAGTTGAACTTTGGAAGAAGGAATATGGAGATTATTTGAAGGAGAAGGAAAGAGCAGAGAAGGACAAAGCAATCCAAATACCAAAGACATGGCTGTGCATCCCAACATTGCTTAAAATATTTGCCAAGAATGGATTAAGCAATCTCTTCCCTGATTTCTTCGAAGTTGTCGAGATCATTGCCAGTAACAGTAGCATCTTGCGAAAGAGCACACAGTAAAGTCAAGATCACAAATACATACCTGCTTGCTTCAATGTGCTTGGAACTCTCATTAAAGTTAGCATTGAAAGAGATATTGCCGATAAAATTGAACTGGACAACCTATTTGAACTATTTGAAACTGTGTAAATAGGAAACTTGCTTTGTAAATTAAAGTGAATTACTTTGATACTGAGAAGTAAGTGAAAATTGCGATAAGCCAGTGATAACTTCAGTGAATGATAAACTAATACTGATAATCTTTCTTATTTACGCAGATCTAATGGTAGTAAACCTGCATTACTGTGATTGTTCCCGCTATTGGCCTCGTTTGATAACTGATTTCGATTTCAATTCATATCTTTTTCTTCCTCTTAAATAGTTACATAGATTATATGGTGTTGTACTTCACTGTTTGATTTTTGTTCTTGCAAAAATACCCACTGTTACGAAAAATTCTGCTTGACAAAGCTGCTTTTCCAAAATTTTCTAAATAGTTAAAAAATGCGAAGAAGGGCGTTTCCCATGTTTTCCGACAGTTTGAAGGGCGTGGTCACGAAATTTTTTTCTGGGGGCCTCTCCCCCAGGCCCCCTAATTGTTGTCCACCCCAGTTTTTTAAGGCTGGCGACGCCCCTGCATAAAATGACGTATAGCGCTGATCACGTGAAAGCTATCAAGGGTTGAAGGTGGCTAATTTGAATATTTGAGTTGTTAGGCTGGTGGGAGTGACCGCTTCTTCTACTCTCTAGAACTTGACAAAGTACGGTATTTTCCTTTTTGCCCTCAAATGCACAAATTTTGTAGCCTGTGTCCCAGACGCCCCACACTTTTTGAAAGTTAAGAGAGCTCGCAGTTGGTATATGATAGTGTATATTTTGTTTCCTTCATCTAGTACGTCTTGCGAACGCACTCATATTTGTGATTTCGCTATTGAACTTCAGGAAACTTTGAGTGAAGCTATAAGTCACAAAGAAACGGCAGTATCAGCATCAAACGAACTAGCATAACGTCAGCAATGTTAAGATTTTCGAGACCAACTCGAGATAAAAATAATAGGAAGTTATTCACTGCGAATTGTCTCCAAACTGAATGTCTTACAGTTGGTTTCAAGTCTGCTTTGCAGACCGCGTGCGGAGGAAAGGGAAAGAAAGAAAAATGAAGACAGACCAGTATATGATAAAGGTTTCTCTTGATCTTGGAAGTAAATCAACGGTGTTGGAAAGCAGCTTAGCGAAGGTGCAGGTAAATGTGAAGTTGCATTTCTTCCTCCTCGTCGTATTCTCCCTCCCTCACGGTCTGCACCGCAGACTACAGGATACTGGTTTCAAGCAGCTTCTAAGCACCAATATCCTATCCCTGTTGGTGAAGACTGCAAGAAAAATTTCTAGAAAAGTCATGAACACTCTCATGACTTTTCATCAGAACAATGACATTACGAAAACAATGGCTAACAATACTTTGTCTTCGATGGGATTCCTGGAGACAATAGAATTACTGAGATGCGCGCGACTCCAAAACTACGGCCCCAGGATTTTGCGCAAGACACGTAAACATTGGGCTATTCCATCTTTTCTCCATACATGATAGTGGAAGGCATTTTGACAGATTTTTCCCTGGGTTGGAAATTCCAGGGGGTCAACATCCCAAACCCCCTGGAAATGATCATCTCACCATTAACCCCCCTGGAAACTTAGAATCCCCTTTTCACCCTCCTGGAAATGGAAAACCTGCCATTCACCTCTCTGGAATTGTGAACTTAGTAATCTTACCCCCTGGAAACACTGACCTTGCTATTCCCCCCCTCTGGGTACAGGCCATTTTGCGATTTGGACAAAGGAATTGAGGACGGCGCAGCCAATCCTGCCACTCTTCACAAAAGGTAGGAAAGCAAGGAAATCCTCTAACGGCTTGCACCTCTTTCACATCTCTCGGCAAACAGCACTCTCCCTTTTCAAATTACAAAATGGTTTGACATTTCGCCCAGTAAACAAAGATATTGTTTTGTTTCCTTAAAAAGACAGGCCTCAAACAGATAAAGACTGTTTTTAAAGGGTCTGTATCCAGCATTCCTTGCAAGTGTCGTCTCTTGGTTTGCAAACGAAGGCGAACAACACGTGCAAGGAATGCTGGATGAAACCATAAGCGTAGGAGGCGGGGGGGCCAGGGGGCGGTAGCCCCCCAACTTTGGAGAAATTTTCGAAAATCAGCCCCACTCGGACAAATTTTTGCCCTTAGTCAGGCAAAAATGTTAGCAAAAGAATAGACTTTGTGTCGGGCAGCCCCCTAGATTTTTTCGTCAAGTATGCTTATGGATGAAACAGACCCTTTAAGCATTCTCCAGTACCATTGAGAAGATCTTTCATTTTTTCAAGGACATTTTCTTCAGAATGTTTACATTTTACCATACATCTCCAGAATTCTATCACTTTGTGGAGAATTCTTACAGTTGTTAAGAATTCCTATCAGGCTGAAGTGTGTGTACATTACTACCCTGGATCAGAGTATTTTTAGAATTTTGATTTCAGATTTTTCACAGGTACTAAAGAAAATACTCTGATTCAGGTTTAGTACCTTACAGTTTCCAAGTCTTTTAGTTTCAGGACAGAGACAACCAAACATAGTATCAACTTTGTAAGAATAGTTGTAAACTGGGTGAATAAAAAAGACGTTTGGCAGGCTGTGGAATATAGAGTATGATGCTGATATTCAAAACGTAAATTGTTGTCAGTCAAAGACTTAACTTTGATGTGAAAACTTTGCTTGGTAAAATCACTCATCTTTTAGACTAACAAATTATTAAAAGGCCTGCAAGGGGTTTGTATGGGAACAAACATTCCCATATTTCATTGTGCTCCATGATTTAATTGCCATTGAAACTTGAATACAATACTATTATCAGTTTCAGAAATATAATTTTATGTCAATGGTAGGTAAATCATGGACAAGCATGGTGGAATTCTCGTTCCTGCCACATACTCTCTTAAAAACACTTTCCTAGGCAATAGATCTGTAAGATATTTGTTTTTTTATTAATCTTCACATTCACGTTAGCCATTGATTGATGACTAGGTTTTAGTTTTGAATCATTCAAAACAAAATTTTTTGGATTTGGATCAGCCAAGTACTTTTCATATAATCAATTTCTTAAGAATGTTCCATGAAATAATAACAAATGAAATCAATTTGCTGGATGGAAAGTTGTCTTTACGGAAGTCACTAACTGATCCTCTTCATTTTGGTCCAGTTCTGGATATTCATTCGTTCTGTCTTCTTCGCGAAGCCTCCTCTCTGCCTGCTCCAGCTCTGCGGCTGATACGTTCTTCTTGGCTTGATCCAAGCTTTTACGGAGAGCATCTTGGGCTTTCTTGAGATCTACCCAATTTGATTTTTGCATTGTTTCCAGCCTTGTCTTCTCTTTTCTCAAATTTTGCCTTTCAGACGTATTGAAGCACTGGTTCATCTGATCCCTAATATCAACAAGAGAATCATTGCAGTCATTGACTACTTTTGCTGCAATACCAACTCGATCCTCATTCTTGGCAATGTTTGTTTTAGACAAGATGTCTTCATCCATGTCTTCGTAAATATCTTTCAGGTGCTTCACCTTATCCTCTAGTGCACAAACCTCCTGCTTCATGATTGCAGTCTTTTTCAATGTCCAGTCAGCGTCTATGGCCCCATGAATTTGCTCCTTTTTCCAGTTTCTAGTGAGTGGGCTTTTGCACAACTCTTCAGCTTTTTCATTCCAGAATCGAAGACGATGAACGTTGAAGCCTTTTGCTTTCGAAATATCACTGTCGCTATACAACTTAATGTTTTTGCTTCTTGCATGTGGATATCGATCGTCTCTTGCTGACTTGGTTCCAAAATAAGTTTGCAACATGCTGGGTTTGCATTGCGATTGGATGTCCTTTTCTTTTGGCGATGAAGAACTTGATGGTTCATCTTCAACAAACCTTCCCGAGCTGCTTAAAACACTAAATGCAGGATTCTCCAAACTAGAATCTGGTTCGTCATGAATTTCGATTGTTTCGAATGGCTTTTCCGACTGACTTCCTGTGAGTGATGCAGTTGCAGTTGCATCGGATGATGTTTGTGATTCATCTTTAGACAGTGACACTGTTACATTTGCACCATTGCTGTCATCACTCTGAAGATCTTGGTCAATGGTAGATGTCGTATCTTCTTCAATGCAATCAACTTCTGGGTCGAAAAATTCAAAAGGATCCGGTTTCTCACGTTTTTCTTCACTCTCAAAGTTTGGTGTTGGGATTCTGAACTGTGTTCTCTTTCTTGCTTTCCCAGCTGTTTCCCTTACTTTCTCTTGTTGATCATTCTCAGGGTTTGGCAGTGTTCTTATAACCGGCGTACTGCTATGTATCTCAGGCTTCTCTATCTCTTGGCTCTCTATCATTTTGTCACGTTGTCCAGAACCACTGATAATGAAAATGCACATGGCATCAAGTCCCATAATCATCGGGTCGTGTTTTGACTTTTTGAGGAAGTACTTGGTTGGGTAGGAAAGTTCTTGCTTTGAGGAGATAGGTACTCCACCGGCTGTAAAACGATATGATGATGGCAGGACATCACTTATTTCTGCCAGAGCAGCTTCCCGTAACTTACTAAGGGATTCTTCTATCAAGACTTTGCTGCAAATGAGGAATCCATGAGGCTTCTCGGTTTCAATTTCCGTAAATATAATCTGAATGGAAGATCTCTGCAATAAAAAGGTGTTGATAACTGTTACAATTTGCAAGAATCAGAGAATAGCGTGAAAGCAAAAAGTATCACTCTGTACAAATCTCTTAAATCTTAGGCAAAATCCTTTATTTTCAAGATTGATACAACCCTTGATACTGAAAGCATTCTGATGAAGATGAAGAAGAATACCCCCAACCCTGCTAATTTAGCACAAGGCTACATACCACCTTTCGTAAGATATATGCCCTAAAATTGTCACAAATTCAAACTTCTAAGAAAGTATGTGAAATTAGCTAATTGATGCCTTCTTGTGCTCTTGCCAAAAGCAACACCCTAAAATTTATTTTCTGCCTCAAAAGCCCCCCCCCCCCATGAAAAGGCCCATCATGCACCAGTGTATATGGTATATACAATCTAATTATTTGCTGAAACACGGAGATTCCTTAACAAATTACAGAAAGTGTAAAGTAGTGTGATTACATACCATATCCATTTTTGAAGATATCGACGTCGAAGATGTGAAAATTGATACTAATGTTGTAACGATGTTGCAGGTTTTAAATTGATTGAAGTGAGGAGAGCGGATCTATATATATCATTTGACTGAAGAATGAAAACCATTTGTAAATAAATGAGAATTCTTTTTTCTTTCTGTATCGGGTAATTCAATTTAGATAAGTAAGAGATCAATAGCGAATAAAAAGAAGGTCGTTACAGTGTAGGTAAATCCTATGGTGTCAGGTCTTAGGCAATCAAAGTTTTCACGCAGCAGGGTGTGAAAAAAGCTCGATTGAGTCAATTGTTTCATTTCGATGATTTTTCGTTCAATATCCTCATCCCTCATCAATGGATTGATTGTTCAGGAGACATGATACAAAATGTGTAATTAGCACATTAGCCCACATTCTTTTCGTGTCACTTCGAATGCTAATGAAGCAATTAGAAAAACTATAAAACAAATAAAAATATTTAGACGAAAATAAATATTGTCAGATTAAGAGATTAAGATGAGGCTATCTTGAAAACATGGAATGTGGAATACTGGAATGGAATGGAATGGAATGGATTGGAATGGACTGGAATGGATTGGAATGGAATGGACTGGAATGGATTGGAATGGAATGGAATACTGGAATCGAATGGCCTTATCAGTAGACTTTGCAATTATTGTTGCAGTCATTAGGCCTGTGAACAGGTGATGTGAAAAGGCGGGTTTCTTACAGGTAATGAGATTTAAATGTATGTGTCAGTTGCCAAATGTTGTAAAGCACTGATTTTTAATACTTTTCAGTATTCCAGAACTATTCCAGACATCTTTTCTTGGTGATTGATTGCTATCTCTTCGTTGCTTTATCAATTCTCAATGATGTTTGTTGGAATGGCAGCTATTATTTCTCTTATTTCTTTTGTCAAGGAAGTAAATACCTCTTTGAAATGAAACACTGCGATTGAAAAGTTCAGGAGATGAAATAAATAATCATCTGCTTTTGAAGCATTTTTGTGTTTAGCTGTGTGTTGTTGTTGCTATGAAGCTCTATTGCTGTCTATTTGGTTGGAATTTGCAGCAGATAAAGAAATGAAAGACTTTGGGGGCTAGATTAGATAACAAGCCACCAATGAAGAAGTCCTTCAGAAATCCTTTACTAATGAAGTAGTAACAGTTATCTATATGATTGCAGAGTATATCAAAAGGAACTCGCTACTAAAACTGTGAAATCCTTAATTACATGTCTTGTGTAAAATTTGACAAAGGCCTGTCAGAAGCTTTTTGTTAGAATTACTCTTAATAATGTCTGCAAATTTTGGGTACATGTTTTTCTCAGTAAATTTGTACTTTGGAGCATTCATTCCCAATTATTGATTAGAACTTGACTGATTCTATCCTGTAACATAGAGCTGCTCAATAAGTTTTACAAAGAGATACCCATTTAAAAAAAAACAAAACTATTTTGGTCCAAGTTTCTGATCAGTGCGGTCTTCCGTCCAAAACATTCGTTCGATAGGCAATGCAGGTCCCTCTTTCTCATTAGCAAATGGTCACCTCCTTTGGAGATAATTCAGAAACATAGTCATAGACACAGAATTCTTGAAAAACAATATTTTCATATTGTTTCAGAGGAGACCTAACTTCCATGAAACTGGGATAGGGAAGTCCAAGATCAGTTCCAACGTAAGAAAATGCACAGTCAATTTTTGGTTTTTTCATGAGTATAAGATTCTCATCTCGTTGCTGAAACACAAAACAAAACTAAGCAGCACGGGTAGGATAATTACATGCAGCAAATCGAAGAACTAAGTGACAAAGTTGAAAAATGTATCCTGAGATACATTTTCTTATAAAAAGCTTGTAAGAAGCTCAACTTTCAGATGGGCAAAAATTGAGAAACTCCAGTACTGGGAAAGTGTAACTTAAGAAACAAGTTATTCGCCCTCGTCCCCAGTGACAATTAACGTTTTCCGTAAACTGCAACGCCTATATTGACCCTGGAGCCTATTGGGCTCTTTTCGAAACAAATGGAGTTTCTCACCTTCAAAACGTGGCGCTCAGTCGAAAAAAAGAACATTCAAATGGCTTAGGTCACAAGGACTACTGTTAGAACCACCGGATATATTTCGAAATGTCAAATATGAACAACGACAACAACAACAACAGCAAATACCCTTGACAACAACAGATACCCTTGGGAGCGAGGGTGACTAGTTGTTTTGATAAAGGCCAAAACCTTAACGTATTTTAACCTAGGAGGAACTTGAGTAATGCCTAAACACCGGAAAAACGTCAAATAACCTTGCTTTAATATGTTCACGAGGGCACAGGTATTGAAATTGAAGATTGACGGGCAAACGATCCTACTATCTCTTTTATTCTTCTTGGTCTTGTTGTTCTGAATAGTATGTGTAATTTAAACTGTCGATATTGAGATGAATGAAGCTGATTTCGGAGCTCCCTTGACGATAGGTCTCGCATAAACTGTATTTTGTAAAACACATCTGTTGTGCCGTCTTCAAGTTTTGTTGATTTTATTCACTGTTCTTCAATAATTTGCTTAGGCCAAAACGTCAAAGCTCTGGTTTGGAGGTGGAGGCAAATATGTCGTTTGAAGATTAATATCTTAACTATCAACGAACCGATGTCAACAAACAAGGTATCTATGTTCAAGTTAACCATCGAGATATGTTTCTAATGTTCTTACGTGTCATTTTCTACTGTTCTAGCAACAATAACTGCGAAGTCTATTAATAAGGCCATTCCAGTCCATTCCAGTCCATTTCAGTCCATTCCAGCCCATTCCAGTCCATTCCATTCCATTCCATTCCAATCCATTCCATTCCAGTATTCCACATTCCATGTTTTCAAGATAGCCTTAAGATAATGATAATAATGATCTTTCGCTGATACCATAGCAATGACGCTTCTTAATTTAATCCATGTGTCTCTCTGTTTGTTATGCACTGCATTGACGAGGCATTTATTACGACACACATGACGCCATCATAGACGGTATTGTGTGAATACAACGAAAGGAAAACAAATGCGAGGCTAATCACGGGATATGAAGGTATTTTTATGACCACCTGAAGGCTTTTTGTTAGCCACGAAATCGCGAGACGAAAGAAATGACGAAAACTACGAAACGACGCACGTTTCCCCAAAATATATATTTGAAATATGGAGTAGATGTTGTTACGAATAAATTGACGCCCATGTAAGAAAAACTGACGCGGTGACAGCAACTGCTGTCCTTATTTTCCATAGATTTTTTGAAACCTTCGGGACATTCCCAATGCCAACTTGGCCTTTCTATTTTTGGTCCTTTCCAGGCCAGGAAGTTTCATGGAGCTATTTCGTTTCGTGACTTCGTGACTTGGTGGTTAACAAGCAGCTGTCATTATTTGTGTCTTTTTCCATGGCAGCAACAATCAAAGGTGAACCTATGGGTAGCTCGCGGAACGTAACTGGGATATCCGATTTTGTTATCATTTAGTTCATTACAAAATGTAACTGTAGGCATTGCTATCCAGCCACACAAGGTAAGATGTTAGGCCAGGGCAACACGGTGCCGGTGCAGTGATATTTTGCGTCAATCTCAACTAAGATTCCTGTTGCTGTGGATGAGCAGTTCGAGTTGGCACTCATGAATAGTTCCAATGGTTTTTGTGCAAGGCGTTAAAAATTCGAACGAAAAAATCGTACGTAACGTTTCCAGAATAACAGGATTTTTACGGATTTTTGGTGGATTTTTCTCCAAAACAAAAGGATCTTTGCCGGAGATGTGAAATATTCCTTGAAAGTGAAACTCCCCTTGGCGCTCTTGAAGTCATCACGATGAAATATTCCTATCAGGTTCCAGTGTTTGCAGACCTCCGCCTTCAAATCTCACTCTTGCTATGTTTAGTGTGATTTAGATGTTTCATTCTCCTTCACAGAGGCTGAATGGAATTACCAGACGAACGGATTTGGTTTCGTTTCTGTTCCAGATTTACGTTTTATTCAACCCAAAGTAAACCCCCGTCTAAGTGCCCCGGTGAGAGGTCAGATGCTCACCAGGGTCCTAGTGGTCTTAAAACGAAGTCATATTTTTCCAGCGGGGAATTCACCGGGGTAGAATGTACGGGGACACTTGACCGGGGGTGTCAACATTGTAAACTTTCACTGAGAGTAAACAAAGAGCATGGCATTGCTGAATGTGAGAGTAGTTTTTAGCCATATGCCCCCATAACAGTTCAAATTTGGAGGGGTTCATCTGCACCTCCAATATCCACCCCATCGTCTCCCATAGTGCGCCTTGGTTCTCATGGATTCCAAATTTCAGTTGCTGCATGATTGTTTCTTTCTGAAATCTGTTCTGAGGCCGATGAGCGGGCAGACAGGAAAAACATTCATTCATTGATTTCTTTTCTTTTTGAAGAAAAGAATTACAATAGTCTATTTTAGTACGTGACTGGATTGAAACTGGACAAACTTGCTATGACTGGTTTTGATTCCACTTCAGACAAGCCAGACAACAGAGGCATTGAAAAGTGCTGTGTGCAATAAATTCCGCAGGGCATACCGGAAAAACCAGACCCTATGGCCCTGAGACTAATACGACCTCTAGGACCTCAAGTAGAGAGTTTGAAAGGAGTCATTCCCTAAGATGGCATCAGATAACAAGACAGTTTCCTTGCAGATATCTCAACTACTGGCAGTTTTAAAAAGGTAGGCCAAAGTTTCTCTTGTTGTTTTTAACACGGATTCAATTATCATCCAAGTATTTATCGTTGTTTTCTCTCTGTTCTTTTTCCATTAAATATTCAAGAGTAGGAAAAGCATATCTGACTGATTGCGCAGAAAAGCCTACCTGAAAAGCCTAGCTATGGATTTGTCAGAGCTGGCGCTGCCACTGCATGCTCAGCAATTCAAAGAATAAAATGTTTTTATCTGTACTGGTGTCACATCTGTTCAAGGGTATACACCATAGAAACGGTATTCACCCCATGCTGAAGTGAACGGTATTGGCGCTAAATTTGAAAAATTATAGCAGAAACAGCCTGATTAGCATATGATATCTTGAAACACTGCCCTTATTAAGAGGGGATGACCCCTTAATGTTAAGGATCCTTTTAAACTCTGTCCTGATGGGTCCTAAGGGTTACTGGGGTCTCAGAGTCATACGGTCTGGTTTTTCCAGTATGCTATTCCGCAGACAGCAGAGTTGAAAAGATGCTTTGTTCAAAACTTTCGCAAAGCAGTATGGGTCCTGATATATAAGGAAAAAATATCTACGGGAAATTTCCCATCCCATCTCACAAACTCGCGTCACTTCGTTCCGCGAGCAAAAATGTCTTATTCCCTTTGTTATGTGCCCTGTCTAACGGGGTCTAAATATACCTCTAAATTTTGTATAAATAAGGAGGAAATTTGCCAGAATAGCCAGACAGCAGGCAATAGCCAGCCACCCGAGTGCATTCAGCAAAGCAAGAAAGAGTAAAGACCAAGAACTCTGGTAAGATTTTGTATTTTTTCATTTTTGCTCGCGGAACGAAGTGACGCGAGTTTGTGAGATGGGATGGGAAATTTCCCGTAGATATTTTTTTCCTTATATATCAGGACCCATACTGCTTTGCGAAAGTTTTGAACAAAGCATCTTTTCAACTCTGCTGTCTGCGGAATAGCATACTGGAAAAACCAGACCGTATGACTCTGAGACCCCAGTAACCCTTAGGACCCATCAGGACCGAGTTTAAAAGGATCCTTAACATTAAGGGGTCATCTCCTCTTAATAATGGCAGTGTTTCAAGATACTATATGCTAATCAGGCTGTTTCTGCTATAATTTTTCAAATTTAGCGCCAATACCGTTCACTTCAGCATGGGGTGAATACCGTTTCTATGGTGAATACCCTTGAACAGACGTGACACCAGTACAGATAAAAACATTTTATTCTTTGAATTGCTGAGCATGCAGTGGCAGCGCCAGCTCTGACAAATCCATAGGTAGGCTTTTCAGGTAGGCTTTTCTGCGCAATCAGTCAGATATGCTTTTCCTACCCTTGAATATTTAATGGAAAAAGAACAGAGAGAAAACAACGATAAATACTTGGATGATAATTGAAACCGTGTTAAAAACAACAAGAGAAACTTTGGCCTACCTTTCTAAAACTGCCAGTAGTTGACATATCTGCAAGGAAACTGTCTTGTTATCTGATGCCATCTTAGGGAATGACTCCTTTCAAACTCTGTACTTTGGGTCCTGGAGGTCGTATTAGTCTCAGGGCCATAGGGTCTGGTTTTTCCGGTATGCCCTGCGGAATTTATTGCACACAGCACTTTTCAATGCCATTGTTGTCTGGCTTGTCTGAAGTGGAATCAAAACCAGTCATAGCAAGTTTGTCCAGTTTCAATCCAGTCACGTACTAAAACAGACTATTGTACTTCTTTTCTTCAACAAGAAAAGAAATCAATGAATGAATGTTTTTCCTGTCTGCCCGCTCATCGGCCCACAGAACAGATTTCAGAAAGAAAACAAGCATGCAGCAACTGAAATTTGGAATTCATGAGAACCAAGGCGCACTATGGGAGCCGATGGAGTGGATGAACCCCTCCAAATTTGAACTGTTATGGGGGCATATGGCTAAAAACTACTCTCACATTCAGCAATGCCATGCTCTTTGTTTACTCTCAGCGAAAGTTTACAATGTTGACACCCCCGGTCAAGTGTCCCCGTACATTCTACCCGGTGAATTACCCGCTGGAAAAATATGACTTCGTTTTAAGACCACTTGGACCCTGGTGAACATCTGACCTCTCACCGGGGCATTTAGACGGGGGTTTATTTTGGGATAAATAAAACGTAAATCAGGAACAGAAACGAAACCAAATCCGTTCGTCTGGTAATTCCATACAGCCTCTGTGAAGGAGAATGAAACATCTAAATCACACTAAACATAGCAAGAGTGAGATTTGAAGGCGGAGGTCTGCAAACACTGGAACCTGATAGGAATATTTCATCGTGATGACTTCAAGAGCGCCAAGGGGAGTTTCACTTTCAAGGAATATTTTACATCTTCGGCAAAGATCCTTTTGTTTTGGAGAAAAATCCACCAAAAATCCGTAAAAATCCTGTTATTCTGGAAACGTTACGTACGATTTATCGTTCGAATTTTTAATGCCTTGCACAAAAACCATTGGAACTATTCATGTGTGCCAACTCGAACTGCTCGTCCACAGCAACAGGAATCTTAGTTGAAATTGACGCAAAATATCACTGCACCGGCACCGTGTTGCCCTGGCCTAACATCTTACCTTGTGTGGCTGGATTGCAATGCCTACAGTTACATTTTGTAATGAAGTAAATGATGACAAAATCGGATATCCCAGTTACGTTCCGCGAGCTACCCATAGGTTCACCTTTGATTTTAAAGTAATACACGGGGGAGAACACACAATGCCCTGCAAATTCTGGGAGGGGGGGTATATTTTATTATACACATAGTAGCGATGACTACGGCTGCAATGCCAATTTGCATTCAATTTGATCTGAATATCCTGGCTGAATCACCCCTGATTGCGAAAACAAAGGCAAAAAAATTCCCAGGAACATGTATCTACGTCATTCTAATTTGTCATTTCATTTCTTTTGAATCAGCGAGACAGCTGCTATCTTGTCTTTGTTTAAAAGAATTCCTTCGCTTATCTGCCTGATATTGTCAATTCAAATCTTAAGAAATTATTAGCTGAATTTTACAGTAAGTTTATGGTGTAACAGTTCAGTGTATCGATGCGAAATTGGCAAATTTGGATTGCTGAGAAGAAGGGGCATCGAATGATACCTTGAAATCAACTTTCTACCCAGTAGTTTCTATATTCCCCGAAAAACCATTCCATTCCCCGAAAACCATTCCATTCCCCGAAAACCATTCCATTCCCCTTTGTTTTAAAAAGCAAAGTTTATTTTTTGATTTGTAGCAAAAGTATAAGTGTTATTGACTTGCAACTTGGTGAAAAGATATATCTATAGAAGTACTCTGCAATGATATACTTTACTATTTTATATACTGTATAACTTTTCCATTCCCCGAACCCATTCCATTCCCCATTCCATTCCCCGTTCCATTCCCCTTTTTAGAGATAGCCATAACGAGATGCTTTTCTTTCTGATAAAACAAATCACTACAGCCAAGTTTTCAAATGAATAACTGAATGCCTGTTAACTTAGACAAAGCCGTAGAGTCCAAGTTTGATATTTGACTTTCTCCAATTTCAATGGAGTTATTCCAACCTTTCCTTGCACGTGTCACCTTGTACAATGTCGTTAATTCCTCTTGAAATTCTTCAACAATAGGTCGTTTGTAAATGACTTTTTAAACGAATTGAGACGAATGTGTGATGTCAAAAGGCAGACATCACAATGAAAACAGCCAAGCCAATTTTTCATGGATTTGAATAGGAATGATATTTCTAGCAAAAGCTTCAACCCCTGTTATATCATTGAATCATCTGACTCATACAGTGACTCTGGTCTCAGCAAGAAGCAACCTATAGAAATGAAATCTATTGAAATACACGTATTCTTAACAAAGAATACTCCGAGCAGCAGCACTCAAATCGCCAAAAATTTAAGAAACTCCAGTACAGGGAAACATTAACAAACTACTTATTTGCAATGTTTCTACCAATTTCCTGTATCGTATCACTCGGGAGCTCTCGGGTAACGTCTAAACTCTAGATGGCATAAAAACCTATTTCCAAAATGTTGTCGGGAATTAGATTCTGTTAACCACGACAATAAACTCACGATTAGGATTATCACAACAGAAAAGACGCTTTTTCTGCGTAGTAACTCTCACAGCGTTGATAATCTCTATAAACTCTCAAACTCTATCAAGAACTCCACTGAATTCTACTGTTTTAGCTTATATACTTCTTTAAAGGAATTTTCTAGTAACTAATTTCTAATATCATTATTACTAAGCATGATTATTATTTCATACGATTACGTCATGTAGAGTCAGCTGTTGCTATATTTAGAATGCCTAGAATGTTCGCGGGTAAACGAGATTGTTCTTAGATACGAAACCGAGGCTAGCTACTTCCTGTTCTAATTGCTTTCAAAATGGCGGTGCAAGAACTAACTATGATTGTCCTAAACCATGTTTAAAGAATGTTCTGGCTACAATGTCACTATGAATCAGCTATGAGGTAATTACTAAGCTTACGAAATGTTTCTCTAATTCTCGAAAGTACTGTAAATCGTCACACACTCCCCCTATTTGGTCCACCGGGTGGAGCAAATATTTTCTCTGTGCTGTCTAAAACTCGTCTTCTTCATCTTCCAGAACGATCTCGTTGATAGTCTCTGCATCAACAGCTGCTCTTCTTCTTGGTCGGAATTCTCTCGCTGCCGGATTCATCGGTGCTTGTTGTGGCCTCTCCCAATTGTCGCAGGATAACTCCAGGGGATAGAGGTGTTGAATTGCTCTCTCCAAGTATGATTTTCCGGCTCTCAATCTGGCTGCTCTAACGATTCCATCTCTGCCTTTGATCAATTTCTCTACGATCCCGATGTTCCATTTTGCTCTGTTCTTACTGTCGCTTTTGACAAGAACCACATCTCCAACTTTCAGCAATGGGGTTTTTGATTTATACTTTAAATTGTGTCTTTCTCGTAATGCAGTGATGTACTCCTTCGTCCATCGAAACCAAAGTGCATCCTTGCATCTTCAGAGGTATCTGGCTCGTTTTCTGAGGTCGACGTTTTCCAAGGAATCTGGGTCCACTTCAGGTAGACTTTTGGGCAATCCAAATTGCAATGCATTAGGAGTCAGCAGTGGTAATTGTACATCATCTTCAACATATCCGAGTGGACGATTATTCAAAGCGATTTCGATATCAAGCATAACTTCCTGCAACTCTTCCCATTTTAGATTTGCTTTTCCAACTGACTTGTACAATGACTGTTTTACCAACCCCACCATTCTCTCAAACTGGCCGCCCCACCAGGGTGCTCTGCTTAAATTGAACTGCCATTTCAAGTTACTACGTGCCAAATAGTTGCTGACTTGCTCATCTCTTGTGATTTTCTTGAGCCATTTCGACGCCGCAATAAACGTTCTGCCATTGTCGGAGTATATTTTTTCCGGTCTCCCTTTTCTTGCAATGAATCTCTTTAGACTGCGGATGAATTCTTCTACTCCTTGATCTGGTACTAGCTCCAAGTAAATAGCTCTCGTCAAACTGCATGAGAACAAGAGAATGTATGCTTTACCAGTTTTGTTCTTCCCTCTCGCATAAGTCAGTGGGCCAGCATAATCCACGCCTATCACTTGGAATGCCGTACTTCCTACTGTCCTGTCAGTCGGCAGATTTCCTTCTTGTGGACTCTTCAATGCTGTTGCTTGAAATCTCTTGCATCCATGGCAGGCTCTGATTGTTCTTTTCGCTAGCTGCCTGAGTCTAGGAATCCAGTACTGAGATCGTACCTTAGCCATTGTCAACCCAACTCCCCCATGCAAGGTCAGTAAATGAGCACCCATAACCAGTTTCTCAGTAAATACTCTGTTCGGCGGCAAGTAGATTGGGTATGAACCTTGAATTCTGCCATGACATTCATATATTCCATCAGCATTCTTTACGAGGTTTAATCTCATTGAGTCTTCTTTGAATGCATCTGTGTCTGCAACAGCATGCTGTTCTCTCCTCACCCATTCTTGAATTTCTCCTTGTGTTTCTTCGGTTGTTAGTGGTCCTTTGAGCCTTGTTGATTTGGCTGCTCTGCAGTTCCGAAGGAATCTCCGTATCCAGCATGTGATTCTAACTGCTTTCCAGAAACTGTGTTTGTTAATGATTTGATCGTAATCAGACTCAGCATTGACACTTGCTCCTAAAAATTGCTTGATTATCTTGGCTTCAGCTTCTGTGTCGTCGGTTGGAGTAGTCTCCTTGTCTTCCGGCCATTCATCTTGCTTTGACAACCATGTTGGCCCATTCCACCAGCTTTGGTCTACCTTATCAGCGACAGCTCCTCTGCTGGCTACATCTGCTGGATTCTCAGCTGTGTTAATGTATCTCCATTGGATAAACTTCTTTTCTGCAATTCTTCTGACTCGGTTGGCAACGAACTGCTTGTAATTTCCTTGACCTTTAATCCAGTGTAGGGCTACGGTGCTATCCAGCCAACCATATACATTCTTGACGGGAAGGCCTTCTAGAGCATCCACTACATTTTGTCCCAGATTAGCTGCCATGTGTGCTGAAACAAGCTCCAGTCTTGGGATGGTTAACCCCTTCTTCGCCAATCGGCTCCTTGCTGCAACAAGCCCTTGAGTGACTCCTGACGGCTGGTACACTACTGCATAAATAACTGCTGCTGTCCCATGACCACTTGTGTCGCCAAATAGGTGCAGGTCGATCGCCTCTATTTCCTCTCTGAATCCTGCAAGACTTCTTGGTACTTCGACAGATGTTGGTAGATTTTTCTCAGCCTTCAACCATTGTTTGTTAATGTGATCGGGTAGCTGTTCGTCCCATGACACCTTCTCTTCACATGCAGCCCTGTACAGGAGTTTCCCTTGTAACGTTATTGGCGATGCAAATCCAAGAGGATCATAGATTGATGCCATGAATCGCAATATTCCTCTTTTTGTTGTTTGTGCTTTCTCCTCGGGGAAAGTAATGCTCAATGTGTCCTTTCCCTTGTTCCAACTCAACCCGAGCATCTTTGTCTCGTTGGATTTAACTGCAAACTGTTGTTTTGCGTACGTTTGTTCTTCATCAGATGTTGCTGACCCGTCTTCTAGTTCAGGAGCGTTAGAGTGCCATTTGTGTAACTGAAACTTTGCTTTGTCGAAGATAGCTATTGCACTGTCCTTCAGATGTTGTAACTGTTGTACTGTATTCGCTCCCGTGATTACATCGTCCACGTAAAGACTCTTTGCGATCTCTTTCACTTCCAGAGGATATTCATCTTGGCAACTCTTTAAGTGTTCTTCGATTGTCCCTCCTAAAAGAAACGGACTTTGAACAAGTCCGAAAAGAGCTCGAGTAAAGCGAAAGGTTTCCACTTGTGATGGATCTTTATCGTTAATCCAATGGAATCTCAAGGCATCCCTGTCGTCCTCACGTATTCTCACTTGTAGAAATGCCTGCTTCATATCTCCTGTTAATGCCACAGGCATGAATCGATTTCTAACCAAAACGTTCCACATTAAGTTTTGAAGTGGTGGTCCACTTTCTAAACAGTCGTTTAAAGATGGGCTCTTCTCACTTCCTTTTGCTGATGCATCGTACACTATGCGAGTTTTTGTGCTTTCTGCGAGCCTTCTGACAACCGGTTTGTGTGGTATATAGAACTCTCGACCTTTTGGATTTGCTGTCACCCTTTCGATGATTCCTTGTTCTAACTGTTGTTGAATGATATTGTCATATTCGTCGAAAAGTTCAGGATCTCTTTGTAATTTTTTCACGAGTGACGCCAGCCTTCCTAAACTCCCGCTTTTGTTGTTGTCCAAGTTTGGGTGTGCATTCTTCCAGAGCAGTCCTGTTTCATACCATCCTTCAGTGTTACGTGTGAGCTGCTCCTTGAAGTCTTCGTAAACTGAGCTTTGATCTCCAGTAGGTTTATCTGCAAGTCCCAAAACATCTAAGTTGCAAAGCTTCTCGTAATCTGCAGTTGAACTTTGAGTTAAGTAGACATTGTTTAAAGTAGACTCCGCGCCAGGTGACATTATTGTCCAACCAAATGCAGTCATTTCAGCAACAGGCTCTCCAGGGTTTCCGATTCTAGGCTTGGTATCCGTCTTTATCTTCGTGTATTCACTCGCTCCCAAAATCATATGAATAGGCAACTCAGGTTTGGTGTCAACGTCATCCATTGAAACTCCTTCCATGTATCTGTATTTTCCCATCATTTCTGAGTACCTTGGATTAGGCAGAGACAAAAGAACTTCCTTGTCAACTTTACTTGTATTTACTGCCAAACTAAAATCACCTTTCAGGCTTGCGACGGTCACTTCATAGATATCAATCCTTTGATTGGTGGAACACATCATCATGTCAATCTTCCTGTACTCCTTGCGGATCGGCTTCTTGTTTATCTTAGTAGCAAGTGTTGTTGAAATGTAAGAGCTGCCCGCTCCAGTATCCAACAAAGCTCTGCATTTAACTCCGTCTACTTTGACTACTATAACAGGATATGTAACCGTTCCCTCGCCAGTTGCCAACATTACTTGGTTTGACTCCTTGTCACAAATAGATGTATGGTGTTTTCCTTTGCATTTCTGACAGGTTGCTTTACTGTGACACTCTGCTGCTCTATGTCGTCCACCTGTACAGTTAAAACAAAGCTTCTTGAGACTCAGCTGCTTCTTTCTCTCCGTAACACTCGTTACCTTGCTGCAGTCGCTTGATCGATGGTCTGTCGCCTCACAGTAAACGCATGATCTGGGTTTCCATTCTCTTTGTTTCACTTGATAAATCCTCTCTCTCCGTTGCTGGTTAGAACTTCTCTCGTTTGTACAATTATCATGCTTGCTGCCAGATGACTGCACGGGATTCCGCTCACACCATTTTCTCAAAGCCTCTATGAGTTGACTGAATCCCCATTCTTGCCAGTCGTCATCCATTCTCACTAAATCGGCTCTTATTCCAGGTAATTTGTCCAAAGTGATTCTAACATAGCCAGCTATTTCGTTCAGTTTTCCCATTGTTTCCAGGATTTGGACATGAGTAACCAGTTTCTCATAGAACTCGTGGATCTTTACTGGGTTTGCTCCATTCACTGATTGTAAGCTCATCAAGTTCTGTACGTGAGCGTTGACGACCTCACTTGGCTTTCCATACTTAGTCTTCAGTATCTGTTTTGCTCGTTCATACCCTTCTGTGGTGAAAGGTAGGCCATCAATTGTCTGCCTGACTTTGGGAACCAATAATTCTTTAAGGTATGAGAATTTTGCTACTTTTCCAAGTTCAGCTTGCTCAATTTCTGCTTCAAATTGACTCCAGAAACGCAGCCAATCAACATGGGTTCCCTGGAACTTTGTAATCTCGAGCTTTGGTAGTTTTGCTTTCAACTTCTGATCTTTGCTCCCTTGATACTTTTCTCTTTCTTCCTCGAGTTTCTTCTCCATTTCTCTCTTCATTTGGAGTTTAGCTTCCTCCAGCTTGATATCGTGTTCAAATTGTCGGCGCCTCTTCTCTTCTTCAAGCTCTTGTTCTCGTTGTCTCTCCTCTGCTGACGCTCTTTCATGCAGCTCTTTGATGTTGTTTTCTAGCTCTTCGATAATTCTTTCGTACTGCAGTACAGTGTCTTCTGTTTCTTGACTCCACTCTCTTATTTTGCTTGGTTCGTCGCCTTCTACGATCATCAGCTTTTGCATCTTAGTTTTCAAATTATGAACGTCATCCAAATGCTCCTCAATGGCTCTCACATGACGCTGCATCGGTTTCAAGGCTCTCCTCTCTAAAATCTTTGGCGTTTGTTCGCGTAATAGCCTTAGCACTTGAATAGTTGCATCGAGTAGTTTCTTAGCATCTTTGGTAGTTTCCATCTTGATTAGTCACACTTATCTCTTTGCTCACAGTTCAGCATATACTCCCATCTGGGGTGCCACTTTGTCGGGAATTAGATTCTGTTAACCACGACAATAAACTCACGATTAGGATTATCACAACAGAAAAGACGCTTTTTCTGCGTAGTAACTCTCACAGCGTTGATAATCTCTATAAACTCTCAAACTCTATCAAGAACTCCACTGAATTCTACTGTTTTAGCTTATATACTTCTTTAAAGGAATTTTCTAGTAACTAATTTCTAATATCATTATTACTAAGCATGATTATTATTTCATACGATTACGTCATGTAGAGTCAGCTGTTGCTATATTTAGAATGCCTAGAATGTTCGCGGGTAAACGAGATTGTTCTTAGATACGAAACCGAGGCTAGCTACTTCCTGTTCTAATTGCTTTCAAAATGGCGGTGCAAGAACTAACTATGATTGTCCTAAACCATGTTTAAAGAATGTTCTGGCTACAATGTCACTATGAATCAGCTATGAGGTAATTACTAAGCTTACGAAATGTTTCTCTAATTCTCGAAAGTACTGTAAATCGTCACAATGTTTACAATGGCAATAGAAGTAAATATGAAACCCAGGCATGAGGTGGACTTGCTATAATTTTAATTCTTTCTTTACAGACAATCGGTAGTTAGAAGTAGCAATGCTGATGTGAAATGAATCCTATAAACGATTTGCATTCCCTAAAATCTGTCCTGCAGACACAGAATGATTTTGATGAATTGGTTCACATCATAGACCCCAGTTACCCAGAAGATGAGTTTCATCACAGGGAACTGAAGACAGATTTCAAAGGATTTGCTATTGACGAGGTTACAACTAAGATACTCTCTCCTTCTTGCCGAGAAAGTCTCATCCCACTTTTTTCCAAACCAGACGGCAACTGCTTATTCAACAGTGTTAGCATACTTTTTTGCGGAACTGAAGCTCTTTCATCTCACCTGCGAATGCAAACATTTCTGGAGCTTTACAACAACAATGAATACTACGCAAGGCATCCTTTCATAGAAAATTATCATATAGAGAACTGTAGTGACATGACTTATGAGACGCTCTTTGGGACATTGTGCTATCATGACCAAACATATAGCATCTTACGAAGTGAAGGATTTGGTGCTGCCCTTCGAAAAGAAATACGCGAAACCGTTATACTTGGGCATGATGCTTGCTTACTGCACATACTGGCATTATCAAGTGTCATAGGAAGACCAATCACATCTGTTTACCCAGACAACAGTTACAAGTTTTCTGACGCATACAACTGTTCCATTAGCTCTTGAATCTTACGTTCAAATGTAGCATCAATTACACTTTGCTGGACTAATACACTTGGATGGTTTGATCGAACATCGCGTTTTTTGCCAAACCACTTTGTCCCTCTTGTGCCAGCCTCTCTATGTCGTCCAGCACTACAGAAGCCATTTCATCAGACTCAAATGAGTAGCAAACAATCCAAACCGAATCAAACTAATTCTATCCAAAGCTTTTTCAACAAGCGCAAAACTGACAAAACCCCCATTGTTATCGTGGATGAACAGCAGTCAATAAAAGAAAGCGTACTGACTTCTCACAGAGCTGAAGTATCCCCTGTAATACCGTTAGCCATGCCATTAGACTGGTACAAACAACTTGGAAGAACGGTCATTGGCAATGCAGCTCGCGACGAACAACGTCAACAGCGGAGACACTCTGGAAATGACGAGATTCTGAGAGGAACAGTTAAGGGGTCGTTACGCGAGGCTGTGGATAGAATCGACTTGCAATTGAAAAGTGCGACAAGTCTTCACCGTAGGAAACTTGAAGCTTCCAGAAGGGTTGCTTTGTTCCTGATCGATCAAAAACCACTTGCAGAAACAAAGGAAATTGGGAAAATTTATCAGGGAGACGAAGTAAGACATTTTTATATTTATAAATTGTTTCTGTTCTAGACTTGCTGCAAGTCTGTTCCATAGTCTATCAGCGCTAAAAGAATAAAATGACTGCTACGGGGGCGTGCACAACTGAGAAGACGCTGCTTCTTCGCAGCATCCTCTTTGTTGTGCAAGCCCTTGCAAAACTAATCGTAATCTTCTGTCACTGATAGACCAAGGATGGACTTGAACAAAATAAGTTCTGCACGTTGGATCTTTGTTCGAATGTCAACGCTCTCTTTCATATTTTGGAGACAGATAAGAACCTGTAGTATACTTGTCACACTTACCTAAATCCATTGTCTACTAAGTAGACTAATTTGGACCAACATCACATAGAGATCTAGCCGAAGTATTCATTCATTTTACATTTTAAACTTTTTATGCATCCCGGTTTTTATTCCGCTCTTTCACTGTATTTTGTGATTAC
Source organism: Aurelia sp. 3 sensu Dawson et al. (2005) (assembly GCA_964020215.1). Lineage (NCBI taxonomy): Eukaryota > Metazoa > Cnidaria > Scyphozoa > Semaeostomeae > Ulmaridae > Aurelia > Aurelia sp. 3 sensu Dawson et al. (2005). The sequence continues at coordinate 18,533,992 of OZ026591.1, read as the reverse complement.
CAATAATGGCACATTTTTATTTTTTCCCAATTTTTTACGATGTTTTAATCCGTCGACAAGCTCTTCAATCACCGTTTTTGGGAGCAAAAGATAGAAGTTCTTTTTACTTCTCTAAAAGTTCTTTTCTATCTCCCGGTTATTCCATGTCATGGGATATGTTCTGGTGGTAAAATATTAATGAACTTTCAATCCTTATAGGTGCATGTAAAAGAAAAGGCAATCAGAATCTTTGAAAAAGTGAGCCAGTTCTTGCCAGTTTGCCAAATCTACATTGATGGTACGGCCTATGTCATTGAAGACAGATTATCGGACATTTTCGCTGTTGTGGAAAAGCTTGTATCGAGCAAAGTAAGCAGAAGTTCGACAAATGACCTGATCGAATCAAAGATTGGAAAGTCCTACAAAGATGCACTGGAGTTCATGGACACAAAGAGAGATCAAGACATACTGCGAGGGCTGCTCACCAATTTGACAAGCATCAGGTTTGCCTCACGCCTTGAGGAACGCAAGAGTAGGGAGGGCTGCAGACGTGCAGCAATGAAATTGGAAGGAGATTTACTAACGTTTGATCAACTTAAGGTGACTTCCCAAACTGTCAGGAGCGATTTAACGAACCAGCAGCAAGCAAGGTAAGATTATCAATTCCTTGTAGTACAATTGTTTGGGCAATAGACCTTCTATTTATTCTATGAAAGAGCCTGGATTTTTCTTTAAACAACTTTTTTATACTTACTTTGATATGGGAAGTTTGATCCAGTGGCGTTAGAGCTACAGTTGCAAGAAAGTACATGGGTGTCTCGAAACAATTTTGCCCAGTTTGTGCGGCTGCTGTAGGCGAGCTATGACCAACATTCTCACATCTATCATAAAATTGCATAGAGCAAGCTTCAACTTAGACCTTGAGACCTTTCTTGAGTACATCTGAAAGTCCTCTCTCTGTCTGCCTCCGTCTTTCTCTTACAAATAAATATCACTGTTAACTTTTTCACGAATTTAGCAACAATGTACATTCAACGCTAGAACCCTTTCGTTAAAAGTTTACAATATTTGAAATTGCTGGAGAATGATAGCGGTGCCAGCAACTACAAATTTTGACTTTGTTTGCAGTTAATTTGTAAACACTCATCGCATCGACTCAAAATGATACTACAAGGTATGTAATTGTATAAAAACCGATACAATTAAGGCTGCAGCTCCTCCACAGCAGCCACACAAGCGGGGCACAAGTTTTGAACTCTGACAAGCTTTAAACTCTGATGTGTTGAGCTGATTACCGTAAAAACCTCGCCTACAAGGACTAGCATTTTGAAACCAAGCTGTCTTGGCTGTTATCATGACATCAGGAAATCAGGAAAAACAGTCATGAAATCAGGCTGTAGGCTTGAATCCTACATCAGGTTCTTAAATATCGTCAAGGCAATGACTTCCAAAGTTGATTTGGTTTTTTAAATATCTTTGTTTAAAATCAAAATACTGTGGCAGAGGGTAGAAAACAAGCATTGTGGCGGAATCTGACTTACTAGTAATTATAGAATATATCATAAACCACTCCTATGATAATAGAAAGTAACTTGTTTCGTTACAGATTGCACAAGGTGATAATCCAAAAACGAAAATTCAAAGAAATGAATAAAATTGCGGAAGGACGTGGCAGGAAGCTCAAATCAAACGAATATCCAGATTTGACAAAAGTCATGGAATGCTTGTTTGCTGAAGAAGGGCTGGAGGCACATCCAAGGCTCACTGACGAAGTTCTGTACAGATCAAAAGGAAACACACTTACAATGAGGAGGGCCAAAGAAGTGATCCTGAACCTTGCACCTTCCAGTTTCTCAATCTCTCTCTCTTCACTGTACAACTATACGCAGAACTACAAAGTGGGAACTTTGCAAGCCAAGCGACACCACCATGGGAGACAAGTTAATGCGTGCATTTCACTGAATAAGCCTTCTCGGTCAAAACAGTTGTTAGCCCTGTTATAAATCTTCACTGGTCATCTGCCAACGTCAACTATTGCCTTGAAAAAGCTGCTACAGCTCCAAACAGCTACGTCATCGACTCAAAAGACCCAAAGAACATTGTATGTGCGGATGTAGCACCTGTACAGCAGCCAGGAAAGACTTGGAAGAAGTCTAAAGGTGTCCTTCTTGATCATGAATGGAACCAGTCCCGGACGAATGCTGTCACCCCAAGTACGCATCTTTTTGTTAATGCAAGGAAGGAATCGGAGCTAGTAGGTGCAGACAACATTGTGCAGGTAACAAGATCTGGAAGTGCTGTAACCCTGATCAATTTGTCTTATTTCGAGCCTTCTACAGCTTTCAGAGCAATGCATGAGATACTCCATTTGATGTCAATGCCCTCAATGGAAAGCAAGTTCAGAAGCTCTGAAACAAACAAGCTCGCAAAAAATTTCTTGTTCATCGTAGACAATGGTGCGGGTGAGCAGCCCGCGAGTCCTTTGGTGCAAATGCTTCTAATTCGCATGAGATATTTACTTGGCCTCGACAGCATCACGCAAGTGTCTTATGCCGAATATAACAGCAAGAGAAATTTCGTAGAAAGAGTTCATGCAGAGGAAAACCGAGTTTTGTCAAGACATGGACCATTTTCGAGCAAGATGGCACACTCCGTTTATCGTACTGGCTCCGAGGAACATAGAGCAAATATGGAGCAGATGGCTACGGAAACCATTTCTTGCCTCAGAGAAGCCCGTTTTGGTGGGGAGCCGTTGAAATCATTTCGAGGTAAGTAAATGTTAGAGACACTTTTAAGATTTAATTGCATTGCTCCTGTATGCATGCCTGATTTAACATTCTGAACCTTTCAGGAAAATGTGTTGGACAACGTTACAACATTTAGGACAGACGTTATACTGGCAATAGAGGACGACTAAAAAGAGCATTCTTAATTTCATTACTTCTTTTAAATCATGTTTGCTCTTGAAATTGTTAAACTTTCTTGGCTATTATCTTTCTGGCGGCCTTGTTGGTTGGAGTTTGCTGATTTGTATCAGGATGTCAGGATGGGTTAATAAAATGCTTTTTAAAGGTACATGTTAAGTAAAGAGAGAATTGTAGAACTTTGAAAGCTTACTCATTTCCGATTAAAACAAAAGATGACAATGACCAAGATATCTTGCAACAACGCAAAGGATGACCAAAAACCACGAATGACCTATTTTGCTACTTCACTTTACTGCTGCACTCTACCAAGACCTGCTTCTCACAATTTTGGTTGTAATTCACAATTTGTTTGAGTCGAGAGATATTTACACATTCTCACCTCATTCATTATTTAAGTTTTTATAATATCTTTATTTACGTTCCAGGTATCAGAGACTGTGATGCCATCTACAAAGACGAAGCAGAACTGAAATCCTTTCTGTCGCTCAGCGAAGCATCGAAAGAAGAACACGAAGCTTCGTACGTCACCAGCGATTCAAGCCTGATGCATGACATTGCAATGATTTGGAACATCAAGCAGCCAGAACCAAGGCGATACATTGACGACTACCAAGAGCTAAATGACAGCTCAGTTACACGGCGAGATAAGTATACCTTTACGACCTACTCTTCACCTCAGGAAATGGAGGGTGCCGTACAACCAGTGCCAGACTATTGGAGATGGCTGCAAAGTAATGGTGAGCTACACTATCTTCCATATGATCTTTGTTTGAAGTACAAGGAAGAGCTTTCAGCAAGCAAGTTTGGGCTTTATCTTCCCTCATTGATTCTTAAGCCAATCCTAAGCATCTTCCCAGATCCCCAAGCAGATCTCATTCATGCATCAGCATTTCTCACCTGGACAACGGTGAAGGAAGTGGAAGAATATTGGCAACACATTTCAGCAAAGAACAAAGCGGTTCTAGAGAACGATATTTTGAGAGAAAAATTGCGAGAATTGAAGTTTTTTGAAAAAAGCAAATCAGACCTTCAAAAACTGTGTCTTGAGAAGAAGCTGTCTTCTGATGGATCAAAGATTGATCTTGGAGTAAGAATTGCAGCCTCTGAGGGTGTTGACTTGGATCAAATCACAGCCCAATTGTATGATGGTAATCTCCAGTCTTTGCCAGTGTCAGTTGCAGCCATTAACAAGCTTAATGTTTCTGTGTTAAGGGCCATCTTGCATTATCATAATATTAGCCATGACGGCACGAAAAAAGAACTAGCTCTTAGGGTTTATCTCCTGAGAGCAAACAGGAAAAATTTGATTCATTACCATTTGAAAAGGGGGTTACTTGAACTTATCCACAAAGCAGAGGATTTCATACACCTTCAAATCAGCGATGGTCTTCTCTCTCCTACACGTCACATCAAACGAAGGAAGTTTGAAACGCGACAGGAAGCATCAGTTAGTGAAAAGAACCCACGGCAAATGGCAAGTTATTCTCGTTTATATGAGAATGCCATCTTACCTGTACCACCAGGAGTAACTGCATACAACATAACATCACTGATGAAGTCTTTAAGCACACATCTAAAGGTTCAGGGTAGCCAAGAGCAGATTGACCCAAGCATCATCCTACGGACCCTGCCAAGCAACAGTCAACTACGAGCAGGAGTCGACAACATATTCTGCATCGGTGCAAGGGTGAGGGTAAACTGGAGCAAAGATGAGATCGGAGACAGTGGATGGAGACCAGGCTGGTATGTGGCAACTGTGGAAGCAGCTGACATGGACAATGATTGGATCAAAGTGACATACCTAAGTGAACCAGGATGCATTTACAAGATAGATGTTAGTTCATTCCTATCCTTGGGGAAACTTGAGATTCAAGATTGACAATTTAATTAAAGAATGACGCCACAATATGACTACATCTTTTCACAGGCATGTTTGATCAGCTTCTGAATGACACAGCTGAATTCAACTTGTTTAGAGCTTTTAAATGGTTTATGAATCTTTGCATTTTAATTCATCCAGAAAATGTCTGTGACGTCATTACCCAAGGGTACTCCCATACTTGACCAGACGGGATGTCCCGCTCACTAGGGTGTACTTTTATGGTTAAAATTATACAACAGGGTGTCCTAATCTGATAAAAATTATGCGACAGGGTACAACCATTGATAAGAAGAACTATGCAATAGGGTATTGTGCGGAAGGATAGTTTTATATTTTTTATCGTGTGGAATGATATTTTTTTAGTGTTCTCTTGAAACAGTGGATAATTTATACTATTGAAAAAAATTCCATGCGACAGGGTATACTTTTGGGGTATTTTTTATGCAACAGGGTGCAGGGTGTGGAGAGATTGCCACACACCCCTGTCACTTCCCTAGTTAAGTACCCCCCTGGGCGTTATTAGTCCGATGAGTGCTGCATAATGGAAATTTTTATTTCATTCATGTATGTTCAAAATTTGTAGTGGAATTTTACTAAAGTCGATCATGCTGATTCCAAATGAACGGTCAATAGCTAGTCTTTATGAGGAGCAGGAGACATTTGTCAATTTCCCAAAGACAGTATGTCAAAACGGCGTTTCGTAGTGCAATAACTGAATAGCAGCTGCACATTCGGAATCAGCATAATCAACTTAGTGTAGATGTCTATCATGATGTCATAGGACTAATAAAGTCATGAAATTCTTCAAGATCAATCAAAATGCAAAATATTTACATATTATAGCTCTAATTAAGTCAAATTCAACTGTGCCACTAAGAAGCGGATTAAACATTCCTATGGAAAGAAATATTTGCATTAATCCCCACAAATTTCGTTATTGACATCGTCAAACAAATAAAATCTTGTCTCAGTAGTTTAAATTGCCTAACAGCTTCAAAATGGTGACTGTGACTAAATTGGGCCAAGTCTGTCGTGTTTATAACCAGTCACATCTCTACTTATCGTCACATGCCTATCCTCAGCATTTGATTGGCTGATTAGTTTGCAGCTAGGCAACTGAAGCAATGCAATGCTCAAAGTGACGTTTGAAGGATAGCCGGCGTTCAATGTTTCTCCAGATTTTTCGTAAGATTTTAGTCCCTTTAGGATTGGTTTGGCTCAAGCCACTGTATGAGTGAGCATAATAACATTTGATTAAAAACTTTGAATCACATGAATCACATAATCAGCCTGATCAAGTGTACCAAGAGATTGCTCTGAAACTCAAAGGAAATTCAGCTTTGGACTCTTCTTCTCATAAACTGCAAATACTTCAAATTTTGGAAATTGTTGCTTGAAGTTTGCAGAAAGTAAACTCTCCCCCCCCCCCCCTGCAAGTCTGCAAGGTGATCAAGCCAGACAGATTTAGAACCATTTAGAACATGAAATTGAGTTCCCATGATTCGCTGGCTTTGGCAGTGATTGGCTTTGTCATAGTAATTGTTGAATTCTGTGAGCTGTTCTGCGCAGATCAAAATTGTTGAAATTCAATTAATTTGTATAAAATCAGCTTTAGATGCTTGCAGGTTACTGTCCTTTATTTTTTTCTTCAACCCTTCAACCCCCCTGGAAAATCTTTGCAATACAGAGATATAAACCCTTTCTACCCCTTGGAAATTTCAATGTCGTTGCATCCTTGCCCCCCTGGAAAGACCCAGCAGATTTGAATGTAAACCCCCTAGGAATACGCCTTCCACACCCCTGTACGGACAAAAGATGGAATAGCCCATTGCATTTTATTCGTTGTTTCTCTTCAACACTTATCACCCTTCATTTGAGCATTTGTTTGCCAATACAACTTGGCCTAACAAATAGACTGGTATCAAAATTTTAACTCTCTATCATCAAATTTCTGGGGCCGGGGCCGAGTGCCATAGGGCCGAGGGCCGGGGCCGGGGGGCCGGGGCCGGTGATTGCTAATAGCCGTTTTTAGGTAAAGACAAGTTAATGAGATAAGTTTTTGAATGAATAGATGATTGTTCTTTATTCACTTCTCACTTCCTGTTATCAGTCAGACATAATCTGAAATTTCAAAAATGACGTCAAAGTGAACATGGCAAATATACAAACAAGGAGCCAACAAGAGCAGGACTTCATCGTCTCACAAAAGGCTACAGATGTTTCCCCTCTCAATTCATAAGAATTAAAATTCAAAGAAGTTGATCAATTAAGTTTTGGAAGAAAGAATGACTGTTCTCCATTCATTTAACGCTCTCCTTGTTTGTTTTGTTTCCCAAACAAATAATTATGAAGTAATTTCTGCAAACTGTTTTCTTTACATGTCAACGACAAGAATTATCATTTGTTAGAAATATTATAAAAACATCATTTTCACAAACAAAAATCAGTTGTATGAACATCTTCAAACTGGGTATTATCTCATTTCTCCTAAAAATTCATTCGCTACTTTGAAATTACTTGAATATTTTTAACAACTTTTAAATGAACAGGAAAACATCTTTAAATGAACAGGAAAATATATGAGTAGGACCTGGATTCTATAAACAAGCGAAGGGATGTTTAATGCTAGCATCTTCCCCTCGCTCACCTACTTTTAAGGGCCTTTCTTATGTCATTTGTAAAATGTTTTAAAGCTTTTATGTCGCTATAAATACAAATCCTAGCCTCGCTTATCAGTTGTCCTTCAACGCCATGAGAGACGGTCATCAAATCCCTTTGTTTTCCTTACTGTGCGAAATTACACCTCAATGACTTCAAAGGGAAGCCGCGCTAATCTTCATGACCGTCCTCTGCACAGAAATCACAGAACTGATTAAATGTCTGCCATTATTCTTATATGGCGACATAAAAGCTTTAACAAACTCAATGTCTTCATACATATTGTTAACGGTAGAAGAAATTTCTCTTGTTAGAAATAGGATGCGCCCAAACGAAGTATGTAACAACACAATGCTTCCAACAAATGCAAAAATATAGATGTATTATGTTATCCTTACCAAAGAAGAGCACTTTCCATTTTCAATAGAAACTGCCATCCTTATGAGGATGGATATCCGCCTGTTTTCCCTATCTTCCGGAAAATGTACTGTGAACTCGCTTCACTCTCGCTGAACAGCTCGGGAAATATCCTACATGCTATTTTCCGAGGGATGAGTATGCCCCCCCCCCCCCAACGGATGACTATTCACCTGTTTTCCCAACGTCAGAGTTAATATTGTGTTTATCCCTACCAATCATGGCCTAAGTTATCATTCGCATGCCTCGTAAGAGTTTCCGGGAAATAACAGGATATTTCCCGGGGAACCACGGGAAATAACAGGATATTTCCCGGAAGATAGGGAAATACAGGCAGATTTTAATAAGCCCTCCCGCGGGATGAATATTCGCCTGCTTTTCCACCCAGGGGGGGTACTCCATAACTTTCAATACGGGGAGGTCCATGCCAATATTTAGGGTCCGAAATTTTACGTTAAATCAATATTTGGGGTCTGTGAATTACAACATGGACAAAAATTCAATATTTTGGGTCCATAAATCTGAAAAAAGGAAGAATCGTGGAGTTTGGTGTGAGTCTCCAAGGCATTAGACTCAATATTTGGGGTCCCCAAAACATTAGGCTTAATATTTAGGGGTCAGCAACGAAATCGTGTACTGTGCTATTACTGATGTAAAAACATAATGCTTCAGCATATTACGAGGAGTTTGATTGACTGTTCGTCGCTTCATTGTTGTTGCTGTATCTTTTGGTCCAAAATTGTCCATGAAATGTGTCAAGATTACAAACGTAAGAATGTACGATAGTATCATACATCTCAGTTTTGATTTTGATTTTGATTTTGATTTTGATTTAATCCATATTCAACGTTGGTATTTACAATAGTAATAATAAATAGTAATAATAAAAATACTAATTTAAACCAACAATTTACAGATAAAAAAATATAAAATGAAAAAAAATTAGCGACATATTTTGCAGGTGTATTTATCACCAGCCCAATCTTTGATCCTCTTTTTGAAAGCCGAAAGTGTTGGCTCATTTTTGACGCTATCACCTAGGGTGTTCCAGAGTAGACTCCCTCGAAATGAAAGGTAGGTATTATATTCAACGTGGCTAGCCAGCGAAAGTCTGAGAGACTTATTTCCAGCAGGGGCCACGGATGTTTTACCATCAGTCCGCCGAAGCTATCCGCTGCAGCTACCAGATTTCCCTCACATGGCTCTGGTTGACCCGGGCTAGAGCTACGGACAGCGACCAAACTGTCCAGCGCGGGATTTGAACTTACGGCCGTTCTGACCTTTGGTTTACGAGTCAGACGCCTTAACCACTCGCCCATGCGCTCACCAAATCTTGGAAAGTGATCTTGGCAATCTTTTGAGATACGAATGATGCTGCATTTTGATATCTTTTCTGTTCTGTTAGATTTCATGTATGTGCAGATGTTATTTTTTCTTGTAGAACAAGCAGAATGAAGCTGGAGCAATGTATAACTTTATTGGTCTTGCTAGCAATTTTTGCTGTGTTTCAAGGTAAGCGTTCTCTTCAAGCCTGATCTTTTATATCACTTGCATTTACAATAAAAGCTCTAATTTGCCCACCTCTAACTCCCCATCCCCTTTGTTAAGCGCCGCAAAGTGTTTGTGCATTGCTATCAATTTGTAAAACATTGTAAAAATATTATCCATGTTTATCTGTTTGATAATGCAATTGATTCATCTATTTTGTTTTTTTCTGGGTGAGCCAGAAAAAAGTTCCCACTTTTGAAAATTCATAACACCAAGACTAATTCATGGATTTGAATTATTCAGATTCTAGTTAAAAGCCGAAAGATCAAAGTATTTTTGTGATTTTTCTCGCTGTCCTACCAGCACTACAAATATAGGTTAATTCAACTTTACAAAACTTTCATGGTTGCAAAATGACTGAAAAATGGCCTAAAACATCGATCAATGCATAAATGACTTCTGGCAAAGTATAATGAAGGAAATGCAACTTTTCATGGGTGAGAGATATCCTCTAGGCATTAATTGCCATGGGATTGAAAATCTTTCGTATTTGTTTGAAAATCAATGTTTAATAACTCTTGAGGGAAGTGAAACGTCAATGGCCTATTGTTCAATTTGAATAGAGTCCTTACGATTTGATCAATGTTTAGGCCATTTTTCCTTCATTTTGCAACCATGACATTTTTATAAAATTGATTTTACCAATACTTCTAGTGCTGGTAGGAAAGCGAGAAAAATCACAAAAATGCTTCGATCTTTCGACTTTTAACTAGAATTTGAATGATTCAAATCCGTGTAGTAGTCTTGGTGTTATGAATTTTCAAAAGTGGGAACTTTTTTCTGGCTCACCCGGTATTTATTTCGGTTGGGGGGGGGAAGCGCCCCCCTAACTCTTGACTGGTAATAGAAAATGCAACCAAATCTGATGTGCTGATAGCATCAGGCATTTACTATCTGAAAATTTAAAAGTTAACCTAAAATTAGTCATCATTTTTGCTCTCGTCAGCATTTTCATTTGTGTGGTCAAGGAAAGTGGAAAAATTGGCCAATCACGAAAATTTTTGATGAAATAAGATTATGTCACAATAACATTCATCAATTGAACTTCTCTCTTATCAACGACCTGCAGAAACAGAAAAAATGCCATGAACATGCAAATTTGAATTATGAAATTGCTATTTTGAAGGTCATGCTTCTTCAAGTTCTGGCGGACTTACTGGTACTCAGAAGAATCAAAATGAAAACGAGGCTGCTGTTGAAGAATCTGAATTGAATGATGGAAATGAATTCGAAGCTGAGAATGATTATGATGATGATTATGATCAAAAAGTAATATCTAGAGGTATTTATAGCAACAAAAACAATGTTTACTTATATTTTCAGGTGCAAGCTACACTTAATTTTGATTTTGATCCAGATCTTAATTGAATTCAACACAAAAACAAGTAAACCCATCAGTTTATCTTAATAAACTCATCAGTTTATCTTACCTGATATAAAAATTTCCTTGTTTTAGACGCAGGTTGGGGTTAGGGAGGAAGAAGAAGAAGAAGACGAAGAAGGAGAAAACTTGGCGTTCTTGTTGCTTGGGCGAGACGACGACGAGGCAGTAATGGCGGCTACAGGCGTCGAATAAGTCGTACAACTGATTATTCACGCCGCAGGGGAAGTAAATAATGAGGTATCTGAAAAAGTTAGAGGTATGAGCCAGAAGAAAGTTCTCTCTTTCGAAAATACATTGCATTAAGAGTTCTTGAAAAATTTGAATGAAAAATTTATATTTTAAAGCTAAAAACCCAAACTGTTTTTGTTATATTTGTTGCATTTTTCTTGAGCACTATATGGAAAAAACTGATTTTACGAAAAAGTTTTTGTTTCCAAATGCCAGATTAATAGGACTTACAGCGTTCTAAACAACTCGACAAGGCATTTCGCCTCTCTAAGGTGTATAAAAGATAGATCTTCAAACAAATACTTTAAGGACTTTGAAGCCTAAGGCAATCCATGTGCAGGCGATCATCTACTTGAGGGAAATGCATTTCTTTGTATCACCAAAACTACTTTTACTTTCCATAAAGCAAGAATTAACATTTGTGCATTGGATAATAGATTTCTAAATCGTCTTTGTCGATTCATGTCAAGTCATACACAAAATGAGGATCTTACCCGATGATTAACTCGTAAATCTTCAAAATCAGCCCAGTATACGATTCATCGTTGCCTGTCAAAACTTTCTCTACTGTTCAGTTTGAGAAGTTTCTTTATTTCTTGATCAATTCAACTTTTTTAAGGCATTTTGCAGTCATAAAGTTTCGTAAAGTGGAATTTTCCTATGTTTCTGGTGCTCATCAAAACGCAAGAAAAGTTATACAAATACTTCAATGCACGACTGCGCTAATGATGGTGGGGGAATCGTTTTTACCAAGATGCATTGCGTCCGAATTATGAATCTTTAACGATGCTATAGGAATGGGATTAAAAACGCAGCGCATCTTGGTAAGCAATTCCTGGCCGAGAAATAGATCATTGTGCAATCGTCAATTCTCGATAATCAAGGAGAATTCGATTTATTCCTTCCATCAAGTACTCTTTGTGTCATTGATTTTCAAAAATGGGATATTTTTTCTGGCTTACTTGGCACACGACACAAAATAACCAAAGACCTTTGCCTGATCTACGATAGATAAAGAAGCATTTGGAGAATATTCATGCAAAGATTGCTTTAGACATTTACAAACATTTCATTAACATATCATATTTTATTCTGATTTTGCAACTTTGCTTAGAGTTTGGTATATTGATCTTATGCTTAAGTGTAAACATATCTGAAACGCATCTTTATTAGCTGCGGAAGGAATTATCCTTGATTATTTTGAAGATTTTGATGACAATCTACATATTTGTCGTACGTTATTTCATTTGCCAATACTGCCTTTATAAAATTTATTTGTGAGTTATCCACCATTTCCTCACACTCGTCGCGCTGGTAGGCTCATCTCAAAACATAAACAACTTCTTTATAGTGGAGGCTCTAAATCTTCGAGGACTGTATACTTCGTTAAAATGTAATAATTCGATTCATATAGTTCAGGTTCGAGGTTCCAATTCTAGTTCAAAATATGTGTTCAAATATATGTTACTTCAGTTCGAGTTCGGGTTCCAGAATAATCAATAAGTAGGCGTGTAACTCGGTTAGGGCCATGCAGATCACATGTCGAGATAAGCATGTCTCCTAACAATGAGTCCCTAAAATACCTTTCAATAAAATTATTACGCAATTTAATACAATTAACTACGCAATTTCTCACACTCCCCCTTGCAAGTGTATAACACTTGCAACAAGGAGAAATCTCAAATGTTCTAAAGGTTCGGAATTCAATGTCTGTTCACTATATCCTACGATTACAGCATAAAGGAAAATGATAAATGTACTTACAGTTTCCATTGACGATTCACAGTTACTTACAAATCCATTTTTTTTCTTCTTTTTCTTTTATGTTCTTTAAATTCAGCATAAAAATAATAAACGACAGGGTCCATGCTCCCGATAGCAATATATGTACAGAATTTACAGTTCGTCTCTCATCCTGCGTAATAAGTCTGCATCTAGTGCTGCTGCACGTCGTGGACGTCCGTCTCTTCGATTCTCTCCATTATCAACGACATCAGGCGTGTTCGATAGTTCTTCAACTTCTCTGCTCATATTCTTTATTTGTAGGCTGTTTTAGGTAATTTTCTTCAGAGCCTAAGCCACTCGTGTCCAGACCACCAAAGGTTGTTTCGTTCAACGCAGAAAGTAATTGCCCTCTTGAACCTACGTCAGCAGGGTTAAAATCAGTAGGACAATGATGCCAGTTTTCAGGTGATGTTGATTTCAAAATTTCTTTCGTTCTGTGACTAACAAATTGCTTGTAATTTGCATCGTTTTTCAACCATGATAGCACTATCGTACTGTCAGACCAATACCAGAAAGAATTAAACGAGATTTGGGTTGCAAGGGCGGCTTTTACTGTGTTCATTAGCCTCGTCATTATGAGTGCTCCCATTAATGGCTATCTTTAAAACCAGGAACGGAACGACGGAACGGAACGACGGAACGGAGCGACGGAACGGAACGACGGAACGGAACAGCGGAACGGAACGACGGAACAGAATGACGGAATGGAACGACGGTGCGGCACAGTGGAACGGAACAACGGAATGGAATGGCGAAATGGAAAAATAGGTGATATGTCCACAAGTTTGTGAATGAATTATCAACTTTAATGTTGGCTTACCTTATAAATACAGAGTTCAGTATCAAATTGGATTCAATGAAAATACACATGATATATATAGCAAAATGTAGGCTAGGTATGAACAATGCAGCCTAGATAATTGTGCTTTAAACGGAGTTTTGGTTTGTAAATGATGCTTTGTTGATTGATTTGATGTTATGTTTTGTTTAGTGCTTTGTACTTAAATGTAGGCCCTTGCTTGAAGAATTTAATTAGGCCCATTTGCATAACTTTTTGTAATCTGCTGAAAGTCGTCTATTAAGTAGTGCATATTTGCATTGCAAGGAGTCCCCAGTTGCACCAGAAAGCATTAGAAATTACCGCTTGGATTCCCCCGCCGTGTCCTTTTTGTTTACCGGGATTAAGGGCTTGCCTTGGTCAGCTGTTTTATTACAGGGTCATGACTAACCTCTCCCGAATTTAGAAACATTGTGCTATTTCCTTTAACATTTCGTTGATTCCAGAAATGCATTGCTTACCTTATTTTCTTTTGGAACAATTTCAGTGCCCGTATTGTTAGATTCTGGGAACAGCAATTGATAAGGAGGGCTAATGTTAGACAAATTAGTTCTGGGTGCAAGAGGCTTGTGAAAGCTCTTGCTGTTGCTCATTTATTTAGTTGTCATTTAGGATGGCATAGTAAGGCTTTGTGGAGCCAACAGAATCATGTTAATATGGAAACTCTGAAAGATCAAGAGGCCAGTCCTAAAATCTGTGTCGGTGTTCTAAAGTGCGCCTGCAGCTGCTTCATGCTTTGCATGGTTTGAAAAAATAACCAGCTTATAGCATCTTCCATGAAAGCAACAAGCTCTTCTTTTGAAGAAACAATCGAGCTTATGAGTTGCAAACTGTTTCTAACAAAAATGCATAACCAAGCAATAAAATTTGCTTGCAATTTGCCTCCTTCTCGCTATCAGCTAGGCCCAAATAGTTACTAGCGCTACTCGGTTAACCATGATAAATTGTTAGATTTAATTTCATGAAAATTAAAATGCATCTGCCTTGAGCCGATCTGCTACTTCAATATTTAGTACAAAGCACAGGATCGAAGCCAAAGTTTCACAGCAGTAGAAATTTATTCAGTTGAAACAGAAAGTCACGAAACAATGGAATTCCACTCCAAAATTCTTTGTTTTATTAACCAACTGCTGACTTGACATATGCCCTTTAAGAAACCCTTAAAGAAACTTATCTCGTGCATTTTGGACCTGGAGTGCAAAAACCTGTACTACAAATTTCAGAGCAAAGTTTTTACGAAAAATCAGTCCGCAAACGCCCACACTTGATTTGCCTGATGATAGTGAAATTTTTGTAATATATGGAAAGTTGCCCAACCCAGTACAGTCTATTCCATTCTACTCCATTCCAATATTTCACCTTCCATGTTTTTCAAGATGCCAGAAGAGCTAACAACCCCAATATTGATATTAGAAAAATTGAAAGGAATCTAATTTACCTTGGCGACTATCACCCTAAGGGCTCAGCCTGGACAATGAACCGGAGATGGGTATCGTACAAGGTCTAGTCTAAAACACCACACCAATGGAACACCAATGAACACCAATGAACACCAATGGAACACCAATGAACACCAATGAACACCAATGAACACCAGTGGAACACCAATGAACACCAATGGAACACCAATGAACACCAATGAACACCAATGGAACACCAATGGAACACCAA
Organism: Aurelia sp. 3 sensu Dawson et al. (2005); assembly: GCA_964020215.1. Classification (NCBI taxonomy): domain Eukaryota; kingdom Metazoa; phylum Cnidaria; class Scyphozoa; order Semaeostomeae; family Ulmaridae; genus Aurelia; species Aurelia sp. 3 sensu Dawson et al. (2005). The sequence goes on along the minus strand of OZ026591.1, from coordinate 18,518,675 downwards.
TGAACACCAATGGAACACCAATGATTTACCAATGGAATACAGAAAATTTTCGCTTTTTCTTTTAATTTGTCCCTCAAATTTTGAGTGAGCGAATTATGATGTCGTTTCCAATGCTCAAACAGAAAATGTTTCCTTGTTTGATAAGACATAAACTGGGAAGGTGCAGTGATGTCATTAAATCTTTCGAAGTCTTTGAACCGTTTCTGGGCTCTTTTCGAATCAGCTCAGGGCAGGTACTAGTTATCCGAGCAACATCATATCAAAAGAAAATATTTTAATCCATTTTGAAAAGAAATGAAAAGGTTAGAATAGGACAGTCGTATTCTGTTTGTTCCACAGAGATCAATTTCGCATTCAAAATTAACAAGGAATTTGCAACTGCACTTGATGTGCTCGACCTCGAGCACAACTGCGAAACACGGAACAGAACAAGGAAAGGGAAGGAATGAGACCAATGGCTTGCTGTATTTTAGCACCGTGCTACTGAAACGCAAAATCATGCTACTGAAAGACAAAATAATATCACTTTGAAGATGACGTATTTTCTCATCAGGTGCTGGTTAATTGGTGCACACGCAACTAATACAGTTACAATATATATCGAAAAGGCCAAAAAATTGTTCGCTTATTCCATAAGATTTCCTTGTTGTTTTCATTCTTGAGTTACTTGTAAAATATTCAACATGTAAGAACTACATGATATTTTTTTGATTGGCGAACGTCAACAAAAGCAGTTTTTAATAATAATAATAATAATAATAATAATAATAATAATAATATAAGGAGATAAGGGAGTAGAAGGTCAGAAAGACCTATGAAACCCTGTTACTTTCTACTACTAGTCTGCATCTATGTGTACGTGAATTTATCTGCGTGTTTTAGCTTATCGTATGCACGTTCGAATTGCTGCACTGTTGAAGAATTGACGACCTCGATCGTTAGATTGTTCCAGTCATTAACGATTCTTTGCGTGAAGAATGCTTTGCGAATGTTAAGGTTGCACCATTTCTTGAACAATTTAAATTTGTGTCCTCTTGTATTATTCTGCTTCATTTCGAAGAGTAAGGATGGATCAGTATCCATGAAACCATTTAACAGCTTAAACGTTAAAATCATATCTCCACGCTTTCTTCTATACTCGAGTGATGGTAAGTCTAATGCTCGTAGTCTATTGCCATACGATTCATCCTTGATTGTTTTCACTAATTTCGTGGCGCGACGTTGTACACTTTCTAGCATTTTAACTTGTTTGATTAGGTTAGGGCTCCATATAGCTCCAGCCGTCTCTAGTAATGGTCGAACTAAACTCTTGTATAAGGTTAAGAATACCTCTTTGTTAATGAATTTGATTGTACGTTTTATTGATGCAAGGATTCCGTTTGCTTTTTTTACACGTTCAGCAACTTGTTTATCAAACTTTAGCTTATTATCAACGACAACACCAAGGTCTGTTACATCAGCGGCTATTGAGATGTCTGCTTCGTAATTCTTTTTTTCATCCTGAAGATGATATCTTGTGGATGTGTCTATCTGGTTGCCAAGATAAAGCACGTGACATTTGTTTGTGTTAAGTGGCAGCTGCCACTGTTTCGACCATTTTCCAATGTTTGAAACATCAGATTGGATCTCGACTTTATTCCCGTCATTTGATGAATAAAGTTTCAAATCATCAGCAAACATTTTCACTTTGCATTTATCTAAGCATTCAGGTAAGTCATTTATGTAGAGTACGAAAAGTAAGGGGCCTAATACACTTCCCTGTGGTACACCACTTAATACGTCACTCCAAGCCGATTTGTATCCGTTTAGAACGACTCGTTGTTTCCGATTACTTAGGAAGGAAGATATCCAGTTAAAGACTTTTCCGTCGATTCCATAAGATTTAATTTTAATTAACAATCTTTGATGAGGTACAGAGTCGAATGCTTTCGCGAAATCAAAGTAGATGACGTCGACATATTTTCCTTCGTCTAACATAGAAGTTACTTCCTCAAAGAAATGAAGTAGTTGCAGCACGCACGATCTCTTGCGACGGAATCCAAACTGGTCGGGCGAAAAGAGGCTATGTTCGTCTAAGTGTTTTACGATTGCGTTTTTTATTATTCTTTCCATCACTCTGCATACGATTGAGGTGAGGCTAATCGGTCTATAGTTTTCTCTAACGTGTTTGTTGCCTTTCTTGAATATAGGAGAGACATTAGCTATTTTCCAGGTATCAGGAAGAACTCCAACGTCAAGACTACCTTTGAAGATTAAGTATAAAGGGTGGGCAATGACCTCAGCTGTTTCCCTCAATACTCTTGGATGTATGTTGTCTGGTCCAGGAGATTTTGATGTGTCTAAGGATTTAAGAACTTCGAGAATCACTTCCTCCGTAATTTCAACATCTTTAAGCACAGCAATGTGATTGAGATTGGGTACGTTTGGAAGGTTTGATAGATCTTCTCTTGTAAATACTGAGGTAAAGAAATCATTCAAGACGTCGACTTTTTCTTGTTCGGAGCTAGTGTAATTTGCTTCATTTATTTTCAGATCGGGTACTTGTGATTTTGTTTTTAATTTGGAATTTGCATACTGCCAATACTTCTTGCTATTGGTTTTTATCGCTGCAGCGATGTTTTTCTCGAATTCTTTTATCTTGTTGCGAACTTTCGATTTTATTGTATTACTATGTCTTTTATATCTCTCATAGTCTTTACCGGTTCTAGTCATAATCCATCGTTTGTAGGCATTATGTTTCTTTTTTATCGATTTAAGGATAGATCTATTCATCCAAAGTGGCTGTTTCTTATTGACGTTTTTTGAGATACGATATGCAGGAACGAATTTATCGATTGCCGAATTTAGTTTAGATTCTAGATAAGACATCATGGAGTTTGGAGTCATATCGTTTAGTTCCTTGTCCCAATTGACGCTCTTCAATTCATTATTCAGAGACTTGTAATCCCCTCGATCATAAGCGTATCTCTTCGAATCTGATGCAAGATTATGTTGTCTAATAACGTTAACAGTATATTCTATTTCTATGGAGAGGTGATCGCTGGAACCCAGGGGTTCTTTGTATAGTAATTTTTGAACAGAATGGGAATCATTTGTAAGTATCAAATCAAGACAATTTGATCTTTGGCCTTGTCTATGTCTTGTTTCTTTATCTATGTGCTGAGTAAGTAGGCAATCATCTATTGCCTCAAGGAATGCATAAGCGGGATGAGTTACGTCAGTATTGGCAAGATGGTGTCCCCAGTCAATCTCCGGGTAGTTAAAGTCACCAAAAATTAAAATTCTGGTATGATAATCACTAGATGCAACCAGTTTCATTAGCGTAATCAGTGACTCGTGGTTATCAAGTGAGGGGCTTCTGTAAACAACGCCACACAATATCTTATCATTTTTATTTATTGATATTTCAACGAAGACTGACTCAATGGAGGGTACGCTATAGTCTAAGAGCCTTGCATTTATGTTATCTTTGACATAAAGAGCTACTCCTCTTGACTCGCTTTTCTCAAAATTTGTGAATATTTTATATCCTTTGATAACGTAACTACTTTCTTTCCATTTGGCAGTTATCATTTTTGGTAGTATCTCCGTAACTGCACATAAATCTGTATTTGACTGAATCAATCTAATTTCGAGTTCTTGTAGTTTGTTGCTTAAGCAATCTGCATTTGTGTAGAGGCATTTTAATGAATTTGTTTCTAATGCTGTGGCATTGGGTACAATCCTTGTCGATTTGTTTCTTGTCGGATTGGTTCGTAGATAGGTTGCGGTGCTGGGAACTGGTAAACTTGTTCTTGAGGCGTGTGATTGGTGAATGGCATGACGGGATAGGACGGGATTGACTGCACGAATTGGTGCGGAGTAGCATTGATAACAGGCTGCAGGACTTTCGTCAATTTCGACTCGAGGGCATTCTCTAAAAAAGAATGAATATTATTTTTCATCGACTCCAACTGTCGTGTGTCACTATCTGCTCTCTGAATTTGGGGATCTCTTGTTGGGCCATTACCCCCACTTGGTTTCTTCACATGGAGGAAGTTACATTCTTGGCCTTTTTTGCAGCCTGATGGATTGTTGTAGAATCTGCATGTTGTAACAACTTTGTGGATATATCTACAATCACTTCGATGACAGATGCCTCTATTGTAGTTCTTGCAAATATTTGACCATGGACGCCTTGTGTTGTCGGGGACAGGGCTTTCCGTTGCAGCTTTAGTAGAACCCTGCAAATTGTTCTTTTCATCGACGTTCGCGGCTCCCCGTATTGTGGCGTGCTGTGGAGGCGCATGTTGACCTGTTGATATTTCAATTTTTGGTTTCTTTCCCGGAATTGGAGCTTTTTCTTTCAATATATGAGTATTTGATGCGGGATTTTGCTTTGCAGAGGATTGCAACTGAGGATAACCCAGCTTATTAAAGAGGTATTCTATCTTTTGTTCCTGATCAAGTAGCTTTGCAGTTAATTGATCAATTTTGAATCGGAGGTCAACTCTTTCTTGTTTGAGAATCGCGTTTTCCTTGCCTAATTTTTTTACGTCTGTTAGGACTTTTTTGTAATGTAATGATGATATTTTAGGGCTGCTCAGGAAGAAGGAATCCTCAATGGCACAATCAGAATCCGCAGAATCGTCTGATTCACTGTTGCCAGTTGACATTCTGTCACCGGAGTCATACAATGATGCTGCCATGAGATTTTCATCAGACTCTTTTTTGTCTGTGTTGGTGGGAGGGGAATCATCTGTGCTTGCGTCATCTTCAAAATGAATTGTGATCAATTTTCCTTTCTTTTGGGGATTTGATGTTATTTGAGCAATGAATTCTTCCTTTTGTGACTTTTCAATCAATTTGCTTCTTGTTAGACCCTTCTCTTTTAGTTTAATTAGGCATTTGAGTACAGGATATTCAAAGTCTATCCATTGATGTGCAGCATGAGAGGAAACAACCACGGCATTCTTTTGGCCTTTCAGATGAAATGTGATTCCAAGTAGTTTGCGAAATTTATTTCCACCCTCATTGTGATGAATTTCAAGCTTAAGTTGCTGGATCTCTGAGTAGACGAATTCTCCGTTTGAATCACGAATTGGAGCTTCGCCTTTTTCGTTTTCCCAAAGCACGAGGACTGAGTTTTTGTGTGCTTCAGAGATGGCTAAATGATGGAAATATCGTAGATTTTAGAGTCCTGTTTCTGTTTTCACAGGCCTATCTTCGCTAAAGAACTACCGGTCATCAAGTACCGGTACTTCTTTACATCAGTAAAGAAATACCGGTGTAAAACAGAAATATGAACCACACAAATTTTCGAATTGGAGAAGTTCTCCTTGAGAAAAAAAAGCCAAAGGACGATTCCGTGGAAATGTTTGAAATAGCAAGCTACGCCTGTACCAAAATAACCCTTTCACTCTTGTTTCATCCGGTTCTGATTTTAATATGCACAGAAATGAGGGCCCCAAGAAACTGTCACAGATGAGTCATGAGCCAGTATGGAATCGAGCCCCTTTCCGCCAAAGATCTTTGGCGGACAGAGTCACTCTAAACAATAGAAATGACAAGAGAACAAAAGAAAATGGCGTAAGCCTTTGGCGGATGGCGTACACCGATTCCACCAGGGGTCATGAGTACTGTATGGGCCAAAGAACAAACGTTTTAGATACATTGTAAACCATGGTTGGAAGTTTCCTGCTTCAGCTGAATTCAAAATGGTCAGCCCTGACTCGAATTCTATTTTGTTACACAAGCATAGGGGTTGGTGTCCCAACGGCGTCAGAAAATTTGCTTGTGTATTTGATGCATGTCCCCTGCAAGACCTTTTTAATCCTCCACAATTCTTCAAGATTGAACTTGCATTATGCAGAGTTTTAAATTAATCGCATTTATTTATATACCTACTTCGAGATCTAGTTAGCCACCTGGAAATTAATTTTGACAAAAGATTTAGGTAATATAGATGAGAAAATATAAGAATTTGATTAGATTGTTCACTAAATTTCAGCAACTTGCTAGCAGACTTGGACCCAAGTAGCTACACGTACTGCCTTTCAATTTAGCACTCTGTTTAGATTAGTTTTTTTGTAAATCTTTAGGAGGAATTGTCTGTTTTAATTCATATTTATTTTCATTCAAGACTTTCCAAATGTTTTCATCAAAAATCTTTTAGTATTCGGTGATTCCTATCCTTTAGCATTGGTGTTCACTCGTTTTCCACTGGTGTTCATTGGTGTTCCATTGGTGTTCATTGGTGTTCATTGGTGTTCCATTGGTGTTCATTGGTGTTCCATTGGTGTTCATTGGTGTTCATTGGTGTTCATTGGTGTTCATTGGTGTTCATTGGTGTTCATTGGTGTTCATTGGTGTTCCACTGGTGTTCATTGGTGTTCATTGGTGTTCATTGGTGTTCCACTGGTGTTCATTGGTGTTCATTGGTGTTCATTGGTGTTCCATTGGTGTGGTGTTTTAGACTAGATCATCGTACAATATTGTGAAGTAGTCAAACGGTGTGGAATTCATACATTGATTTCCGTTGAAAAAGTTCAGAGATTTCGAGAATTTATTTAATTATGTACCAGAAACTATTTCTGCAGTAATTCTGATTTTGCTGTCCTTTGTGTAGAATGAGGTTCATTCTATATTTATTTCCCACGGTTCTCGCTTACGATAATTCTACTAGCACAAGATTTGTATTAGGTTATATGGTTTAGACAAATTCCAAATTAAGGGTCAGGAAAATCTTGACTGTATCTATCAAGAAGAAAAGCTTTATTCATAGCATTCATTATAGTTATCATGAATTATGGCAATCTTGTCAGTTACTTTTTAAATTCATTCGAATTTAAAGTCGCAAATATTTTCTGTTAGTACTAAAAGCCGTCTTTTATTCCGATAAAAAAGACCTCGAAACTCAATATTTCTTATTCAAGTTTTTCAATCTCCACAGAATGACTGTACACGATGTGTCATAAATATGATAGAGGCTGGCCCAGACGTCCAGACGCAGGTGTTAAATTTTTTGGTTGTGATTTTGACTCAAAGATTTGATGAACCTCATACATAAGATTTGTGCATATGTACACTTATTTTTCGTACAAACTCGGCTCTGAAATTTGCAGAAAAGTTTCTTTCTTTTGGGTCAAATTCTTATGATATAAGTTTCTTTCATAGTTTCTTAACTTTAATAAAATTTAATGCATCATGATTCATATAAAAAATTTATCATGATTAACCGAATAGCGCTAGTAACTATTTGAGCCTAGGTAATAGCAAGAAAAAAGCAGATTGTAAACAAATTTTTTGGCTTGGTAATGCATCGTTTGTTGGAAACACTTAACCCTATAGTGGTTGGGCTATTTGATAGTACTATTTTGGTTGGGGGGGGGCAAAAAAGCCCCCCTACCTAACTCTTTACTGGTAATAGATAGAGCGACCAAATTTGGTGTGCTAAAAGCCTCAGGCATGTACTTTCTGTAAATATAAAAATTAACTTAAAAAAAGCCACCATTTTTGCTTACGTCAGCATTTTCCTTTGTGTGGTCAAGAAAAGCGGCAAAATTGGCCAAAATCAGGAAAATCGAGATAAAATTAAATTTGCAGCATATTTTCCATCCAAACATGGTATTTATGATAGAATGCATCAAATAACACAACATTAAAAAAGAAATTTGCAAAATATTCCACTTCTGCTCCTTTTTTCGCGATAATTGAGATTTGAGAATTTGCGATTTTTCCTGGGTCAGTCCCAGAAAATTGTCTCCCGCCCCCTCATTTTTCAAAATATTTCAATGAAACTTTTTGAGAGGTTGCACAATAAGTAGTTGCAAAAAGTCAAGAAGTTTCATGGCTATAAAATTCTTCCTCGCAGAGTTATTTAAAAAAATGTACTAGGGGGGGGCAAATTTGCCCCCCCCCAACCAAAATAGGGTTAACAACTCATGAGCTCGATCGTTTGTAGAAGAGCTTCTTCATTTATGGAAGATTTTACCACAGTTGACGAAAAATGCATGTATTTTTCACTGAATGCAACTTGATATTGAACTCTGTATTCATAAAAAAAGAAAAACTAAGGCTGACAATGTGTTCACAAATTCATGAACATATTGCATCTTTGCTCTGTTCTATCATTCCGTTCTAACATTCCGTTCCGTCGTTCCGTTCCGTCATTCCGTTCCATCGTTCCGTTCCGTCATTCCGTTCCGTCGTTCCGTTCCGTTGTTCCGTTCCGTCGTTCCGTTCCGTCGTTCCGTTCCGTCGTTCCGTTCCGTCGTTCCGTTCCGTCGTTCCGTTCCGTCATTCTGTTCCGTCGTTCCGTTCCGTTGTTCCGTTCCGTCGTTCCGTTCCGTCGTTCCGTTCCGTCGTTCCGTTCCGTCGTTCCGTTCCGTCGTTCCGTTCCTGGTTTTAAAGATAGCCCCCATTAATTCTAAGCGCGGTATTGTCAGTTTCTTCACTGGTGCTACGCGTGATTTGCTTGCGATAAGATTGCTTTCATATCGGTTTCCTTTGCGATAAACAAGATAGATAACCGCACAATATGCCTTTTCAGATGCATCGCAAAAACCATGTAAATTATATTCGTCAACAACTCCGTTTTCCTTACCAAAATAGCATCGTTTAATGGCAATTTCGACAACTTTATCGAGATCTTTCACGATTTCAAACCACACAGAACTGACGTTTTCTGGCAAAGGCGTGTCCCATTCTAACTTCAATAGGCAAGTTTCTTGTAGTAACATTTTCATTCGGACTAACACTGGTGAAACAAACCCGATAGGGTCAAATACAGACGCGGCAAGTTTCAACAAATTTCTTTTCGTCGGTGACAGCTCTTTGCTCAAACTTACAAATTTCTCAAACTTCAATAAAATGTCATCCGATTCGAAGCCCCAGTTCATTCCAAGCACCTTCGTTTCAGTGTTTTGTAAAGGTGTGGAGTCAGCCTGCTTGGCTGGTTTTAGAGAAACTGATTCGTCGTTTTCAATTTTGGATTTTGTTTCAGGTTTTGATTCCGTTTCACTTTCGATAGTTTTTTGAACTTCTGGATGGTAACCTTTCAATTTTCTTTCGAAGAGTTCATTAACCTTTCGGTCTAAAACCTTGTCTGCAATAGTATTACCAACTACCTGGCTCTGACATTCAACTCTAAGAAGATGAGTGGTTGTCAGATTTACGGCTGAAAGCAAACTACGTGGAATATCTGCTACAACACCTGACAAAACCCATCCAAATTTCGTACCAACAGCAACAGGGGTTTCATCTGTCTCCCCCTTGATAATTTCCCCAGTTAAGAGACGCCACATTACATCATTTCCGATCAAAATATCAACAGATAGTTCAGTTTCTGTTTCTTTTGGAAAATCTGCCAAATTCAAATTCTTCAAATGAGCATAATTTTTCTTTGCCCATCGTACCGTTTGACCTTGAAGAGGGGAACAAATAGTAGGCACTACAAGCGCACTAACTTCTGTTTCAAATTCTGAGTGTCTAGCACCCAACCCAACCTTAACAACATCACATCTCGTATCGTTACTTTCATTCGAGCCAAAAACTTTGATACTTATATCTTCATGTTTCACTGGAGACAATTGCAAATAGTTTCTTGCCTTTTCCGAAATATAGGATCTTTGTGATCCTGAATCTAAAATGACTCTCAAATTTACTCTTCTTGAGGGCTCTTGTGGGTTTCGAGCAGTAACAAATGCAGTTTGCAATAAAACACCCTTACCAGTTTCTTCTTTAGTAACCCCACAAAAGGAAGTTTGTGCTGTTTGTTCGTTATAAGTGGTCTGACAAGACTGATCTGCTTGGGTTCTTGTAGTGTTAGAAGAAGGCTGTTGTTTAATACCACCATAATACTCACCAGGTTTACGCCCTTCACATAAAGCAACGTGATGGCGCCCTTTACATGCAAAACATTTGATTGAGGCATCACAATCCTTTGCGAGATGACCGGCTCGTCGTAAACACAGAAAACATCGGCCACTTTTACGTAGGATGTTCCTCCTTTCTTGCACACTTGTAACAATTCTACAATCCACTGTCCCATGATCCCCTTGACAAAATGTGCATTTCGGTTTGGTTTTAACTCCAGTGGTGAGTGTTGCTGCGGTGGCGTAATGATCTCCTGTATTTCTTCTTGCTTCTCTCTTACCATGTGAACACTTTTCTCGAGCTTCAATTTCAAGCTTCATAATTTCCAACAATTGTGGAAGTTTCCAATCGCTCCCATCATCCCTTTCTGCCATTTTGCGGCTAATAATGAGTTGTATATCTTCTGGCAGCCTTTTCAACAATACATTAACCAAAACTGTCCCGTAGGCCTGTTCGTCAACTCCCAAAGATTGTAATCCTCTACTGTGTGTTTCAACAGTATCGTAAAACTTTCTGAGCTCTGATATCTCTGCATTCTTGTGTTCTGTGTTAATATACAGCAAAGCGTCCATGTGTGCATTTAAAATGTCTTGTCTTTGACCAAATCTTTGCTTCAAAACGTTAACTGCGACTTCATAATTGTCATTCGTCAGTTCTAAGCCAGCAATTGCTTGATACGCGGCTCCCTCGCATTGACACTTCAGATATTCAAATTTCATGGCATCGTTTAAATTCGAATTGTTATCAACTGATGCACGAAAAGAGTCCCAAAACTCCTGCCACTTGTGTAGCTTTCCATAAAACTTTCTGAGCTGCAATTTGGGCAATTTCGTGAAGCATGAAGCTCCCCCCTGGGGCGAACTTGCGTTTCCCGGGGCATTTCCATTTTGCGAGACTTCCAAAGACTGAAGTTTGTCTTCAATTTCAATTAAAATCTTGTGAACATTCTCACTGAACGATCCCGCTTCGTCAATTTCTCGTAATATTTCTTCTTCATCATCTATCAACTCTAAAACTTGGTCGTCTATTACCGTTATAGTTTTCAATCTTTCTTCTAAGATAGCTTTGTTCTGCGTCAATAATAAAGCTTGATTCGGTTGGATTTCACGAAGCAGTGCGTTTACAATTCCAACGGTTTTATTCAAATAGGCCTTATGCCCTCCACGCACTTTCTTCTTCTTTACAAGAACTGCAGTTGGCGAGATCGCCCTCGCTGCATCTCCAGAGCCTTCTTTCGGCATAGTTTCTATTCATCACGAATTAAAAGTTCAAGTATTCATCCGGCGAGGTGCAAGACCATATAAAATTTATTTGTGAGTTATCCACCATTTCCTCACACTCGTCGCGCTGGTAGGCTCATCTCAAAACATAAACAACTTCTTTATAGTGGAGGCTCTAAATCTTCGAGGACTGTATACTTCGTTAAAATGTAATAATTCGATTCATATAGTTCAGGTTCGAGGTTCCAATTCTAGTTCAAAATATGTGTTCAAATATATGTTACTTCAGTTCGAGTTCGGGTTCCAGAATAATCAATAAGTAGGCGTGTAACTCGGTTAGGGCCATGCAGATCACATGTCGAGATAAGCATGTCTCCTAACAATGAGTCCCTAAAATACCTTTCAATAAAATTATTACGCAATTTAATACAATTAACTACGCAATTTCTCACAGCCTTCAAACTTTTCACTAGATAGACATGGTTGATCATTTGTAGCAAAATTCAAGTATGAAAATTAATGCACATTCAATGCAAAGTATCATTCATATTCAACGGTTTTCATTCATATTCAAGGGTCGTTATTCATATTCAAGGAAAACAATTCACATTCAAGGTTTCTATTCATATTCAAGGCTTTCATTTATATTCAAGGAAAACAATGCATATTCAAGGAAAACAATTCATATTCAAGGGTTTTATTCAGATTCAAGGTTTTCATTCATATTCAAAGGTTGATATTCATATTCAAGGAAAACTTTTCTGTTTTGATAGAACTTTTCGTCCTGATTTCAATGGTGTAATCGGTTTTTTCACCCGCCTTATAATTTTGGAAATATGAAGCTCCAAAGGTGGTCAAAAAGTGGTTCCACCAAAACGCGGTCAGACCGTTGCGTACCAGACTCCTGTGACGTTATAGGACGGTCAGTTCTCAAAGGCCTCGTTGAAAGGACAAAGGATTCTGCAGTGATTGCAATGGACGCAGTGCAAGTCGCTCAGTCACAGGTGGCGGAGAATGGTTCAGTAATATATACAAATGTATCTTTTGTACTACTTGTTTACGAACTCTGAAAGAGAATTCAGCATAAAAGGTCCAACAATGGACAGATTTTCTGCAATAAGATCATTTCTGAAGTCTTTTTACTTATGTCATGCATGCAGCCGTTAGGTTGCCAACTAGCAATACTGAAAATCTGCCCTATCACGTGATGTGTTCATCATTCGCACAAAAAACTGAGACGTTCTTTTGACTGGACCCGAGGACTCTGTAACCCGGGACTTACAACCCCAGATCATATGACAATACGACCCCAGGCCAAAGTTTTATGTATTTGGTTAACAAGACTTTGTTATGATGTATTGATACTTCCATTATTTTCAACATCAATAGATATGCTCATGAGTGACTGGGTATCTGGATGATAATAAAGAAATGTTCGCATTTAAGATATAACTTTCTTACTTCTTTGTTACTGTTCTAAAAAAATTAGAAAGGCTAGAAAGACTGGAGTAACCCTAACGGTCGAAATACTTTATAGCCCTCCATTCTGAGTCAGTTACTTTCATGGCCTTCTAACTGAAACATGGAAAATTTGCTTTCTCTGACTTGAATCAAGCAAAGAAGTGCATATTTGTGGATATTCAACATAGATATTCAACCATTCTAATTGTATTCATATTCAGATGGGCCGGTTTTGCTTACAACAACTGGCTAGCTCAATATGAATACACAGAATTCTACGTGACCAAGAAAACTTTGACACGTACTAATGTCTTGCGTGTTCATTAAACCATCGGTGGTGAAACAAATTTTTAAACTATATATATATCAAACTTTGGACCTGGGTCGTATGGTCGAATGGTCGTATGATCGTATGGTCTGGGGTCGTAGGGTCCAGTGTCACAGTGTCCGTCCGGGGTCGTGCGGTCGTACAGTCCGATTTAAAGGACATATCCCATGCCACTGAATCCTTTGAGGCTAAAGGTTATCTATGGGAACCAACAAGATATTCCATATTTCAATAAAATCGCAGTTTATTCATATGACTAGAAATAACTTGCAGTTATCAACTGCGCGCAGTAAACAGGATAGAGTACTTAGCATAAAAAGACTAAAAGGCATGTTCAACCCTCAGGCAGTTAGTTGCCTGGCATTTTTGAAGCTGATGCAGTTATCAATGATTGCTGCAATCACTGATAACGAGAGAAACAGGGCAGAAATAGCATGGTTTTGGCTGCTGTTTATGACATGCGAGAGGAGAGAGAGACAAGAAAATGGTCTGTGTGTTGCACTGATGAATGTGCACATAACAAACAAAACATTCAACAGCTTTAAGTATCTAGCTATGCTATATAAAATAATGTTAATGTTTGCAACCGTCAGTCATTTGAAGCTGTGTCACTGCTTTACATTGCAAAATTTTAAGCTGGGAATCATTTGAATTAGCAGTTGACGATTTGAAAAGGAAACGATCATTTCAATGTTAAACTAACGATACACCACACATTTAATTTCTGGTGAAAGTAGCCTGTGAACTGGACCCAAGTGGAGAAAAGCGCAACATTTAATACTTTCTCAATCATGATAAATGTGTCTTAGAACCTTTACTGCAATTAGATGTAATGCAGCGAAAGTTAAGTACACACCGCAACTGCACCAGCAACATCAGGAGGAAGTCACAGTTTCATGATAAATTGGAGGGCAAGAACAGAACAACGGCAAAAAGAATCATTGGCAGTGATGATAAAACAGCTGACATCTGCTCAACGCTTCATTTGATTTGACGAAACAAGTGTAAAATGGACAATGTTGCTCTGATTTGTTCAATTGTCCATGCTGCAATGCTAAATGAAAGTCGCATAAAGAATATAATGCTGCATTCCGCTTCTAGGCAAATGGCACACTTGATCCAATGCTGGTCTTTGCAGTAATTTCACTTGCAAACAGACTATATTTCATTCCTGGAACAGAAGAAAAACTTGATAAGCATTCAGTGTGAAAGATCATGTATCAGCGGCGTGGCTAGACAAAAATTAGTAGGAGGGTAAAACTTAAATTTTTTCCACTGAGGGGGGGGGGCAAAAAGTGTGGGGAATCCAAGGCCGCGTTATTCTGTTTGTGTATTCCCAGTGACACACTGAATAGATTCACAGGATGCGTCTCTTTCAACGCAAACGTAAGTAGTCCTTTGAATTGTCGGTGTATCCTGCCCGTAGTTTTCCTCCAGTGAAGACAACATCAACAATGTGTTGCGTTTTACTGAATCTTAACTCTTGATGAACGTTGTTACTCCATGAATCTAACCCAAAACTAACTCTCAAACTACTGCACCCCTTATATAGCGTTCTACATGAAAGTTCTAGAATATAGTGACACAGGATTCCAAATATAGTATTTTAGGCAAGCATGATAAGGCAGTTTACGTAATGTTCACCCTAGAAACTTCTCTACACAGTTCTTATTATTCTACTAGTAAGCATTATTCAGCAAAAGGAAAGTACTAGAAAAGTCCATTTCACCACACTCTCCCCCTATTAAAGTGCGACTGCAGCTTTAATACATGTTCTCAGTCTTCCTCGGCTTCATTTAGTTGAACACCAACGATTCTGTTCATCGCAGCTTCTTTGGCTCCTCTTCTACTTCGGCCTTGTGGCACAAACTCTTCCGCTGTTGGGTTCAGATTGCTCCCTCCTTGGTCTTCCTGCTCCTTCTGAACGTCACCGCCGACCTCCAAGTCTGCAATTAGCTGTAATGGCCGCTCGATAACATAGCCACTCCCTGTACGTATTTTGTATCCTCGAACTACTCCATCCCGTCCAACGATTTCTCCTTCAACTCTACCAATCCTCCATTGACCCTTGTTTTTTGTTGAATCCTTGATCAGTACGACTCTACCAGTGTTAAGTTTATTCTCGTCGGGTGAAACATGTGATCTTTTTCTCTCCTCCAATGCATGCAAATACTCGCCGATCCATCGTTTCCGTAGCTGTTCTTTGCATCGTTTTATGTATTTCAGCCTTTTTGCCACGTCTGCTTGATCTTCAAGTGTCTCCACGTTGTCTTCCAAGAGCGTTGCTCGTTCTCCACGTAGCATGATATTTGGAGTTATCACTTGCTTGTCAAATTCTTCACCAAGGTAGGTAAGTGGCCTATTGTTCATGAAGCACTCGACGTCTAGCAAGGTCTCCTCGAGCTCTGTGAAAGAGAGTAATGCGTTTCCAATTACTTTCGAAAGTGCTGACTTCATAACTCCAATTAATCGCTCAAAGAATCCACCCCACCACGGAGCGCGTGACAGGTTGAATGACCATTTGATAGACTGTGATGCCAGGTAGCCATTAATTTCTTCACTATTCTGTAAGCTCTCCAACCATTTTTTGGTTGCAGCGAAGGTCTTCGCATTATCACTAACCATGAGGTGCGGCTTGCCTCTCCTTGCAACAAACCACTTTAGTGTTTTCTTGAATTCCTCTGTAGTCATATCCTTGCACAGGGTAAGATGAACAGCTCGGGTGCTTGAGCATGTAAACAGTACGATGTAAGCCTTCTTGATTTGTTTCTTGTTTGCCTTGTAATATAAAGGGCCTGCAAAATCAACTCCAGTTGTTGCGAATGGCTCGCAAAATTCAGCTCTGAAACTCGGTAAAGCTGCAATTCCTCGTGATGGCATACCTTTGGCTCTATGTTTCTTGCATCCATTGCACTTAAAGCACACAGCTTTTACCATTTGTCTCAACTGTGGTATCCAAAATTGCTCTCTGACTTTAACCATTGTTGACTGTACTCCCCCGTGTACTGTTGCCTTGTGGCAGTGTTGAATGATCCTTGTTGAAAGGAGACTCTTCCTAGGTAGGAAGGCTGGATGATAACCTGGTACTCTTCCAAAACATCTCCATACTCCCATGTCGTCTTTTCTCAATTCCATTGGGCTATTTAACTCTTGATTCTCTTGGGCAAATCTTAACCAAAAGGTTTCTGCTGAACTGATCTCCTCAGTTGTGATGGGCCCTTTACGTTTCTCCTTGACTCTGCAGTTATCGGCAAATCTCTTGACGAGTGCTGTTACACGAAGTAGTTTCCAATAACTGAACTTCTGGATCAATGAATTCCCCCAATCATGTCGATCATTGTTTCCATTTTCTTGTACCATGAGCGTCTGTTCCTTCTTTCGCGGCAGAGATTCTCTGGCTGCTTGCTCTGTTTCTGCAATCTCTGGTTGAATTGGCCAGAAATGAATATCGCTTAGCCATTGTGGTCCCTTGAACCAGAAGTCATCAAGCTTTGCTGGTGGCACACCTCTTGTTCCAAGGTCACTCGGGTTTTGGTCGGTTGGTACATAGTGCCATTGCCACTCCCCCAAATCATGTATTGCCTTGACTCGGTTTCTGACATACTGTGACCATGTTCCTTTGCTTGCCAACCAGAAGAGAGTTGTTGTGCTGTCAGACCACAAATGAATGTCATCAATTTCGAATGAACTCAGCGTCTCCATAACATGTCTTAACAGTTTTGCCAGTGTATGTGCTGCAACCAACTCTAAACGAGGTATCGTTGTATTCTTTGGTGAAATGCGGGACTTGGCAACGAGCAAGTTTGTATCCACCATTCCATCGGGACTTGTCACCATTAAATATACAGCTGCACATACTGCTTGTTTACTTGCATCAGCAAATCCATGAAGTGACAGCTCTCCTGCTTTTGTATTCACAATGCTTCTGGGAATCGTGATTGTTGGGCATGCTTTCAGTCCTTTGATCCACAAATTCCAACGTCGTTGTACATCTTCAGGCAAGTTTTCATCCCAGGACACTTTCTCCAGGCAAAGCTCACTAAACAAGATCTTCGCAGTTATTGATACAGGTGAGACCCATCCAAGTAAGTCGAAGATACCATTGATGACTGCTAACATCTTTCTCTTGGTTACTGGCTGATCAGATTGGAAACACGATTTGAAGTTCATTTGCAGTAGATCCTCTTCCTTGTCCCATTGAATTCCAAGAATTTTGGAAGTATTCCTCAGCTTTTCATCAGAGTTTGTTTGTTGTTTGACTCCATCCTCTTCTTCTCTTCCCTTTTCAACCACAGTAGATTCCATTGATGCGACATTGCTGTGCCATTTGTGTAATGTAAAACCTCCTTCCTTCATGATTTCAGTAGCCTGGTCTTTAAATCTGGTAAGCTCCTCAACTGAATCTCCCCCATATTGGATGTCATCCACGTAAGTGTCCTTAAGAAGGGCATTCGCTGTTTCAGGGTAGCCCTCCTTGTATTCCAAGACGTGCTTCTGCAGTGTAGCTCCTAAAATATATGGGCTAGGCCCGGCTCCAAAAATGACTCTGGTAAATCTGTACTCCATGATGTTTCGATCCTTGAGATTGTCATACCAAAGTATTCTCTGAGCGTCACGATCTTGTTCGTTGATTCTGATCTGCAAGAACGCTTTCCTGATATCACCAGTAATGCAGTATCTTTTCATCCGATTTCTGAGAATGATGTCAAATAGCAGAGGTTGCAAGGCTGGTCCAGTTTCAAGGCAGTCGTTGAGTGAGGGCAGCTGAGGGTTTTGTTTCGCAGAACAATCATACACAATCCTTAGTTTTGTTGACTCTGCATCTTCACGAATGACTGCTTGGTGTGGAATGTAGTGAACAGTTTCTCCTGATGGCTTCTGCGGAATCTTCTCAATTATTCCTTCTTGGATGTGCTCTTGCATGACATCGTGGTAATCCTCCAACTTCCCCGTCATCTCTAGTCTTCTTGTTGTACTGCGTAGCCTCGCCATTGCTAGCTCTTTATTCCTTGGCAAATCAGGATGATCAGCTTTCCAAGGTAGCCTAGTTTCGTAGTAGCCTCCCTCCTTCTTCAGCAAGTGTTGTGTGAAGTCTTCATGAAACTCCGAATCATTGTTTGGAGGATCAGTCAAGCCTAATACATCCACGTTGCAAAGCTGTTCAAAGTCTTTTTGACTTGATTTCACGAAGAATCCCTTTTCAGCAGTTGATGACTCCAATATCTGCCTTCCAAACAGCATCCATCCTAGCATTGTAAACTCTGCTCCAGGATCGGTATCTGGATTCACACCCACAATAGGCTGTTCAGTGGAGCGTATTCTTTGATACTCTGCTGCACCAAAGATGATATGCACTGGAAGTTGTTGATCAGACGAATCTTCATCACTAAACTGTATTCTCTTGAGCCTCTGGAACTTCCGTTTCAGCTCTGTGATCTTTGGGTTTGGCAGGTGTGTCAGCACTGGTTTCTCGGCATTGATACAATCTACGTCCAAGCTGAAGCCTTCGACAGCATTCGATGTGACGTTGATTCTGTAGATCTCCACACGTTTTGTCACTGTGCCATACATCTGTTCGATACACTTTGTTTCCTTGCGTGTTGGTCTGAGTGACAGCTTTGTTACCAAATCCGAACAAATATATGAACTGCTTGCCCCTGTATCGATCATGATTCTGACATCTTGCCCGTTCACCTTTGCCTTGACTGTTGCATGAATAGTGGTTGTTTCACTGTTAGAAGCACTCAAGTTCTTCTCCGACAACGACGTCTGGTCAGGCATGGTTGACTGCTGTTTCTCACATATTGATGTATGATGCTTCTGTCCACACTTGAGACAATTTCTTGATTTGCAAGTTGATGCAGAATGCCCACTTCCCGTGCAATTGTAGCAGAGTTTGTTCCTCTTCAAAATCTCTCGCCGACTTGCAACACTTAGAACCTTTGTGCAGTTTGAGCTTTTGTGTTGATTGTTTCCACAGTATACGCATTTGTCACCATTTCTTCGGCTGTTTTGATTGTTGCCAAGAAGCAACTTGTCTCGTTCTCGAAATCTTTCTCGATTGACACTGTCCGGCTTGATTTCATCTCCAGATCTCATTGGATTTCTGTCAACGTATTTTCGCAGATTCTCAGTGAGTTGTTCCAACTTCCATTCTTCCCATTCATCGTCTCCTTGAGCAATTATCTCTCGAACTGGTCCAAGTTTATCCATAAGGGTATAAACCGTGCTCTGTGCCGAATCCAGTTTCTTCATTGTTGCCAGTGTCCTCACCACACGTGAAAGCTTGTTGTAGAAGTCGTGAATGTTGACTATTTTGTTGACGTTAGTTATGGGGTGAAGACTCTCGATTTCTTTGATTAGCGCCTTGTGTACCTTGATGTCCTTGCCGTACGTTGATTGCAAAATTCTCTTCGCCTCATTATATCCTTCCACTGTATGTGGTAGCCCCAAAATGTCCTCTCTTGGTTTCCCTTTTGTGAGTTCCAGCAAGTAGTGAAATTTACTTATGTCCGAGATACTTGAGCCGTCGACCTCGACTTCAAACTGGTTCCAGAAGCGAATCCAATCCTTGTAGTCTCCGCTGAATGGGGTAATCGTGTACTTCTGAAGCTTTACAGCTTGAGCCGCTGATTTTGCTGGTAAACTCTCCTTGTAGGCAGTAAGCTCTCGTGCCTCCTTTTCCAGTTGTAATTTGCGTGTGATCCACTCCTCTTCTCGTTGAATCTGACGAATTGATGCTTCTTCCATTTCCCTTTGTTCTCTAAGTCTTGCTTGCACAGCTTCTTCGTTTATGATACGCTGCTTCTCGATTTCCCTTTGTAACTCGCGATCAGTTTCTTCCCTTCGTTTCTCAGATATCTTGTTCCTAAGA
Organism: Aurelia sp. 3 sensu Dawson et al. (2005); assembly: GCA_964020215.1. Lineage (NCBI taxonomy): Eukaryota > Metazoa > Cnidaria > Scyphozoa > Semaeostomeae > Ulmaridae > Aurelia > Aurelia sp. 3 sensu Dawson et al. (2005). Next base: position 18,498,937 of record OZ026591.1, on the reverse strand, counting down.
GTTGCCCTCAGATCTCGAAATGCTCTCAATTCCTCTTTTTGTGCATTTGACCAAGAAGTAATTTCTTCGAGTGTTTCGTCTTCGTCCAACATTTGATCCTTGGTGCGATCAATCGAGAGTCCTACCTTTTTCACAAGTTCACAAATTTGCTCGTATTGCAGTTCCCAATCCTCTTCATCCCCTGTGTCGATGTTATCAGAAATTTCTTTAACGGTGATTTTTGCCAGTTGCAAAATTTTACCATGTTTTTGTGTCGCTGCCATATCCTCTTGAAAAGTTACCCTTGAATTTGTATCTGCGGAGGAGATCCTTGCAACCCAGTATTGCGTTACTAGTTGAAGAATTCGTGGAATGCTTTATCACTTTGCGTGCCAATTGAGTTAAACAATCGTTGTTTTCCTTCCGAATTATCACGAACGTTCCAGAATTGTCTGGTCGATATCCAATTTCCCTGGAGCGAGAAGCAAGAACTAGTTGTTTCACAACTTTCCAGAAGCCAATTTCGAAGAAAATGCTACGACGTCCCTTCGTGGTCGCCACTTTCAGTGTGGGGAATCCAAGGCCGCGTTATTCTGTTTGTGTATTCCCAGTGACACACTGAATAGATTCACAGGATGCGTCTCTTTCAACGCAAACGTAAGTAGTCCTTTGAATTGTCGGTGTATCCTGCCCGTAGTTTTCCTCCAGTGAAGACAACATCAACAATGTGTTGCGTTTTACTGAATCTTAACTCTTGATGAACGTTGTTACTCCATGAATCTAACCCAAAACTAACTCTCAAACTACTGCACCCCTTATATAGCGTTCTACATGAAAGTTCTAGAATATAGTGACACAGGATTCCAAATATAGTATTTTAGGCAAGCATGATAAGGCAGTTTACGTAATGTTCACCCTAGAAACTTCTCTACACAGTTCTTATTATTCTACTAGTAAGCATTATTCAGCAAAAGGAAAGTACTAGAAAAGTCCATTTCACCACAAAAAGGTATACCCAGACATTTTTATTGCATTTTTCAATTACAATTTTTACCAACTTTTGAAAAGTGATGCCTTTGATTGGAAAAGTGATTGGAATTTCAGGGATGCCTTTCAAAGTGAACATGACAGAGTTTGAAAGTGGGAAAAGATCTTCACTATTTCACAGAAAAAGTAACAGATAGGTCTTTCTCCATTCATATAAGTTAAAATGCAAAGGAGTTATTGAGAAAAGTTTTTGGATGAATGGATGACTGTTCTCAATTCAGTTATCGCTCTCCGTTATCAGTAAGAGATGATCTAGAATTTCAAAGATGACGTCAAAGTAAACATGACAGATTTTGAAAGAAGAAAAGGAATTCACTTTTCACAAAAGGTTACATAAGATTCCACCACCATTTCATAAAAGTTGAAATGCAAAGAAGTTAATGAGAAAAGTTTTGGATGAATGGATGACTGTTCTCAATTCAGTTATTGCTCTCCGTTATCAGTAAGAGATATCCTGAAATTTTAAAGATGGCGTCAAAGTGAACATGACATATTTTCAAAGAAGAAAAGGACTTCACTATTCACAAAAGGTTACGTTAGGTTCCATCCATAACCATTTCATAAAAGTTAAAATGCAAAGAAGTTATCGAGATAAGCTTTTGAATGAATAGATAATTGCTCTTTATTCATTTCTCACTTCCTGTTATCAGTCAGACATAATTTGAAATTTAAAAAATGACGTCAAAGTGAACATGGCAAAGGTACAAACAAGAAGCTAACAACAACAGGACTTAACTGTTTCACACAAGGCTGCAGATGCTTCCCCTCTCGATTCATAAGAATTAAAATTCAAAGAAATTGAACAAATAAGTTTTATATGAAAGACGATTGTTTTCCATTCATTTAACGCTATCCTTCTTTGTTTTGTTTCCCAAACAAATAATTATGAAGTAATTTCTGCAAACTGTTTTCTTTACATGTCAACGACAAGAATTATGATTTGTTAGAAATATTATAAATACATCATTTCCACAAACAAAAATCAGTTGTATGAAGACCTTCAAACGGGGTAAGTATTATCTCATTTCTCCTTAAAATTCATTCGCTACTTTGAAATTACTTGAACATTCTTTACAAACTTTTAAATAAACGCCAAGTATCTTTAAATAACGGGAAGATATATGAGTAGGACCTGGATTCTATAAATTGGAAAAGGGATGTTTAATGCTAGCACCTTCCCCTCGCTCACCTTTTTTTAAGGGCCTTTCTTCTGTCATTTGTAAAATGTCTTGAGAAACTCAATGTCTTCATACATATTGTGAACTGCAGAAGAAATTTCTCTTGTTAGAAATAGGATGCGCCCAAACGAAATATGTAACAACACAATGCTTCAACAAATGCAAACATACAGATGTACTTACCAAAGAAGAGCATTTTCCATTTTCAATAGAAAATGCCATCCTTATGAGGATAGACATCTGCCTGTATTTCCCTACCTTCCGGGAAATGTACTGTGAACTCGCTTCGCTCGCTGGACAGCTCGGGAAATATCCTGCATGCTATTTTCCGAGAGATGAATATGCCCTCCAAACGGATGAATATTCACCTTTTTTCCCAACGTCAGAGTAAATATTGTGTTTATCCCTACCAACCATGGCCTAAGCTATCATTCGCATGCCTCGTAAGTGCTTCCGGGAAATAACAGGATATTTCCCGGAAGATAGGGAAATACAAGCAGATTTTAATATGCCCTCCCGCGGGATGAATATTCGCCTGTTTTTCCAGGCATCGCAGGTAATTGTTGCTGTATCTTTTGGTCCAAACCTGTCCATGAAATGTGTCAAGATTACAAATGTAAGAATGTACGATAGTTTCATAAATCTCAGTCTGGGCGATCTTATGAGACACGAATGATGATGCATTTTGATATCTTTTCTGTTTTGGTAGATTTCATGTATGTGGAGATATTTTTTTCTTGTAGAACTAGCTGTTAACGATGTTAAGGAAGTGCTGCTCACAGCCTAGTGTGTAACGCGATTCTGCAATATTTACTGTATAAGAATAATAATCGAGAGGAGTTTTCGAAACGTGTATGTCTTGCCATGCGAAATTGCAGTTGTTAAGGTAGATATAATTCCAAACATAGTATAACTGTTTACAAATTTCAGGACTGGTTGGTATGACTGCAACACGCATGACTACATGTGTAGTGTGGTGGCTTTCTTCTGCTCTGGGTGGTACTCTAGATAACACAATTTTCTTCCTTGTCCACAGCTCATTGTATTCTTTGAAGTAAAAATGATCTTCTATAATAACATATTTGGTTATTTCTCTGTAATGCTTACAGTTACTGATTATTTTGTTTCAATCTGCATTAATCAATGTCAGCATAAAAGATTAACTTCGCACATCATGGCAGCAAACAAAGGGTTCAATATTCAGTTCGGTCTAAATACCCAATTATGTCTTCAAAGATAAACAGTCTTGAGAGTTTATGCTGCACAACAGTTGGTCACCACAGTTCTTCAGAAGTTCAACCAATAACACTTTGTGTCAAAGTTGAAATGTCACAAGGTGTTGGGAATGGTGACAGTAGCAATAATGATCCTCTGCTTCTTTTGTCTTTGCAAGAACGACATAAATAATTGCAATCGAATGCTGTGCTGGTCTCTAAGAATTCTTACAGGAATGTCACAAGTGAATATAGAAATAGCAGTCCAATGCTGGGTCCTGTGTTGATCTTTATAGGAATCTCACAAGTTAATAAATTGCCTTACTCCTGCAAGAATATATAATGAAATGAAATAAGCTTGCATATGTGCAAAAGTTATGAAAAATATTTAACTATCGCTTGTGAAAAGAAATTATGCTAAAAACAGTATCTGGAATAGTTTTGCACACCCTTCACATTCCAGGAATTTCTATCAATAATGAAGGCAATATCATCAGGATTCTATCAGATGTGATTGTGGTTAAAAACCCTTTTAATCATCTCTAGTGCAATTTTCTGGTTGATGGTTTTTCCTTGTTAGGGAAATCATCATCTCTTTCATCATGGCATTTCTGAAGATTTGAGCAGTTTGAAGTTTGATGGGATTTAAGAATTTAATGAAACCTACAGCTGGCACTGTTTGGAAAACTTGAAAAAGGCCTATCCATGCATGTTTTACTTGGCAAACCAAAAAAATTCCTTGCAGTTAAAAAGCTATTCTCCTTCATAATTTTGAACAAATTTTTCTTTATCCACCGCTACCAGTGGGAAGCAGTGAAACCAGCTGTTTATCAGTAGGAGTATAGTATTCCAGCAATATCTTTTAATTAGTCGCAGGCCTGCCTGAAAGCTTGAAACACTAACAGAGTTATCATTGGGCCTACTTCCACAGCTCATTCGAATTCACCTTCTTAACTTCGAACAATGGTTCTTTATTCACTTCCTCCCGGTGGCAAGCAGTGCTTCCTGCAGCTTGCTGGTGAAAGCGCGAGCAACGCGTAGGCCTAGGCGCTCTTTGTGGCATCTTCCTGCCACTTTCGAAACATGTCCGCTGTGAAACAACAAACGGTCAACACAACTGAGAGGAAAAAGGAATCCTCTCATAACTGCTGTCAAATGAGATTTAAAAAACGATTCGATACGTACCAAAGTCCGTGAAAAGTCTTCCTTCTTCCCGCAATAAACTTGTGAGAGCTTCTCTCTCTCCAGAAATTGTAGTCGTGGTGTGGGCGCTCTCAGGCAGAAATGCACTATACTTTACAACCAGTTGTTGTAGTTGTTTGAAAAATACTCCACTGTCCATCCTCGAATTCTTGCTCTAAATGGCTGCTCGCGCATGCTCGCAGCAACAAGAAGAATGAAGCCGGAGCAATGTATAACTTTATTGATCTTGCTAGCGATATTTGCTGTGTTTCAAGGTAAGTGCTCTCTTTAAGCCTGGTCTTTTTTATATCACTTGCACTTACAATAAAAACTCTAATTTGCCCATCTCTAACTCCCCATCCCCTTTATTAAGCGCAGCAAAGTGTTTTTGCATTGCTATCAATTTGTAAAACATTGTAAAAATATTATCCATGTCTATCTGTTTGATAATGCAATTCATCTATTTAGTTTTTTATTGATTTGGATTAGTTTGCTTCTACAGATGAAATTGTTATACAGGGTGTCTCAAAAAAATTGTTCGACGTTTGATTAGATATTGGAAAATGAGGACAACATGAACAGACTCATGGAAAGATAACCTTGTTCCTAAGATTATGATACAATTTTAGAGACGGAAATCGTGCAAATCGGTTGAAAATTCACTGAGTTACGAGCTCTCGAAGGTTAAAAATATGAGATAGCTGAAACCAGAGACCCCCAGATTACTTGTATTGCAAAAAGCTCGAAGACGGAGGTAAGAGAAGCTTATCCAATGTCATACCTCTCGTTGATATCAGAGCAAACCAAATACGACTTCTAAAGTAAATTATTTCTTGCGATCATTCTCAAAATTCCTTAACATTGCACAGGTCCAAAAACAGTGGCTCAAAACAAAATCGGCGAGAGGCTGAATCTGTTTCCTCAAAGCATCCATATGCTTGACAGTTAGGTTATCGAATACCTGTTTGAATCCCACTTGGGTCGCCCTGAAACAATTGAGAAATAACAGAAACGACGGCCTATGGGACTTTTACCAAAAATGCCATTTTGAGGCCTCTGTTTTCAGCTTTCGCACAAACTTGAACTTCAAAAGCTTGTAGCCCCATGAATTTTTAGCGGACTTGCAAGATTCTTGTGTCAAAAATTAATTTGAAATCTCAGGAAAAGGGTGACTTTGACCAAGGGTCCATTCAGCGTATCGTTATTTTTCAGTATTTAATATCAAACGTCGAACAATTTTCTTGATACCCTGTATATACGATGCAATCTTGGTCAAAATACTTGGGACAAGTTTAACCGTTTGATAGGCTGTCAAATAAAAATGCTTGTCAAAGCTTTGTAAATTACAAATCTCTGTTCGTTGCACAATTAATACTATTTTTTATTTGTTTTATTGTCAAATAGAAAGTAGGAGACTGATATTCAAAATTAAGATGTTAATTTATCAATGAAAGGGTTGGTTAGATATGAAAATTTTGTTTGGTAAAATCACTCATTATTTAGACCCAGTAATTAGAGAAATGATGGTAAGAGGCATGTTTGGGCATGAGGATTCCACATTCCTTTTCTTTCACATTCCACATTCCTTTTCTTTCACATTCCACATTCCATGATTTAATTACTATTGAAATTAATCTTTTACTCCTGACAATGAAAATGTAAGGTTCGATTGCACATAAATCATGGACCGGAATAGAACGCGCGGAATGGAACGCCGAAATCTCGATTCTTCTACAAACCCCTTGCAGGCATTTAATTAATTGTTGGCTCCTGAAGATTACCAAAGAAGATTTTTTAATTTAAGTTAGCCATTAACTGTTTAATCAACATTTAAGTTGCATATCGATCACATACTTTATTGATTCCATAGCTGGCCAAGCGTGTACATTTTTTTTTACTCACCCGGTTCATATTCGATACAAATTAATAAAAACAGCAACTCTTAAAACCAATCTCTCGCTTCCTTGCTAGAATTTTAAGTAAGCTCCCCCCTTTTTCGCATCACAATATTTCACTCTGACCCTATAGTGGTTGGGCTATCTATTTCGGTTAGGGATGTGCAAAAAAGCGCCCCCACCTAACTCTTGACTGGTAACAGAAAGAGCAACCAACTTTGGTGTGCTGATAGCCTCAGGCATTTACTTTCTGAAAATTTGAAAATTAACCTAAAATTAGTTTAGTTATCATTTTTGCTCTCGTCAGCACTTTTATTTGTGTGGTCAAGAAAAGCGAAAAAATTGGCCAATCAGGAAAATTTCGATAAAATCAAATCCGGAGACAATTTTCATCCAAAAATAAAAATTATGAAAGAATACATCAAATAACACTACACTACGAAAGAAATCAGCAAAATATTTAAACTTTGCTACTTTTTTTGCGATAATTGAGATTTGAGAATTTGCGATTTTTCTAAATGTCAGTCTCGGGTAATTGTCTCCCTCCCCACATTTGTTAAAATATTCATAAGAAATGTTCTCAAAGTTGCACTATAGACAATCGCAAAAAGTCAGCAAGTTTCATGACCATAGAATTTCCCTTGACAGAGTTATAAAAAATTCTACAAGGGCGGGGGGGGGCAAATTCTCCCCAACCAAAATAGGGCTAAGGAATGAGCAGCAGTTCCAATAAAACAAAGACACTTGCTGAAATAACCTGGGTACCAGAGCCTAATAAAATATTGGTAAAAGTTTTAAATTTTTATTGGGCTCTGGTACCCAGGGTATTGCCAAAAAAGAGTATGTCAGAATAACATTCATCAGTTGAACTTTTCTCTTATCAACGACCTGCAGAAACAGAAAAAATGCCAAGAACATGCAAATTTGAATTATGAAATTTCTATTTTAAAGGTCATGCTACTTCAAGTTCTGACGGACGTACTGAGACGAATGCAAATGAAAAAGAATCTACTGTTGAAGAATCTGAATTGAATGATGGAAATGAATTCGAAGCTGAGAATGATCATGATGATGATTATGAGCAAAAAGTGATATCTGAAGGTATTTATAACAACAAAACAACAATATTTTCTTATATTTTCATGTGCGAGCTACACTTTATTTTGATTTTGGACCAGATGTCAATTGAATTCAACACAAAAACCAATAAACCCATCAGTTTATCTTACCTAATATAAAAATTTCCTTGTTTTAGACGCAGGTTGGGGTTGGGGAAGAAGAAGAAGAAGACGAAGACGGAGGAAACTTGGCTTTCTTGTTGCTTGGGCGAGACGACGACGAGGCAGTAATGGCGGCTACAGGCGTCGAATAAGTCGTACAACTGATTATTCACGCCGCAGGGGGAGTAAATAATGAGGTATCTGAAAAAGTTAGAGGTATGAGCCAGAAGAAAGTTCTTGCTTTCGAAAGTACATTGCACCAAGAGTTCTTGAAAAGTTTGAGTGAAAAATTTATATTTTAAAGCTAAAAACCCAAACTGTTTTTGTTATATTTGTTGCATTTTTCTTGAGCACTATATAGAAAAAAAATCGATTTTACGAAAAAGTCTCTGTTTCCAAATGCCAGATTGATAGGACTTACAGCGTTCTGAACAAATCGACAAGGCATTTCGCCTCTCTAAGGTGTATAAATGATCGATCTTCAAACAAATACTTTAAGCAGTTTGAAGCCTAAGGCAATTCAAGTGCAGGCGATCATCTACTTGAGGGAAATGCATTTCCTTGTATCACCAAAACTACTTTTACTTTCCATCAAACTAGAATTGACACTCGTGCATTGGATAATGAATTTCTAAATCGTCTTTTTCCATTCATGTCAAGTCATATACAAACAAACTAGCATATAATTGAGGACCTTACCTTATGATTATCTCGTAAATCTTCAAACTTGGCTCAGTATACGATTTATCGTGCGTCGCCTATGAAAAGAACATTGTCTAATTTGGTTGTATCCTGTAAAAACCTCCTATTGTTCAGTTTGAGAAGTTTTTTTATTTCTTGATCAATTCAAACTTTTTAAAGCATTTTGTAGTCACAAAATTTCGTAAAGTGGAATTTTCCTATGTTTCTGGTGCTTATCAAAACGGAAGAAAGGTTATACAAATACTTCAATGCACGACTGTGCTAATGATGGTGGGGGAATCTTTTCACCAAGATGCATTGCGTTCGAATTATGAATCTTTAACCCTATCTGATCTGGGTGAATTGAAACACTCAATGCCTTGGGGGGGGGGGCAGATTCCGCCCCCCCCCCTGTTTATCTTTGCTGTTGCTTGAGGTATGGCAACCAAATTTGGCACAAGGTTGTTCATTATATAAACAATGAATTTTTGAAACAATAGTTTAATTAGCATTGTTGTTGTTTTTGCTAGAGCACAATTAACATTATGATGTCATATGACGTCATAAAAATGAAAGTGTGTTAAAAGGTCGTAAAACTTTAATTTTCGCAAAGAAATGAAATATATAGATTAAAATAGATGTAAATTCATGGTTTGGACTTAATTGGACCAATTAAACAGGATTAAGAGAGATACAATGTATATTTTGCACAGAGTGTGGCATGAAAACTTGGTTACCATGGATACAAGGCTAAAAATAGAACACCAGAATTGTTACAGTTTGATTGCTGTATGATAGAAAGTTAAACTTGCTAAATCTCAGAGGCATTCAGCAAACACGGAAAAATGTATAAATGAAAATGTACGAGGGGGGCGGCCCCCCCAGGTCAGATAGGGTTAACGATGCTATAGGAATTCAATTAAAACGCAGCGCATCTTGGTAAGCAATTTCTTGCCGAGAAATATACCATTGCGCAATCGTCGATTCTCTACAGTCAAGGAGAATTCCATTATTCCTTTATCAAGTACTCTTTGTGTCATTAGTTTTCAAAAATGGGTCCTTTTTTCTGGCTTAGTTGGTACACTGCACAAAAGAACCAAAGACCATTGCCTGATCTACGATAGAAAAAGAAACATTTGGACGGTATTCATGGAAGGATTGCTTTAGATACTTACTAGAATTTCTTTACATTTTATGCTGATTTTGCATCCTTTCTCTGATTTTGTGTACTGTTCTTGTGCTTAAGTATAAACTTACCTTGACGAAACTTATGGAAGTATATAAATGCAAGTATGTCTATGACTTTGAAGATTATGATGGCAATCTAGGTACATATTTGTCGTACTTTATTTCATTTGCCAATAATGCCTTCAAACAGACTAGGCAGACAAGGCTTCAAACTGAAATTTGTGACAATATAGGCTCAAAATAAGAACTAAGTCCCAATTTATACGCCACACTTAACTTGCATCGAATCAGTTAGGATTCAGATCGACAAAAGCACAAGTTAAGTGTGCCATAAAAATTTGATTAGATTTAAACGTCGCACTTCTTCCACACCAATTCATTTCTGCAATTCCGAAGCTACCTCTTTTTGGTGCCCACTCGGCTATGAGGCTTTTGTCGAAATGGAAACAGATCAATTCTATTTGATTCATCAGAAGCGCGACGTTTAAATTCAAGTCACGCTTTGGTCACGCAATGCGACTGGCAACGGCGAGTTTACATCGTGTTTTGCATTTGATTCGAGCTTAATTCCAAATTCACAGTCAATTTAGACGTCGAGCTTACTTCCACCTTAACCCTATTTTAACAGGGGGGCGCTTTTCGCCCCCCCTCCCAAACTTTTTTTAATAGCTCCAAAACGATGACAGCTATGGCACTGAAACTCACTGACTTTTCCTAAAATTTAACTGGCAATCTAAAAATAAAAATTTCAATGCCTATTGTTTGACCACGCGACCACCAGATGCCCATATTTGGAGAGTGGTCACAAAGAAAATCGTGAAAAAACTGCTCTAGTTTCTTTAATTCGTGCCGAATCTCATCAATATATATATACCATTCAATTTGTGACGATGAGTACTTTCATTTGATACATAATTCATCTATATTTGCTGACGTCAGCAATTTATAATTTCTATGACGTCATACATCTTTATGACGTCATATTTCTAATGAATTAGCAATTTTTATATGAAAAATCATGTAATGACTTGAAATATTCATAAAACTATTTGATTTCACTCAAATTGTGTGAAACTGATGGTGTTTAAGCATTATCTTTGAGGAATCAATTTTGCATTGAATCGAATTACCTTTATTTATTTAGTTAATTAATTAGGAACCACAAATATTCATACAAAACTGAATGAAATCTCAAACTAAGGCTATTAAGTAAGTATTTGGATAGTTTTTAGCCTATTTTAGCCAGTTATTTAATGGAAATCTACTTGTTTTTCCTGATAGCTCAATTTTGTCAAAATTTGCCCTGTTTTTGGTTGCCTAGCAACCAATCACGTGATTAAAAATTAATTGATGCTATTATTGGATTCTCCTTTGTTTAATTATAACACAGTGCAAGTTTCATGGCCATAGCTATTATAGTTCTGAAGATAATTAGGGGGGCGAAAAACGCCCCCCCCGGTAGAAAATCACTTTTTTTCACCCGGTTAAAATAGGGTTAATTGACACTTTGAAACTTTCCAAACTTCATAATTGATTCGGTGCGAGTTAAGCAAGACGTATGAATGGGGCCTAAATAGTCCATCTCCGCATCAATCACAGATGCTCCTATAAAGTGATGATAAGGCATTACTTTTACCAAGAGAGCCGGGAAGAAATTTTGAGACATAAAAAGAACATTTGTCCCCCCTCTATGATTCGTCTGAGAAATTAGGCCCATCCCCCCGACGTTACAGAAAATGTTTCCAGCCCTCCCCTAAATCTGTGAACATACCAATAAGTCAGTCAACAGACAACTCTCCTTTCCTTTGCATCTCCTTTGCAGCTTTATGCACAGGTTGTAGGAAACGCTAAATTTGGAACAAGATTTATGAATATAGTACATCATTCTTAGCCGGGGGGGGGGGGGGTACTTCACTATAAATTCATACGGGGGTGTGCGCCGCAAGGATTTCTGTTACGACCCAATCCCAGAAATTTGGTCCGATATTGATACCCAATCCCAGAATATTTGTCAGATATTGATACACAATCGAAGAAGTAGCAAAAACAATTCGACGTCAATGGGATAAGGGATTGACGGCTGGGAACGATTATTTTGGTTCCAAGTGGCCATTGGAACGAGGTTCTGATCTGAGGACGTTTTTCAACACAAAAATACTTGAAATCAGTTCACTTGAAACTGACAACGTGTAACTTGAAAATTTATCCAGTTGTACTTTCATTCAACACCCATTACAGAATTTTGAGTAATCCCCAATCCCAGAAAATTCCGAGTGAAAGTATACCCCAATCACAGAAATTTTCCAGTAAAAGGATACCCCAATCCCAGAATTTTCAGGCAAAAAACTACCCAAAACTGGCGCACATCCCCGTCTTACCCAAAGTGAAGTACCCCCCCGGGCATTCTTATTGCGGCTTGCCGGAAACTAATCAAAAAAGTCAACAGGTTGCGATATCGTTCTTTCGGTTTGTGAAAATGCGGCAAGCTTACCACTGCACTGCAGGTAACTGCGATGGCGCAGGCAAACAAGTACGAAATGGCGCAGAGAAGAAAGTCAAGGCAGGAATGATTTCGTTTGGTGTTGTTCAGCGGAGTAATCGGGTAAGAATACTGGCACAACTCATTGAAGTTTGAAACGCATGCGAAAGAGATATTTAAGAAGGTCAACCAAAAAGTGTATGCATTTGGAAGGTTCAGATCATATTTAGGAGAACAATAGTCAAAGTTACGTTTAAACTCTGAGGTAATGTCGAATTTTTCCTATTTCCCTCTGATCTGGCTATTTGTAAGCAAAGTTGCAAACAATGAAATTAATAGGACCCACAAACGTGCACTGAGAACTTTATATAGAGACTATGAATCCACGTTTGACGAACCTTCAGATAGGGGTAATACAAAGACAACACATAAAAAGAATCTACAAAACCTCATGGTGGAAATCTACAAATCAATGAACCATCTCAATCCTGAGTACATGTGGGATTTCTTTATCAAGAAAAATGTTCCCTACAACCTATGGACTAAGGAAATATGCAAGCTCCCCTCGGTGAGTTCTTAGCGCTACGGAATAAATTCACTATCCTTTAGAGGGGATCTGTTGTGGAATGCTCTTAGTGATGACCTAAGATTGACAACCTCTCTCGTGAAATTCCAAAAAAGATATACGTTGCTGGGATGGCAACAACTGCACATATCTGCATCTAATTTAGGGTTTTACACATTTTGTTATATATATTGTATTCTGTAGATAGTTGGTATTGATTAGTTGTTGTTAACAAGAAGTAAACCAACTATAAATAAGTTTTTTATGATTATGATTATGATTATGACATCATTTGTCGAGGATAGCGGAAGGAGGTATTAATGGTACCGGGTAGGCTGATGCCTTTTCGTCTCTTGTTTCCCTGCGTTCCTTGGTCAAGAGGGACTAATAACATTACTCTTAACCCTATAGTGGTTGGGCTATTTGATAGTACTATTTTGGTTGGGGGGGGGCAAAAAAGCCCCCCCTACCTAACTCTTTACTGGTAATAGATAGAGCGACCAAATTTGGTGTGCTAAAAGCCTCGGGCATGTACTTTTTGCAAATACAAAAATTTACTTAAAAATAGCCACCATTTTTGCTTACGTCAGCATTTTCCTTTGTGTGGTCAAGAAAAGCGGCAAAATTGGCCAAAATCAGGAAAATCGAGATAAAATTAAGTTTGGAGCATATTTTCCATCCAAACATGGTATTTATGATAGAATGCATCAAACAACACAACATTAAAAAAGAAATTTGCAAAATATTCCACTTCTGCTCCTTTTTTCGCGATAATTGAGATTTGAGAATTTGCGATTTTTCCTGGGTCAGTCCCAGAAAATTGTCTCCCGCCCCCTCATTTTTCAAAATATTTCAATGAAACTTTTTGAGAAGTTGCACAATAAGTAGTTGCAAAAAGTCAAGAAGTTTCATGGCTATAAAATTCTTCCTCGCAGAGTTATTTAAAAAAATCTACTAGGGGGGGCAAATTTGCCCCCCCCAACCAAAATAGGGTTAAATGGTTGGCCCACTTTAGGCCCGCGTAGGGTGGTTACATATTCACCAATCAAATCGCTAGAATTCAGTTTTTAACTAATCAGGGGCCACTATTCAGAATGTTGTTGTTGTTGCTCTTAAGGAACGGCTGAAGAAGCCTGGAGTTCTCGCAGCTTCGATGGATCTATTTTGCTTATACCGAGGAAGATTACTGCCTGAAAGGTATGCATTTTGCGCGTTGTAGGTCAACACAACATCATTCTTCGTACTAAAACTTCGCTTTTCAATGTTCGAGTTCTTTAAACCAGACTTTGAAGCGATTTTGTTGAGTGTACGAGAACTCCCACCTCTTTAGGCCATTTTGAAAAAGTGGGCCCATAAAATAAGCGTAATATTCAGCAAATCAAAGAACGCAGGGAAACAAGGGATGAAAAGGCGTAAGTCTAGGTACCGGGTACTGGCCCCTGCGGTACCAGGCATTGATACATTAGGTACTGCGTACTGACAAGAGTTACTGTGGTACCAAGGATATTTTTCGAGGATTGGAACACGAAAATTATCACATTTTTCATTTCAAATTTTTCATAGCATTTTTGGGTATTTTTGGTATTAGTCCCTGGTACTGAGATCACTGGTTCTGGGTACCGGAGTTTTGGTACCTGGTAATGCCCCCTTGGTGCTGTGGTACATTCTACCTGTCACCATCCTCTTTTATGGTCGTTCCATTCTCAATTCATAATGAATATTCAACAATCTCAATGTCATTTATTGCCGATTCCAAATTCTTGCAGCTGAGCGGAAATCGGTTGAACGTTTTTGTCAATGGAACTGACTTCAAGAATGAATACAAGACATTTCATCAGTATTGACAAGCCAAAAAAAAGCAGGGTTTGGTATCCACTTTTGTTCACAACACACAATCACAAATTATGCTACTCAAAGGGAATTCCTCGAAGAATGTACTCTAACTCTCTTTTCCGTTGCATTTAATCAAACTAGTTGAGTGCAGAGGATTTCAAAATGGATTTGAACATGTCACTATAAAGAAATTTTTTTATCAATATATCCAGGGGGAGCAGTTGACCTTTCGAGCGATGATTGTTGGAGGGGATTTGGATGTAACTACCGCATATGCACATTTTAAAAAGGATACAACATCGAGCATTGTAAATAGGGCAGAGTTGGCCTTTATTAGCATTTAATAGCTATTCTTCAAGCCAACTGTAAATAAATTGTATTATTATATATTATTATTATTATTTCTATTTTGAATTACCTAGTATTGACATGAGAAACTCACTCGTGCCTTGAGCTAACGCATGTATAAAAGCTAGATTTGTTCGGTTAATTCTCGATTTGAGATGAGTCGTGCATAGCAAGGGTGGATTTTGCGTAACAAGGGGTATAGTTTTTTTACACAAAGCGATTTGCCAATCTCAAGAATGGACTTTACACCCTCAATGCAGCTGACCATAATGGTTTGCTCTCTCTGTTTTTCGCGAATTCATTCTTAGTTCAAATGCGCAACAGCAAGGGGAAATGTCGTTAAGCAAACTATTTATGTTTCTGAAAGTTAAAAGCGATTTACCTTTTTGAAGTATAGATCTCACACGTCTGATTGTATTCAAGAAATTAATAAGCCCTCTAGACATTCCAAATAGGCTTTGTAGCCCTGTTGCAAAACTTTCCAAACAGGTAATACAATTTTTCACTTAACCAGCAAGACCTTACTCTTTTTAACAAAAGCCTTTCGTTATTTGCAGATATTACTGTATGATGAAATCTCATTGTTTAACAAATGTCTGTTATATGAAGACCACACTGCAGCAACACTTCATTCGTTAAAGAAGTTTTCATAGCCTAACTCGATGTGCGCCTGATGTACCAGCTACATCATTCTATCTGAATTAGGAATGTTGTATCCCTCTGTTGCATTTTCAGGCTGTCCCAAAAAAGTTATGCCCTGTTCGTGTGGCTGTAGTGGTTTTCAATTTATTGGTCTTTGCACAGTTGTGTAGGTAGGACTTCATCTCAGAAGTTGAGACTACGCTCTAGTCAATCAGACAAATGGTTGCTGACTTATGGCACTGGAAAGGTAAAGTAAGTGTTTGCTTCAAAAGCAACATTTATTTGGTTCTCCAGCAATGTCAAAGTCAAGTACAGTAAATCCCTGCATATAAGAACGTACCAAAATAAGAACCTAGAGGCTGTTTTTCCTAAATTATTTACCTCGCAATTACGAACCTATTTCAGTTTGATGAAACATAGGTTCTTATTGCAGGGGCTGCAAAGTTGATCTTTGATTGATGTAATGAAGGTCATTGTGGTCCCAATTGGCCTTGAAAGCTTTGTACTCCTCCTCAATTACTTATTAGGTCCAAAAGAACCTTTCTAAAGCATCTAACAGGACTCAACACTTTTGGAAGACTCTTAAGGGGACTGCATGAGGCACCCTTGAAATAAGAACCTCTATACCCTGAAATTAGTCATAATACCTTTGAAATAAGAACCAATTTCAGCCTTCCTCTCAAAAAAGTAGGTTCTTATACGCGGGGATTTACCGTAATGATTTAAAGCATTAATGGGTCCCAGCGTCATACTCAAAATTTATCTGCATTTTTTGAGGGATTGATTGCGTTGACTTGAAGGTAAATATTTGATTACAAAGAGAACGTAATGATCTTGCTCTTGTTAGCTTTTCTCGGGTAACATCACGCGGTAAATTGCGAGAGAGTAAACTCAGTGAAAGAGCGGTCACTTTGAAGACGTTTACCTCCGGAAATTTTTTGTACGTTTAAAGGAAAATCATTTGATTGACGAAAACAGGGACACATAATCGCTAACAGCTACTTCTCCGTTAAACAATTTGGCTGTGACGCAATATGAAAATGCTAGAATGACCGAAAATAAACATTGCACATTTTCAAAGATAAAAAGATCTTAATTTTTCATATTCTGAAAAGTGACAATTAAATTTTCATTAACATGTGAATGCAAATAATGAAATGAAATTTGTTTTGCCAAAGAATGATGTTTTCTTAGATTCAGTTATCGCTATCCATTTTGTTTCCCATGAAAATAATTAAGATTCCTTTGCTGCAAAATATTGCGTGTAAATGTTACAAAATCTCCCGTTGATTGAACCACCATAAATGCGTCATTTCTAGAAATAAAATTAGTTGCATGAAGATTTTCAAATCGGTAAGTACCATCTTATTTCTTCTTGAAAGTTGGCGTGGCTTTCATATTTCAAGTTTAGGCCAAGATCACAGTTCTGGCAGAAATCGTTGAAAATCACCTGCGATTTTGAGATGTAATTGAAGGAACAGGGCTTGGGTTATTGATTAGGACAGTATCCATAATCGCTGAGATTTTTATCCTTATATCTCATTTGCAGCGTTTGGATGGGAAGCGCAATTTTACGAGAAATTGAAGAATGAGGCATCGACGACAATCATTATCAGTTTTTTCATCATTCATCAGGTAGACAAAATTAGTTTGACAAGGCCATGATTTTAAGACACATCCAGTTGACCACATCCAGTTGACAAATCCATGATATTAAGATAAAATTAAAGACAAAATCGGTAGAACGTTTCGAACCATACTTGGTTCATCTTCAGCAAATAATTAAGTGTTAAGCGGTAATTTATACCCTATGACAAGCAAGTGATTCAAAGTAGTAAACAAGCGTGAGTTACATTTCCTACACGAGAAGGAATCCGGGGCCTAAGTCCCAAGTGAATGAGGTAGCGATTTTTATCGATGTTTGAACGAATGTCAATATTCTTCGACCGGAAAACTACTGTAATTTAGTCTCCAAATGAGATATTTTTCCAAGCATGCAGCAAACTGTAAAGGGGCATCCTTTCTACTGATTTGTCAAAGAAAGATAAATGTAATTATTGTAACTTAGCAGCCACTTTAACTTTCGTGAGGGTATTCAAGAATTCACTTCGAACGGTCAATTTGGTATCACGTGGTTAGAAAGGGGCTATTTGATTCACTGACTACCGTGAGATTGTATGATTTCTGCATGCCTTTAGCAACCAGTAAGGATTTCAGCTGTATGATCACAGCACTTGAGATGCAGAAATGTTCATCCAAGTTTTGCGAGATTTGCAGAAGAAAACATGTTCTCGAGCACAAAAGCAAAAATTTGCTTCGAACGAAAATTGTGGCTGAAAGAATTTACTCTTTAGCGACAAATTTCAATTTCATATCACTGACAGTACATAGGATCAAAACTGCGTTAGAACCTTAACTACCCATGAGATGTAAAAATCTGGTTTCATTCAGTTTCTTATCTCTTACAGTTATATTAAATTTATTTTCTGCTAGATGTTCTAATGAATAATGAATATTGAAATGTTTTAGCTCTTATAAAGAAGAAGGAAAATGAAGCTCATACACGTTGCAGTGCTATTTGCCCTGTTTATCATTCTTAAACTGTCTGAAGGTAAGAGTTTCTTTAAAATCTATATTTCATTTTCATGAACAGAGGGACGATCATATTTGTAATTTGAATGAATTATCAATAATGCCGGGTATCACCAAAATACTGTCCTCCATTTGTTTGGTTACTATGAAGAAAGTACATTTTCCAATGTTCCATTCTTTAACCCTATTAGTACTGGGCGATTTTTTACTTACTTTGTACTGGGGGAGACGGTTTTTCACTCCCCCCTCCCTCCTCTTTTTCTCCAAAACTACAAGAGATATAACAATAACACTTACTCCTATTGTTCTTTAGACAATTAGCTATCATAATATAACAATGACAATTAATTACTCACGTGTTTTGTTGCCAGGCAACCAAAAATCAAAGAAAAATTTGCATTTTTTTAACTTATTAACAAGAAAAATTCTGTTCAATTTACCTCTTATCCAATTTTCTACAGGTCTGTCTCAAATTGTAGGAAACATGTTGCTGATCAAAAATACATACTTTTGAGATGTTTCCAGTTTCTATTTTTAGCACTATTAGCTTCTAATTAGCTTTTTGTTCCATGTACAGATTTCCTTTGCAGCTATTTCTAAGTCTTGTCCTTTTATCTAGTAAATATGGACTCAGAAGTAATCAAATAAATAGGTTGAAGCAAAAAAGACAATAATTTTTCATACGGTACATTTATTCATTAAAGTAATGATGTCATAAATGTCAATGACGTCATAGATATCAAATTTTGCTGATGTCAGCAAATATGAAATATATTTATGTATGTACATATAATATATATAATTTAATACAATATAATATGATATAATTTAATACAATATGATATAATATAATATAGTATAATATAATATAGTATGATGTAATATAATATAATCTAATACAATATAATATAATGCAATCAAATATAGTATAATATAATATAATATCAGATAATATAATATGATATAATACATTTAATATAATATGATATAATACAATGTATACATATATATATATATATATGATATATAATTTATATACATATCAAATGAGACTACTCATCAAATGCAGTCGAATGGTGCATGTGTGAGATCAATCGGACAAACGAGACAAAATCTATGGAGGTTTTAAGATTGTCTTTGTTGACCACTCTCCAAATATGGTATTGCTGTGGTCAGAGTTTTGAATATGGTATCAGAGTTAGAAAAATGAAATATTAAAAATTTGATTGCCAACTAAATTTGACTAAAAGTCCAAAGGTTTGGTGCTTGAATTAAAGGCCCCCCCCACTCCAGTATTAAACGGTGACATCGGATGGGGTTCAAGGCAAAGTTCGGGACCTTGTCTCGACTGTATGAAAAGTTTCCCTCGGCCCATGTCACAGTAAATATTGCTTTAACAACAGCATTTTCTTCAGTTCTCTAAAAATGCCAAGATAGAATAAATATTGCAAGAAAGAGATCTATTCCTATGTTTGAATATTTTCTAGGATTTAAGAGTTAACTATGTTTCATACTGATAACAATGCTGAAAACTAATAACTGGTAAGATGAAGCCATTTTCCAACATAGATTTGATTCAAATACAAGTCTAAAATTCATCCTTTCAAATGTCCGTCACAGGTGTACAAAATTTCATTAAAAGAGCACCACAGGATGAAAAGTTATATCATATGGAATATTTCAATCATACCACCAGTGGAATATGTCCATCCTTTGGGGCTCCTTACATCAAACCTACATAGCTTACGATCAGAAACTGCTTTTGGAATCGGGAAAAAACGCATGGATTATTCAATCTTCCGTTAAAGTGATGGAACTTTGGTTTTAATGGCAGGTACTTGCTTTGCTACTCAAATCGTGTCTGTTATGGATCTTCAGATAATCGTGGAAACCCAGCGATTCAAGCAGTCTCTTCGGGCGATCCTAACAAACATATACGACGAGCTGATGGCGTACGATAAAAAGCGTCCTTCTGCAGCGATAAATATAAAAACTATGTACAATTATTTACAATTTCAGCAAACCTCCGTCCTCATTTCTTAAATCTCGGTATTCGAGTCGCAAAATCAATATTAATAGTTTAATTCTCGGAATCAAGCAAATCGGTTGAAAATTCACTGAGTTACGAGCTCTCGAAGATCGAAAATATGCGATAGCTGAAACCAGAGACCCCCCAGATTACTTGCCTTGCAAAAAGCTCGAAGACGGAGGTAAGAGAAGCTTATCCAATGTCATACCTCTCGTTGATATCAGAGCAAACCAAATACGACTTCTAAAGTAAATTATTTCTTGCGATAATTCTCAAGATTCCCTAACATTGCATAGGTCCAAAAACAGTGGTTCAAAACCAAATCGGCGAGAGACTGAATCTGTTTCCTCAAAGCATCCATATGCTTGACAGTTTGGTTATCGAATACCTGTTTGAATCCCACTTGATTTGCCCTGAAACAATTGAGAAATAACAGAAACGACGGCCTATGGGACTTTTACCAAAAATGCCATTTCGAGGCCTCTGGTTTCAGCTTTCGCACAAACTTGAACTTCAAAAGCTTTTAACCCCATGAATTTTTATCGTATTTGCAAGATTCTTGTACCAGAAATTAATTCAAAATCTCAGGAAAAGGGTGACTTGACCAAAGGTCCATTCAGCGTATCGTTATTTTTTAGGATTTAATCAAACGTCGAACAATTTTTTTGAGACACCCTGTAGATTAGTCAATTGAATTGAAAGTTTTCTATCAACATATAAGGTAATTGATCTAATAAGAAAGGTCTGTAATTAATTTTTTCAAGGTAATGTTGCTGACTATTCAGATTTATTGAATGAGGAAAACCAAGATGAAGAACGGTTGGAAGATTTTGAATTGGAAACTCAACCAAAACAGATAAATGACGATGTTGCTGATGATGATTTAGAAAAGGTGGCACGCACACATCAAGGTTTGTTGTACTGCAAAAACATTATACCTTTTCAATCATTTGCATCTTCATGGGTATGCCGTTATACATAATTCCGGTTAGTTATGTCAATTTTTAATAACAAGGAAGTGTCCCTAGGACCCCATTTTCGATACTGCTGTTCTGTATGGGGTTGTTGTGGCACCACTGATATCAATCAGCTCCAAAAGCTTCAAAATAGAGCTGCTAGAATTGTAACGAATAGCAGCTTTGATTCCCCGAGTGGACCACTGATTAGGAGCCTTGGTTGGAAGACCATTCGTGAGCTTGTCAATGAAGAGTCCAGATCAGTGGTCTACAAGTCTCTCAATGGGCTTGCTCCACAGTACATGCGCAATCTTTTCACTAGAAACTCTACTAGTAACTCTCGTAGCCTTCGAAATACGGCAACGGACTTGAGGCTGCCAAAGAAAACATCTGCAAATGGGCAGAAGTGTTTTTCTTATCGCGGAGCTAAACTTTGGAATAGCCTCCCAGCTGAGACCAAACAGGCATCCTCTATATATATTTTTAAAGATAGCTTATGATGGACTGGCGGTTTTGTTTTTTAGGTACTTTTCTTTCATTTTTTATAGAAAGGATTTTTTTTTTTCTATTAGATGTATTCATTGTAAGTAGTTTTTAGCGGTTTTTAACTTGTTTAATTTTTGTAGGTTTTTTATATGGAGGGCCCCTTGTAAATCAACCAGTTGGTTGAAGGGTCTCCCTCCCTAATAAAATGAAATATGAAAAAATATAATAATATGAAATATAGAAGGACTCGGTACAAACGAATGCAATCAAAGAAAGTTTCAAGCAGTCCAAAATTATCAAATCATTTTACAAACACTTAGAAACTGTGAAAACGAATATAAAAATGCCCTGAAGCATTACCAGTTGAGAAGAGGTTTGCCTCTAGGGTGAAATGGTAAAGTGCTAATTGCAAGTTGCGAGTTGCATCTATTTTACGAGTTGTGATTTTACGAATATTAGGGACGAAGAATCGCTCTTTATTAATATTTGCCTGCAGTTCAATAGTACGGATTAACTAAGTTTTTTTACATTGCAAATAAATTGGTTGTATATGGACAAATAACAACCTTCAAATGAAAAGTAATTGACTATTTGATTATTTCAGATCCGCAATGTCGTCGAAGATCACGTTGTAGTCGAAGTGCACTTGGCTGGAGTTATCGATTTTACAGAAGGAGACAATATTTCAGACGAAGACGAGGCTTTTGATCATCTACCAACATTTAAACTCGTTTCTTGTTTGCCATGGAACCAACAAAACAATGCAGAATTCTTGACAACTCATTAATATTTGATATCGGACGAGTTGATGTGCAGAACTTCGATTGCCAGTCGGCCTAGCTCTAAATATCTACTAGATCCTTAACGGGTTAAATGCAAAAAATAGAAAAATTAGAAAAAATGTCTGTAAGAGGGATGTCTGAGAAGTCTGGAAACGAGAATTCCATATTCCAATTCTGGTCCATGAATTACTTGCTAATGTTATAATTCTATTTCTAAAACTGACTATAGAATTGAATTGAAATTTCGATGCACCATAAATCATGGACCAGAAATGAACATGTAAGTTTTGATTCCCATACAAACCCCTCACAGGCATTTTTCTAATCATTGGGTCTTATAGATGAGTGATTTCATCGAGGAAAATTTTCTCATCTACGTTAGCCCTTGAATGATAGATCAGAATGACATTATTGATTTTTTTCACTCACCTGGTGGACAGGTCGTTTCAGAATAAATGCAATCCAACTCTACTTAAGATTGGGGGCATTACCTAAATTTTTCATCACTTAACTTACGTTTTTTGTAAGTATGGCCTATTGTAGATGCAGCAATGTAATGGAACATTTACATAGATAAAAGGTCATCGTTGTGGGAAGTTTTCTTGCCATCTAATGTCAATAGATTTTTCTTTTTCAAGACTTAGGGCGTCACCTCAAGTTTGAAATGATTCAACAACATCGTAATTTTATGCTAAACTTTATGCTAAATTTTATGCTAAATTTTATGCTATATTTTATGCTAAAATTCATGCTAAATTTTATGCCGTGAAAAAGGTCTTTATTCTGTTCTTACAACGTGCTTAATGCTACGTTTGAAAATTGGCATATGTACTAAAGCTCAATTGAATGATGAATAATTCCATTTATGTGTACAAATTGGACATTATTAAAGAGAAGGAAATTCGTACTTTTCGACAGTATACCAGGTGATACAGCATACCTAAGTTTACCCTTATGACGGGCATTGAAATAGAAAGTATTTACGTCGATATTCAATACCGAAATGCTTATGTATCAGTCAAACGCTAACTTAGATGCGAGAATTTTGTTTCGTAAAATCACTCTAATTACGAAATTAAGAAAATCCTCTCTGGTCCAAGATTCATTTCCTATTGAAATCAAAATTCTATTTCGGAAACTGACAATGATATTCCATGCAAACTTCACTGCCTCATAAATCATGGACCAGAAAGGAAGATGGAATTTTCTATTCCTATAAAGAAAATTTTCTACTTGTTGGATGTTAAAGATTGTGAGATTTTAAGAAGCTAAATTTTCACATGTAAGTTAGCCTTTGACTGATAGATTAATATATTTGTTTTGAATATCTGCAACATACTTTTTATTTCATTGCCCGTCAAACACATCAACGTTCTTGATTTAGCCTGTACATCAAACCCTCAGAAACTATTTCACTTTTGATGACTTCCATTTACAGCTGGATTAGAATGATTGCATAAGCAAATATTTGTGAATTTTCAAAAAGATTCACATTTTATTGGTCACCCAATTAACAATACTGAAAGATGCACTTCTTTGAGAAAACCCTAAGAACATTACTTTGCTGTGTAAAAAACCATTGAGTCCATACAAATTCTCAGGCATTACCGATTTCCTAACTTTCTTCTGACAAACTTCTGATTGCTCTTAAAAATAGTTTTTAACGAAAGCATTGACATCTTAATCCTTGCATTAACCATAGCAATATCTGCCTATATTCAGATACCAACGGAGGAAAAATTCTGTTTCACGATTGGCCATGAGCAGACTATTGATTCGGACCCAAAGCCTTTAATCTATTTCAAGCAATATGCTTAACACATGCTATCTCTTGATTGGCCTTTGCTTTGTTTTTGCCATTCCTTAGGCCTTAAAAATAACAGATCAACCAAGAAATTGCACGTGCAAGGCATGTTATTAAAACAGATCCTTATATCTTCATATTTTGTTTGAATTCTTGCAGTTGCTGCACACAGTTTATCCGTTACAAGTAGTTTATATTACTGTGTTATAAGATCTTATTGTTTTAACACGTTGCTGCATATATTGATTGAAGTGAAGTGCCTATTTATTCTACAACTAGCAAAGTGCAGATAGAGGATGAATAATAAATCGCCGCTCATATTGTGTAGTTGGATCCTAGACTTATTACATGAGCCCTTGTTTTCGCTCCATTTACCCCAACGATACCCCAACAATACCCATTCCGCTTCAACGAATGACTATAACAGTAAATAAAAATTCAATTCAATGGAGCAAAACTTAGCCGAAAGTCATCAGTCTGGTTGGATCCATTCCATCATAAGTTTCACAGATATGCAAATCTGGTGTATAGCCTTTATTATCAATATCTTTTAAAGGCAAAGTCTATGAAACGGAAGAATGTACTGTTTTGAATAGCCACCCTCAGATTGCCTTCACATGAGTAAATTCAGACTGGTCTCTGTTTCAGATTGGCTTGGAAATCATTTTGGTCTGTGGTAGAAAAGCCTTGGAGCATTTGCATGACGCTGGCAAAATGAAACTCAGATCGACCGGAAACTCATTTCTCTTTCTCACGTCGGTCTGAGTTTCAGATTGGCTCGGAAATCATTTTGGTCTGTGGTAGAAAAGCCTTGGAGCATTTGCATGACGCTGGCAAAATGAAACTCAGATCGACCGGAAACTTATTTCTCTTTCTCAGGTCGGTCTGAGTTTTCCGGTCGACATGAGATTTTCATGTGAGCAGAAACATTTTTCATTTCGGGAAGAAATGAATATTGTACACTTTCCAAGCCAAGATCACTGGCATTCCTTGCGTTCCTTTGGCGATAAAAAATCAAGATTTTTCATTCAAAAAGTCAGTCAGCTGGATCTAAATGCTATGAAGCAATGCCTATTCGGGATATTCTTTTAACCGGACCTTACGGCCCTACAACCCTGGATCTTAAGACCTCAGACCCTTTCGACCCCCGGACCCAAGTTTAATCGCAGCATTAGCTGCGAAATATTTAAGAAGGATCAGAAAGCTGCAATATGTCATTCGCTTTCTTCTAAGTGGCCTATTTTATCACACAATAATGAAAACGTCAAAGACGGTGTCATCAAAGACTTCGTAATTATCTCATATTCGATGGAATGGTTGATAATTTTCTATGAACCTGGTTTTTTGCATAATAATCATTGTATATAATAAAGTGAGCATGCGCATCCCAAAATACTTCTATACCTTTCAGGTAAACCGTGATATGAAACATCTTTCAGGAACTTTTGATTTCAGTTCAGTTTTTTTCAGTTTCATATTATTTAAATTCTCTACATACAATTTATAGTTCTAACAATACAAACAAATAACTAAACTACAAAGATAATGATGTTACAAAAACTTAATACAATTGATACAGAAAACTTAATACAATATACAAAGAGCAGGTAATAATCCTGCTCGTTAGCTTTTCTTGGTTAACATTATGCGGTAAATTGCGTGAGGACACGTACGATCTGCAAAAAAGCGGTCACTTTGAAGACGTTTACCTCAAAAATTCTTCGTATCTTTAAGTCAAATTATTTGACCTAAGGAAAAAGGATGGCTAATCGGCTATAAGCTTCTTCTCCGTTAAACTGTTTGACCGTGACGCAATATGAAAATGCTAGAATGACCAAAAATAAACATTGCACATTTTCAAAGATAAAAATGTTTTGCGTTTACACATTCTGAAAAGGTGATACCTAATTTTCCATTAACATTTAAATGCAAATAATTTAATGAAATTTGTTTTACAAAAAAATGGTTTTTTCTTTTATTTGATTATAGCTGTCCTTTTTTTGTTTCACATAGAAATAGTTAAGACTTGATTGCTGCAAAATATTTTCTTTACATGTCAACATTATAAAATCACCCATTGATTGAAATATTATAAATAGTTCACTTTCACAAATAAAAATCAGTTGCATGAAGGTCGTCAGAGTGGTAAGTACCATCTTATTCCTTTTTAAATTCATTTTGCTTCTCTAGAATTAATTAGGCACCGTTTAAGCTACGCAGTATTTAAAGGAAGAAGACACGAAATCATGCCGCTTTAGCCTTCTGTTTACACTAAAATGTTTTTCTAACCGACATCGAATGAAGGCGAATTTGAAAAAGCAACGATTTGAAAGCGGCATTAAACGTTTCAGCATAAACGCAAACGCTCGAAAAAAGGAACGACTTCATTCCTGATTGAAAGGGAGGCAGATTTTTCCTTTGCCTCTATTTCAAGCCGTAACGACATCGTTCCGTTTTCAAGCATTTACACTGAAACGTTTCATGCCGTTTTGAAGTTATTCTGTTTCCAATATCGTCTTCAGACCTCTTCAGTTTGTCTTGGTAACGAAAACATTTAAGGTTGACGGAAGACCAAAACTGCAAGATTTCGAATCGCTTTCATTTGAAAAAGGTAAAGTGTAAACGGAACATTCATACATTTGCCATACCATGCGTTGGCATTATACTGCCACGCTTGCCCGAATTCATGGGCTTATCCTTTTTCAAGTGTAGAATAAGCAATTATTTTCTTGCATTTCATATCTTATGCGTTGTTTTTTATTGCATTTAAAACAATGTAATATTGTAAGTGCCTGTCATGTCGAAACTTTATGTGTATTTTTTCCCTCTATGATTGGCACAGTTGAATCGACACAGTGCTTTTGTAGATCTCCACTTCTTTAGATTTGATAGAAGAATAATAAAATAACAAAATTTATATGTTTTCTACATGATTAAGTGTAGAGGAATTTTCTCTTCTTAGAAACAGGATACAGTAAGAACCCGAAAAATAGAAACCACTTTAAAGAAGCATCAGGCTGATTTTTTAAGAAATGGTGCCCTCATATAAGAAACTTCCCAGCCTGATTTTAGGAAGGTTTCTTATTGGAGGATCCCAAATATATAACATACTTCATCATGGCTGAAAAATTTGTGATGAGGTCATTTTCAAATGTATAAATTCATGCAGTGGCACGCATCAGCATACAAATTTGGCTAACTTCCATTTTTGATAATTTTAAATCTCAGTTTATGATATGCAGCACTGTATTTACAATATACCCATGTATGTATGTAAAGATATTTAACTTGAAATCATTGAAGGTTTCTTAATCATATTATAAGAAACCTTTCAGCTTCCTTACTTGATAAATGCCCTTTTAATAAGAAACTAAACAGGCTGTTTTGAGAAAAATGGTTTAAATTTTGCGGGTTCTTACTATAAGCTCAATGAACACATCACAAAGCATTTGATCGATAATTTGTTGGTTTATTTCCTGGTGTTTCGCTTGGCCCAAAATCTTCTGTGAAATGTGACAAGGTAACAAAAGATCACCAATATATTCTATTCCATTTCATGAATTAGCAATATTTATGTCTTGTAGAAGGAGGAAGATGAAACTCATTCAGTCTATAACGTTATTGGGTCTGCTTGCAGTTTTTGCAGTGTTTCAAGGTAAACCTTCTCTTCAAACCTGACTTTCGATATCACTTGCAGCTACAATGAAAGCTATACTTAGCCCCGATATAGTTATCCTGACAGGTGATCCGAAGTGAAAAGTTTTATTGACACAAATGAATAGCACTTTCGAATGATAAATAATGTCGTTTATAATTTTGTGATATCTTGTTTCATTTTCGACTTATACACTATTTTGTATGATTGGCTGATGACGTCATTTTGTTTTCAAAAAGTAAAGAAAATGTTGTACTCGGCCGACTATGTTTCCAAAAGGAAATTGACTGCGAGAAGTTTTCTTAGATTGACATGCCTTTCTAACTCAAACTCAAACTCAGACTTTCATTCACAGCAATAAACTAAGTACATTGAATTTAAATGAAAGAACCGCTAATCAAGATTAACCTATAAATATTACATGTAACAAATATACAGTTCAATAGAGTTTGCTGTAGGACATATGGAAAGAACTCATAAGGAGCTATCTAGGCCATATGCCCGATTTGATGTGTGGCAAGTGTGTGCAGTATTTGTCTTTTTAAGAATGAAAAGAAGGTTTCTAAGGCTAACAATAAGAATAAGAAAATATTAGTAGGCTAAAATTATTAATAGTGTGTAATAGCCATATCAAAGATATAGCAGTGCACTGCATACTGATAGTATAGTTTGTGATAAAGTTGGAAAATTAGATTGATTCGACTCTAAAAACATGACTATGCTAAAAATAAGTTTATCAGTTTTTTTGTGAAGGATGGCTTGTTTGGTAACCTCTTTATGTGCGCTGGCAGAGAGTTCCATATTTTGACTCCTTCAAAAATAATTGACCATTGTTTGTAATTTGTGGAGACCAAATGGAAGGAGAGATTGTCATTTGAAGATTGCCTTGTTTCGTAATGAGGACGTATGTTTGTTTTGATGAACAGTTCATTGAAAATTTCGTTACTGTTTTCATGATAAATATCAGACATGAATTTAGCAACTTCAAGTTTATACATATTGTCAAAATCAAGATTATATTTCTTGAATAGTGGTTTACTATGATCTTGGTATTTGGCAAAATCGATTACTCTATAATAGCTTTACGAAGAATACCCCTCAGTGGTTCCAGATTAGTTTTAGAAGCACTTCCCCAGTTTAGTATACCATACAGTATGTGAGATTGAATAAATGAATTGTAGAGTGTGCATAGGGTGTTTTGAGGTACTAAATGTCTTGTTTTGTAAAGTAGGCCAATGCTCTTTGAGTTCTTAATATTTAGTTGATTGATATGCTGTTTCCAATCCAATTGTTTATCTATGATTACTCCAAGGCATTTGTTGTAATCTTTTTGCTCAAGTTTTTCACTATCAGTCTTGAGGATTTATCAATATTTTGAAGTGGATTCATAATCAGAAAATTGAACTTTGGTACATTTAAGGAGGCCAACAGCCAGTCAGAAATATTTGTTAATTCTGAGTTTACTGTTTGCTCGAAAGTTTGTAGATTTTTGTTTGAAAAGAGAAGACTGGTGTCATCAGCAAAGAGGTGAAAATCCAACTTTTGTGAAGAAACATAGATATCATTGATGTATAGCAAGAAGAGTAATGGACCTAACACTCTTCCTTGTGGAACTCTACAGTTGATAAAAAGATCATTTGCCGTTGCACCATTTACTGAAACAGTTTGTTTTCTTTCTGTAAGGTAGGATTTAAACCAAGCATGGGCAGTACCTCTTAATCCGTAGTATTCTAGCTTATCCAACACTACAGAGCTTTCTAAGCATCATATCAGTCCATGAGACAATTTCTATTACATTCATTCAGCTCAACTTAAATGTCTCCAACAACTGTAACCTTTCAAAGCTTAGATAAAGCTATCTTTCATTATATCATCCTAGTAATTTGCAAAAAAAATCACGTCATCACTTGAAACTTAATATCAGTGGATAACTTGAAAACGAGATGAGATTGCAAAGAAATTTAAACAGAATTCCGTATCATTCGACAGTGCCGTTAATCCCAACAATATTCATCCTTAGTGAAGATTGTAAATAAGCACACCTCCCCCCTTTATACGAGGATTTACTACAAGCAATGAACGGCATTTCTAATCAAGTAAGACAAGTGGTACGTTCTGAACGACATTTGCCAAAAATAGAAATGATTTCCGATTCACATACACAAATTGAGCTTCTCTCTAATAGACAGAATCGGCTAAGGGTTGTTTGCACGCATTTCAAGTCATGTGATGAATCTCTTGATAAAACTTCTTTTGATTTCTCTGACATATTTCGTACCATGCAAAGTTGTGCCATGAATGCAAAAAGTTGAATAAACTAAAACTTCCCAAGAGTATGATCACATGACTTGAAATGGGTAAAACAAACCTTAGCCGATAAGGTCTATCAACGCGTAGCTCAGATGCAAAGGAAATCAGTGCTATAAATAAGCTATTTGAAACTCGATATTTTTAAGGCCATGCCGCTCAAAATTCTGATGAACTAACTGAGAAGAATCAAAATGAAAAAGAGGCTGCCGTTGAAGATTTTGAATTGGATGATAAATATGAACTCGAGGCTGAGAATGATGACGACGATGATGATGATAATGCTGATGAGCAAAAAGTGATATCTGAAGGTAAGAACCGACTGAGTCATAAAAAATTTTATACGTTTCCCGAGCTGTGGAATAAAAAGTATAAGGCCGATGTTCAAAACTGAATCAAAGACTAACTTAGCTGAGGAAATTTTGCTTGGTAAAATCACATAACTTCAAGCACCAACAACTGGAAAAATTCTGCATCGAGAATTTCACATTCCATTCTGGTCCATGATTTATGTGGCATTGAAGTTTATATAGTCAGTTTCAGAAATAGAATTTGAATTTCAATAGCATGTAAATTATGGACCAGAATGGAATGCGGAATCCTTGTTTCCAAACATATTCTTTGCTAGTCTTTTTCTAATGTCCAGGTCTAAGTGGCGAGTGATTTTTCTAAACAAAGTTTTCTCATCTAAGTATGCCTTTGACTAATAGATCAACACTTCCGTTTTGAATATCGGCCTTATTCTTTTTATTTCACAGCGCGCCAAACGCATCGATTGTTTTTGACTTACGCAGTATAACAACAACAACAGCATATTTTTTATATTTTCAGCAGCATGTTACATTTAATTTTAGATTTGAAACTTAAGCCCAAGCATTGGAGCTTTGGAATAAAAACGAGTCAAAATTTGGATGGACAATTTTGTCCGTTCCAGGTTTTCATTTATCTTTTAAACTGACAAAGGGATTGTTAATTTTGTATTGTTGGTGGAAATATTTGCTATAGTTGCAGGCTTTTGACTCGGACGCTTTTTGCCCTCTTATTAAGAAATCTCACCATTCATTGAATAAATTTGTTATTGCGAAGCAAACTTTCTTCAGTGATTTGTATTTTCACAGATGATTTTCGGCATAAATGAGGGGTTCAGGTCATTTCTACTTCTGTAGATCTCAGTCATAAGTATATGCAATTATTCTTTTATGAATGGTACAGAAACCAGTAGTGGAGTTAGGGGGCAAATGGGGGCAACAACAACCATTTTCGCATCAAAATGCGTGTACACGAACTTAGAAGATGAAATGGATCCCCCCGGGGGGGTACATGACTAGGGAAGTGATGGAGGTGTGTGGCAAAGTTCTCCGCAACACACCCTTTTACATGATACCCTGTCGCATAACTTTCTCAACAAATTGCAATACCCTGTTGCACAATTTTTATCAGAAAAGGACACCCTGTTGAGCGGCACATCCCGTCTAGTCAAGTATGAGAGTGCCCCCCCCCCCCCCGGGAGTGAATGCCATACCTTGGTGGGTCAGTGAAGGCCAGTAAAATTTTTTCCCCAATCAGCTTTTTAGACCGACTTTTTTTGGAATAACGAAAATTTTTATTGTTATAAAGTATCTTAGACTACGAAATTTTTCTCTTTCAGATCCAAATTTTCACAAAGGTTGGGAACATGCTGCCAGAATTTTGAAAGCGATAAGGAGACGACGTCGGAGGAGATGGACTATCATATAAACCTTATGATAACTCAAACAGCTTTTTATTTACGCCGCTGCAATGATCTACCCTTTATTGCCAACAAACTTATAACTATGAACTATATTAATAGACACTGAAATACTTTCCTGCATTTTAACTCCATTTCTAGACAATTGTGAGTAATGAGCATCTCTTTCGCATTGTAATAGGCATGCGATCTTGTCATTGAGTTCATTTCAAGGAAAGCGAGCTTATGAATGCACGCTTACCTAATTTTAGTCTCTATCTCTGTCAGAATCATTGCGCCACAAGGAAAGTAAGTGAAGAAGTCGGCTGGAGCGAAGCATTTCAAATGAATCAGCAATATTTTTTCTTGGCAAAATTAGAATGATAATTGGATCCTCTCTCATCTTATGTTAGCTGGAAATTGACAAATGTGCAACTCTCTACATTTTTCCTTAATTCATGTGATTGTACTTAAAAAATACCAGGTGAGCCAGAGAAAAGTTCCCACATTAAAATATTCGTAGCACGAAGAGTATTTCACAGATTTGAATGATTCAAATTCCAATTAACAGCAAAAAGGCTGAAGACTTACCAGCACTAGAAGTATTGGTAAATTTAACCTTATGAAAATTTCATAGGTGCAAAATGACAAAAGGAAGGACTCAAACATTGATCAAATTGTATGGACTCCCCTACCCTGGATAGTGGAGCCTTTAAAATTAATAAAAGAAGAAAATGAAAAGATTCATTTTTCTTTCTACTTTTGTTGTTTTTTTCGAGTATTTTTTTCAGGCTCTGGTACCCAGGGCACAGGAGGCCCAATCTCGTACTATTGGGCTTACGTAGCATTTCCACTGAAGCAATTTATGCTGCTGTTGTTGATTCTAACTGCAACATAAAGACATATTTTGCAAAGATGTTTGCAAAATCTTTGGGGCACGTCCCTCATGTACCCCCAGTGCCCTCCAGTGCCCTCCAGTGCCCCCTATTTCCTAGGTCTCTACCCTCGCCAACCCTAAAATGTAGGGCATACTTAGCATGGATGGAGCTCCTGAAAGGTATTCCGAACATATTTTACACTATTTCAGCTTATGACAAAGTACCACTATGAGAAACTGGAAAGGACCTTCCCATCCCATTCCATCCCCTAGCGACTCTATTGACTTTATCAGAATGGCAACAGACGATTAGGCTCAAGGTGGTGCAGAGGAACTTTTTACAATGATGCACTGCGTTATTAAATCAAATTCCTATAGAATCGTTAAAGAGTCGTAATTCGAACGCAGTGCCGAACGTAATTCGAACGCTTGTATCCCTGCGGTAAACCTTGCTCAAGAGGGACTCATTATCACGGCCGACAACCCATCATTCGACTTCCGTAGCCTCGTTCTGATGATAATAGTATTTCTATAGGAGCATAATTTTTCTCGAACTTTGGCCTGATTTTTGCAAAAGAAATATATGACCTATATCAACCAACCTGAGCAAAACTTGTAGCAAATTTATCAGAGATTTTTTTCACCCCAAATTTGTTTTCATTCCAAAAGTTTTAATGACCGGGTATCAATTGTTTTTGAAGACAGGTCATAAATTCTTCTGGTAAACCCCATATATGGTATTGGTTCACCCTTATTTGGCACAACTTTTCCAACATCAAACACGTCGACGAGCCGCTTCGGGAAGAAAAATTTCTTGTCATGGGACTGAATTTTACAAAATATGACACTACTACTTATACAATCTAGGAGTTTGATATTGTATATTCAGCTGTAAGATGATGGATGATATATACATGAATGGTAGACTAAGAGAACACTTCTGAGCCGTGAGAGAGCATAAAATGTTGGAGCGGAGACTGACTGGCCTAACCAAAGTGAAGGGAACAAGACATGAACCTGGCCAGCGCCTATTTGATAGGCTCACAAACTCCAATAATAAGCAAGTTATATTTTACATCACGAAAAAGGCAGATAATTTTTACGTGGCTTAGGACGTTTCTTTATTCTATAACTTGTCATTTCTGCAAGAAAATACACTCCTAATGAATCAGATCAATTTCTGTAAAATTTGACGAAGCGATAAGCAAATGAATGGCGTGCAAGTTGAAAGAAACCCTAGAAACAAGATAAAGCCAAAATTTCTTGGGAGAAGTGATTTTCGCATGGAAATATGGATATAATGAGATAAAATAAAAAAAAATTGGATACCAAGGTGGCAGAAAGCAGCAAAAACGTTGAAAAATGGAGATGGAGACAGACTGGCCTAACCAAAATAATGGGTACAAAATTCATAGTTAGTCCACGCCTTTTTATAGGTTTCATAACAACAACAAAAAATATATAAAACTTTAGCTCAAAAAAAAGAGAAATGAATCTTGCATGGCATAGGGAGGGTTTCTTTCTCATAGGACGTAGCATTTGGAAGAAAATTGGCCTTGAATGAAAAAGTGAAATTTTGGTAAAATTCGACGAAGGGAATTGCAGCAATTCAACATGCAGGTGGAATGCAACTCTAAGTTCAGAAAAAGCTACAGAATCACAATTTAATTGGCTTTTGGAAGAAAGTATGAATTTTGTTCCCTGAAAATGCCAACTTATCGATCAAATAGAGAACTTATGACTGAGAAAGAGACAAAAGGTCGAGGTGGAGACTGGTTGGCTTAACAAAAATAATGGGTACAAAATTCATAGTTAGTCCACGCCTTTTTTATAGGTTTCATAACAACAACAAAAGATATACCAAACTTCAGCTCAAAACAAAGAGAAATGAATTTTGCATGGTATAGGAAGGGTTTCTTTCTCATAGGACGTAGCATTTGGAAGAAAATTGGCCTTGAATGAAAAAGTGAAATTTTGGTAAAATTCGACGAAGGGAATTGCAGCAATTCAACATGCAGGTGGAATGCAACTCTAAGTTCAGAAAAAGATACAGAATCACAATTTAATTGGTTTTTGGAAGAAAGTATGAATGTCGTTCCAGAAAATGCCAACTTATCGATCAAATAGAGGACTTATGATTGAGAAAGAGCCAAAAAGTCTAGGTGGAGACTTGTTGGCCTAACAAAAATAATGGAATTGCAAAGCGAAGTTGATCCGCGCCTAATTCAAAGGATCTGAAACGGAAGCCAAAAAGATGCAAAGTGCCATATCAAATGAAAGAAAAATGAATTTTGCATGTTATAGGATAGTTCGCTTTTCAAATAAACTCGTCACTTCTCGAGAAAACAACCCTGAATAAAAATCATGAATTTTCGTCTTCCGAAACGAAAGAAAAATCTAAAGGGAGTCTTACGATTAAACACTTCCTGAAAATGGGTAATTTCATTTCCAAATTATCCCAAACAAAAGAAAACTAAGTTTGTGAAGACTGTTCTTCCAAATAAAATCAAACATCTTTGGAATATCACAGCAGATGGATAAGAAATTCAAGGATTAATGTTGAGTTGCAATTCCGGGCCTACGAGATTTTCGTGAAATCGACGAGGATCTGCTTACCTGCTAGCATCCATAGCGTTTGTTTCTCTGCTTCCAAATCATCAAAATCTTCAATTTTTGCACAGTTTTTATTACTAAACACGCTCAATATCAGATCTTACAAAAATCAAATGTTTTTTGATGTGTACGCGTGATGAAATCAGGAAAAGGGTGCGCAAAAATCACATGACCTCCACCTGCCTCCACAGCTTCGAGGATTCAATGTGACGTCACACGTCAGTAGGGGTTGTCGGGCGTGATTATGAAACAATGAAAAACTTGGCCCTATCTTAGGCATTAGATCGATCGAATCATGATCGAACGACTGCCGTAGCTCTGTTTAGCGGTCACTCCTCGGAAAGAAAATGTGATAAAAACCACGTTAAGCAGACGGTTTAATCAAGGATGCTTTGTATAAATCTGAAAAAGAAAGTTCACTTTACCTGGTGAGTGCAAAATAAGTCTTTCAACGCTACAGTTTCCATGCCTTTAAGACCAAAACAAACGAGAAAAATTTACAACAACCTGCCGCAGCAACTGCATCATTCGAAATGAAAATTCGACAGCAATGTTCTAGGCCAAGTCTCGCACAACCTCGTTCCCAGGCCCCAAACGGTCTTCTCGCAATCTCAACCGTCGACCGATTTATCGACGCAGGAGTAATGGCCGTTGTATCAAGGTTGAGTCTCGCAATCTGATTGGTACTGAAGAAATTGCTCAGTTTGGGCCTAAATAGGGCCAGGTTTTTCATAGTAATACTATGAGTCTCTCTTGACCGAAGCAAGACTGATGCCTTTTCGTCCCTTGTTTCCCTGCGTTCCTTGGTCAAGAGGGACTAATAACATTGCTCTTAAATAGTGGGCCCACTTTAGGCCTGCGTAGGGTGGTTCCGTATTCACCAATCAAATCGCTAGAACTCAGTTTTTAACCAATCAGGGGCTGCTATTCAGAATATCGTTGTTGTTGCTCTTAAAGAACTGTTGAAGAAGCCTGGAGTTCTCGCAGCTGCGATGGATCTATTTTGCTTCTACAGAGGAAGATTACTCTCTGAAAGGTATGCATTTTGCGTTTCGTACGTCAAGACAACATCATTCTTTGTACTAATAGTTTCCTTTTCAATGTTCGAGCTCTTTAAACCAGATTTTGAAGCGATTTTGTTGAGTGTACGAGAACTCCCACCTATTTAGGCCATTTTGAAAAAGTGGGCCCATTATGTAACCGTAATATCATGAGTCCCTATTGACCAAGTGATATCAGCAAATCAAAGAACGTAGGGAAACAAGGGACGAAAAGGCATAAGTCTAGACCGAGGCGCCATCATCAAGTCAAAGAGCACAGGGAAACAAGAGACTCATCGTCATAAGTCTATGGTAAACCTTTGATTGCATATTCGTAGTTATCGCTATTGATAGACTGATGGACGCTGAAACTACGACTTATGGACTTCAACAATGAAATCTGGGATGAAATTTCCCTTATCGATTTCATAACTAGATATGGAATCATAGTAAAAATGTAGGAACTCCAGGCAATGATGGATGGACCTAAGTTGCCGGCTCGAGATTCCAATGTTAAAGCAGCTCAGAATCAAGTTTACAGTGATATTAGCCATGAGCAAAAGCCACAAATATCCATTACGAATATTTCCTCAATCCAAGAATCAACAAACCTTTCACTGTGAATCAGGGGTTCCTCATTTTTAAGGCCAATTAGCTGCCATGAACTTCACCACAGCATTAAGAATTTCCAATTGTCGAGAGTTTTTTGCCTCGTTCCAGAGGGCACACGTAAACGTGTGCATATCCGTCTCAAAATTCTATATCAAAGTCCATAAGGCCCAGATTGAGCAAAAATAAAAATTTTGTTGTTGTTGTTATTGTTGTTGTTGCTGCTATTGTAGCGATATCTGAGACAATGTCGTGACTCTAAACCTTGCTCATCAAAGACTCAAAATGAAACAGTGCAAGAGCTGATCCTATTTTCTGCATTCGATCGATCGAATCATGAGCGAATGTCTGTTTTAGCTCTGTTCAGCGCTCACTCCTCAGGGCTATAAGGGCCACATTAAGCAGACATTTAATCAACGAATCTTGGTGTAATGAAGAAGGAAGTTCACTTTACCTGGTGTGTGCGCAATAAGTCTTTCTACGTATCTATTTTCTTTCTGCATTAAAAATTTTACTTTTTGGGAAGTGATTTGGTTGTGGAACTAAATTTCGAAAAGTAGTGTTCCTGAGCGAGATCAATATCTTGGCGGGGAGGGGGGGGGCTCAGTTACACAGGTGCTACACAAATGTATAGGCAGTGCCGAGACATGGTTCCCTCCCCATATACACCTTTAAAGTTTGAATTTGGGTATGGATCGGGCGGCATTACGGCAACTTAAACTAGTTTTTTCCCATTGCATAGCAGAAAGCCTTACGTTTTGGAAAGAAAAATTGGTATTTTCGGAATGGGGTGTTAGTAAGGCAAATCTCTTTACTTTACCTAAAAATAGGCCCATTGCTTTTTGCAAAACGCTGGTCATTCCCAAAAGAAACGATTTGTGACCAATAAGGCCCTTTTCAAAACTGCTAGTTGTTTGCTAGAAAGTGACGAAGACCCCTTACTTTTTAGCCGAAGATCGGCATTTTCGAGATGAACCTCTTTGGGGACTATTTAGGAAAAAACGAATGGGTTGTTAACGTTACATTTTGACCAAAGTTCGGTGTTTCGAGATGGGCCTATTTTGGTAAAAGCAAAGTGGTTAACTTTACCTTGATGAAAAATGGGCAACATGACAGATTGTATTTTATCTCCTACAATCCTTCACTTTACATATTGAGACCAACAAACAGTCCAAAGACTTTGATACCCCCTTGTCTCTGATACAGAAAAAATGTTTTTCCTTGCACCTGTAACTTTCCCTCCCCCCTCAGTCAATGTTGTCATTCTAAGCAATGTTTTTAATGCAAATTTATATGCAGCCACACCAAGATAACACCAATCAACATTGACTGAGGGGGAAGGGGATGCAGTATCACAATTTTTGTGAGGGATTATAGCTCTCTACCTATAGTGCAAATGAAATTCTTTATTGCAATTAGAAACATCCTTTTTTCCGACTATCCATTCCAGATCCTTTCTTACTTTGATCTCAAGCAGAGCAGTTAATGAGGTAAGCTTTTGAATGAATAGATGATTGTTCTTTAATCATTTATCGCTTCCTCCCGTCCAGTTATCACTGAGACATAATCTGAAATTTCAAAGATGACGTCAAAGTGAACATGGCAAATATACAAACAAGAAGCCAACAAGAACATGAATTCACCGTTTCACACAAGGCTACAGATGCTTCCCATCTCAATTCATAGGAATCAAAATGCAAAGAAGTTGATCAATTAAGTTTTTGGAAGAATGAATGACTGTTCTCCACTCAGTTATCCCTATCCTTGTTTATTTTGTTTCCCAAACAAATAATCATGAAGTAATTGCTTCAAATAATTTTATTTACATGTCAAGGACATGAATTATCATTTGTTAGAAATATTACAAATACATCATTTTCACAAACAAAAATCAGTTTCACGAAGATCTTCAAACTTGGTAAGTATTATCATGTTTCTCCTTAAAATTCATTCGCTACTTGAAATTACTTAAAAGTCATTACTAACGTGTCAGTCTTGGTAATCTTGTGAGATACGAATGATAGATGCATCAATATATTTTCTGTTATATTTCATTAATTTTTAAATATTGTATATCTTGTAGAGGAAGCAAAATGAAGCTCGGACAATGTATGATGTTATTGGCCTTACTTGCAATTTTCGCACTGCTTCAAGGCAAGTGTTTCTTTCAAACCTGATATTTGATATCATTTGCAGCTACCGTAAAAACTCTACTTAACCTCGCTCTATTTTTCTCCCCTCTCTATTAAGCTTAACTCTTTTAATAATCCTTGCCTTTTTACCGAAGATTGTAAATAAACTACCTCTTTTTGACTTGAACCAATGATCGGCATTTCTAATCAAGTACGATGAGTGATTCAGGGTAAGTCAGAAAATACGTGGGGCGTTTGGCAGACTGTGGCATCGCATTTAGCCACCCAATTGTCGTAAACTAAATTTTTTGGTGCAGCCATGAGTCCAACTTAGGTGCAGCCATGAGTCCAACTTTTCCTGAACTGATCTATTTTACTGCTTTGTAAATACCATTGAAAAGAACATTGTAAATATGGAAAACGTTGTAAAAATGTATTTGTAGATAACTATTCTCTATTTGATTTCTTTTTTTTCTTCTTACAAATTTTACTTTTTTAGATAGTAGGCCTGAGTTAGCTCTTGTTTTATAGCTATTTTGTATGTTGCCTACTTTAAATAAATCAATAATAATAATAAATGATAATAATAGATCGTAAACCTTTCCCCATCGAAATCGGTCATTTGATGCATTTGTTTGAAAAGATTTTCTTCGTAAGACCTTGTATGGGAGTCTGGCAAACTGATGAAATCTTTTGCCAAGCCCCTTCCGCATTTTATCTTGGCAAAAGTTACAGGTGCACGTGGTATTATCAGGGGAGAATGAAATAGTTAGAAGATAGTATTTTCTCCCCTGGGACGTCTTATCATAACTTGCCCTGCGTACAGAATGTTTGAAAGAAATCAATAATGCGTGCCTCTTTTTCTTCCGAAGAAGTTTCTTTCAAGCAGATCAACGCTCTGTAAGTCGCAATTGGACGTCTTCTAGACAACGCCTTTTCCTAAAGCCTGGTTCACACTAGGTCGTTAGTGTCACACTAGTTCTTTTGAGTCGTTAGTGTCTTGCAGAATGACACAAAAGACAACGGACTCAAACTCTGCGTCTTTTTCTTGGGTCTTTCTGCACGATCTTAACGACCGAGAGTGTGAACCAGGCATAAATTTTTCAGTATCCCTTGACAATACAACGTGTACCTGCAACTCTGGCAAGGCTAAACGGCTGAAGGGGCTTCGTCAAGATTTCACCAGTTTGCAAGACTCTCATACAAGGTCTTAAGAAGAAAATCTTTTTAACAAATGTATTAAGAGAAAGATTTCCTTGGGAAAAGTTTTATGATCTAAGTTAGACTGTTGGCTGCATGAAAAAATCAAGTTGACGATGATCGAGTGGCTCAATGCGACGCCACAGTCCGACAAACGCCCCACGTTTTTACTGACTCACCCGCTAGAAAAAGAATTTTTTTCAAAATAACATTCACAAATTGAACTTCTATCCAATCAACGTAGCTCAGAACAGAAGCAGAAAAATAAATGCTATAAATGCGCTATTTGAAATTCAATATTTTTAAGGTGATGCTGCTCAAAATTCGGATGAACCAAATGAGAAGAATCAAAATGAATTGGATGATGGATATGAACTCGAGGCTGGGAATGATGATGATGATGACGATGATGACGATGATGATGATGCTGATGATCGAATACTGATATATAAAGGTATGTACCGAATGAGTCATAAAAAAGTTTAAGCGCTTGGCAGGCTGTGTGTAGAATAACAAATATGTGACCGATATTCAAAATAAAGATCTTCATCTATCAGTCAAAGGCTAAAAAGACAAGCACATTGACCTGCTTACTGAAGAACACAGATGACTGGTATAGTGTGCTGGAC
This sequence comes from Aurelia sp. 3 sensu Dawson et al. (2005), assembly GCA_964020215.1. Taxonomy (NCBI): domain Eukaryota; kingdom Metazoa; phylum Cnidaria; class Scyphozoa; order Semaeostomeae; family Ulmaridae; genus Aurelia; species Aurelia sp. 3 sensu Dawson et al. (2005). The sequence goes on along the minus strand of OZ026591.1, from coordinate 18,458,067 downwards.
ACTGGACAGATGGTGGGTCTTGTTTCTCTACGAAATGCAAGAGTCCATCTTCAAAATAACACTTTCAGTTTGAGGAAACAGTAGAAAGTCTCTGTGATATGGCCCATCAAAATCGTCATTTTGAAAGAAGTTTGTTTACATTACGTGACCCTGCCCCTTTAAGTTAAGAAGTAAAAAGACTTATTCAAAACAAAACATCAATGGAGGGAAAGCATCTTATTCGACAAAAATATTACCAATATATGTCCATTTCATATTTAAAAGATAGATGATGAAGCCACTAAAACAATCGAGGGAGTAACTCCTATAGGGGGTAAGTAGGCATGCGCCTGCCTGGGTTATAGTTGCAACATTTTGCACTGGTTATGGGGTCATATTCTAAAATGCCGCCATGGTTATGTGCCCCCACTGGATTCTCAGAGGTTCATCTACATTTGACCTCTTGCAGTAGTTGCCCACTCGAAGGTGATTAAATATAGCCCCGATTAACGTAAAAATATGACCAATTGGATGTGAATCTTTATGGCTTAGAAAATAACTAACATAAACACTTTCATTGTTTCAGATGCAAGGTGGCCTGTGTCCCGCAGGCGTATCAAATGGAGGAGATTGATTAAATGGAGGTGAAAATTCCTCGAAACAAAAAGAGTTGCATATAATATCACGACAGTGGATTAAACAAATGGCGAAAATCAGCAGACAATATTTGGTGACAAAGCTTAAATCACACAATTTTAGTGATTGTTAGAAGTCAAGAAACATGACTACTGATCAACTTTTTAGCATGCTACCAATGTTTGTTACACTCTGTTGTTACGCTTTTTGCTTGGTTTCTCTTGTGCACGGTGTTGACATTAGCCTGCGCACAGATTCAGCTGACTTCTTTTCACATTACCAAATCGAACAAGAGATACACCTATCTTAAGATTTGCGCAAAAATGTGATTATAAACTTCGTGAAAAAAATGTAACTGCTTATGACGACTGGCTGAGATTGGAAAACATTTGTGCAGCAGCCACTCACCATAGCCTAGACTTGCCCCAAGTCTATTTCTGTTTCAGGCAGACTTATTACAGATGACGAAATAGATTTGGGCAAGTCTAACCATGGCCCAGTTTCCCTTTCATTGGATTTGATACCTGTCTCATCCTCAAATACTTTCATGGAATGAGTTTGTTGCTAGAGGAACCCACTCCTCGTTGATAATTTTAGTGCAGTAATTAGTACATCCAAATTATTTCAAAAAGCTGTTTGTTACCATGCCTATTGTTTTCTAAAATTTACTTGATGACGGATAAGAAAAGATCCCAAATCTAAGTCGCTTTTAGCTTTTCGTAATTTATTGGAATTACTAGGAAGTAAAAGCGCTCGCTTCGCTCGCGCTTTAACATTCCTAGCTCCTGCGGAGTGCTTTCTATGGTTAACATACTCCATCAGTGACCACCATTTAAATTCAGCATGAAATCAGGGTTGGTAGATCCCCGGACCGCCCCGAAGCCAAACCATGGGTCGGAAAATGGCCAGATAAAGCCAAACCTTTCCAAACGATGACCTATTGTTGTACAACCTATTGTTCCATTGTTATTTCTAGCAATGGACACTTGCATTTCATTGTTTTCACATACTACATTGTGTAGCTCCGATGAAAACCCTAGATATTTGATGTTGCCTTGCAACGAAAAATGTCCTAGATTGTGATGGTCTGCTGTACTCCAGTTTGAAGAGAATTGAATGAAAATTGACCAAAAATCTCAAAAGAAGGCAAAATTGAGCCAAACAGCCAAACTTAATTTTTGAAGCCAACAATAAGAGAAACGAGTCAAATTTCCAAAATTTGGCTGAAAAAAGCCATGTTACCAACCTTGCATGAAATCAGAGCAGTGATGGTCATTCATAAGAATTCAAATAACTAAGTAAGAATGGTATGCTATACGCCAGAAAATGAGAAAACCATACATGCCCCTTTCTATAACATCCCTTTACTCCCAAATAAGCCTCACATAAACCTCAACAAAATCGTTACGTTTTCAGCACATGAATCCAGTAGCAGATGCTTTAGAGTTCCCTCGAGTCTCTTAGCTTCATTCAAATGTTAAAGTTGTTCCCCTCAATTTTTCTCTGAGTTCCTAAGGAGCTATTGTCACCAGAGTTTTTTGTGTACAGGCTGCATCTTCAGAAAGTCTGTAAATCAAATTTGGCCTAGTAAAAGATACGAGTCTCCACGGTAATAGTTGAACTGATGATGAAAATTTGACTTTAGATGACTTTTGCATCAGTTCATCTGCTGCAAAGTGAATACATATTTCCGCTTACGTAGGCCAAGTTTTATTTTCAAATAGTCTGACGTTGCAACATGCCTGCAAAGGACCCTGGGTGGCAATTGCTCTTTAATTGCTGCCGACCATTGATGCTCTAAATCTACTACAGATAGATGATACATCTGTCTCTGAGCCAGCGACGTACCCAGGAATTCGAAAGGGGGTTGGATGGTTGTTTCCCTTCATACAGTTTAGTTCAAACCTGGAGCCTATTGATAAAGACATATCATGCATAGATTCGTTTCAAATATCTAAAAAAAGTTGGCACCCAGGGTTAATCTTTGATGAATGGTCAGATTTTGAGAAGAAAGCCTCTCCCTTACTACTACTACATTAAAACTTTCATAGCGCCAAACCAAATAAAAAGCTTATTTATCTTTAGTTCCCTTCCACGCTCCAACGTCGCTTGGTAAGATTGCTAACAGACACGACCACTTTCTTCTAAAATTAGAAAGAAATGAGAGTGTAAATAAAAGCTGAACAATATGCTTTGAGCATATCCTTTTTATTTGCTTTTTGTAAATAGGAGCTCTTCTTTTTCTCCACGGTGAATCGTCTTTTCATTGCAGTTTCGATCTTACCTAAGGATTTCTGACTTTTCAATAAAGTTTCCCAATCTTTTCGAGTTTGATAAGTGGCATTTCACTCATTCGAAAAAGCGTGCAAGATTTTCTCAGGACGGAAGAATTTTTACGGATTTTGGTGGAACATTCGTGGAAACAAAAGGACTTTTGCAGAAGATGTAGAAGAGGTTTGAAATGCCCCTCGGAATTTGGGGGCAATGTCCCCAATCCCTACAATTTCTGCCACTGTTACCGAAGCCTACCAATATTTAAAATTGCTCTAGTGCCTTCGCAGCAATACAGGAAACTGCGAAGGCAGTAGTAATACTTATTTCCTGTATAGTATGATACAGGAAATAAGTGAAAATAAGTCAAATTATGCCAAGGTTTTCTTTGAATGAAATTAATAGCTGCTAAGTCCTAGCACTGGAGATTCTTAATTTTTGATGATCTAAGAATAGAGTTTCTTATAAGCAGTTTTTTACGAAAGAAATTTTTTGTACAGCTGTACATTTATAAAATAGATGTGTGCATTGATATGTAAGGAATTAGAAATAAGGGTGCTCTGTGAGAAAATACTATGGTATGTGAGAATTCAGCTTTTCATATGAATAAACTGCGATTTTATTGAAGTGTGGACCATACGATCATACGACCACTCTACCATACGACCCCGGTCCAAAGTTTGATATATATATAGCTTACTAAATTTTTGCTCCACCGATGGTTTAGTGAACACGTAAGGCATTAGTACGTGTCAAGGTTTTCTTGGTCACGTAGAATTCCGTGTATTCATAGTGAGCTAGCGAGTTGTTGTAAACAAAACCGGACCCTCTGAATACAATTAGAATGGATGAATATCTATGTTGAATATCCACTTCTTTGCTTGATTCTAATCAGGGAAAGCAAATTTTCCATGTTTCAATTGATAGGCAATGAAAGTAACAGACTCAGAATAGAGGGCTATAAAGCATTTCGACCGTTAGGGTTTCTCCAGACTTTCTAGCCTCTCTAATTTTTTTAGAACAATAACAAAGAAGTAAGAAAGTTATAACTTAAATGCAAACATCTCTTCATTCTCATCCAGATCCCCTGTCACTCAGGAGCACCTCTGTTGACATTGAAAATAATGGAAGTATCAATACATCGTAACAAATTCTTGTTAACCAAATGCATAAAACTTTGGCCTGGGCCTGGGGTAGTATTGTCGTATGATCTGGGGTTGTAAGTCCCGGGTCGCAGAGTCCTCGGGTCCGCTCAAAAGAACGTCTCAGTTTTTTGTGCGAATTATGAACACATCACGTGATAGGGCAGATTTTTAGTATTGCGAGTTGGAAAGCTAACGGCTGCATGCATGATACAAGTAAAAAGACTTTAGAAATGATCTGAAAGCAGAAAATCTGTCCATTGTTGGACCTTTTGTGCTGAATTCTCTTTCAGAGTTCGTAAACAAGTAGTACAAAAGATGATACTGATAGAAGGAAAACAGTGATGAGGTCATTTACTAACTCATTGAAAAATAGACCAAGGACCTTTCATCATCATTTACGGACATCTGCATAATTTTGAAATCATGGAAAAGCGATGAATCAAGGGAGTACCAAAGGCAGTTACTGGACTCAAAAGTAAGCTTTGCTTAATTCATTACCAAACTTGCATTATTTTCATTCAACAGAAGAACCGAAGAAATAGCTATTTCGTCATCAAGTAAGAAAATTGTTTTGCCAAATTCAGACTCTGCATACCTCAGTTATGCTACTTAGCTTAGCCCCAGCGATGACTGAATTGCTGAACTGTTATTGAGGTTATTTCCAAGTCACCCCTTTTGTAATAACCGAGGACTCTCCCTCGCTGTGAAACTTTAATCATACTCTACTTTGGTTTAAAAGCTCGGTTAAGGAACAGGTTGCAATCAACATTCTTTATACGGGTAAATAGGATTTTTTTGGATTTGGCCTTGAGCTAGTCATCCCGTCAACATTTGGAAATGACGACTCTGTGTTCTTAGGGTTACCGGTCTGATTTGTACTGCATGCCATTTTGGCCGAAGCAGAGAAACTCATACTATGCGTATGGCCTTTAATAAAAGCGTCAAAAATCAGCTTCAAGAGAAATCACTTTATAACTTGGGCTAAATCTTCACTAAGAATTGAGTAAAGGTTTTATGCGTTGTAATCAGTAAATTTATGAGCAGAAGACCTAAAAAACTACAAGGGCAGACTCTGAATTTGTGGCACCGCGACCGAAGCAAGAGGAAGGTCTCTCCAAAATAGGGCAATAACTTCGTTGTATCCAACGTGAGCATCAAAATACTTTACTACAAGCCAGATAGATACTGCAGCTAACATAATATCAACTATTTGCAAGCTTTCACTCCCTTGGTGTTTGGAAAAGGCAGCTGCAAAACTTGTTTTTAGCTCAGATTGAACGCTTCCATCACATTTCTATGGCTACCATCAGCATCCACAAAGAAAGGTCGAAGGTTAAGGCCTATTGTTGAATTGAATTGCTAAAATTTGGGTACAAAACCCCTCCTCACATTACCCCAAGATACTGTACGAAGAAAAGTATTGGACCACAGGCAAGCCTTTATCGTCAGCTATTTTTCATAATTTTTCTGGAATTTTTGCAGGCAAGCAGTGGGCGTGAGGAGCTGCGTGCGGGAAAGTGTCACAAACAGGAATGTGCGTAACAAAACTCTTCATCGCTTATATATATAGATTAGTCTTCAGTTCTGCAGGTTCCCGAATATTTTCTGATCATCCTCCTCAAAATTTTTTTTTTTTTTTTATACACAATCTAAAAATTTACAATTTAACAAAACATATTTACAAGAACGATACCATTGGGAGCATGATAGGCATGGCTACCCTAAATGATCTTTTAACAAAAACCAATACAGATACTAAAGGCTATACCAAAGTTCTGGTCCCTCCATAGGAAGAAACAGATCGCAGAGATTAGATAACACTTTTGCCGGATCAGAGTATAAAGTTGACAGGTTTTGGTATAGTCTTTAGTAACATAGATATATTCACAATACATTTATGGTGTTATAACAATATCAAAGATTAATAGAGAAGGATGAGATAAAAGATTAATGTCCCTAGGTTTGCGTTGGTGGTGCTACAAAAAACGCTCTGATGAGTGAATGAATTTTAGCGTTGATTCCAAAATTTTTCTGTTTTGGTCATTTTCGTTTTTTCGTTGCATCCTCAAAATTTTCGTTGCATCTGTATCTAGTGATAGGTGCCTTTGTAGGAATTATTTCGCTGTTCGTAAGTTTTATGCAACTACAGCGGAAGTAAGTATGCTCATTACTTTTCCAGACAAAATTTTACACTTCTTCTCTTTCTCAACGGTCTCCAGATTCCTTCTTAAAGTATGATTTGAGAAGTTTTTTTTATTAATCTAAAATTTTACAATACATGTTACACCTACATCCTACTATACTTCCTAATTACTATGCAAACTATACAAACACTACAGGGACAGGACCACAAGGAGCAAAGGACAATGACTACCCTGTGGCCATTAACATAAAGACATGTAAATATTAACTAAATGAAACCTACAAAACGCTAAACATACGATTAATTACTCGAATCCGTTTCACATTGGATGTCAGGCCAGCATAAGTAAATGTGCTGAACCGTCATTGGTTTAGCATGGATAAGTCCCCATATTTTGCTTCATGTGCCTAACACCAAGTGTGAAACAGACTTACAAGGGAAACGGGGAAAAGTGTATGTTCGACTATATTTCTGTTTACGTCACTAGAAAGCTCTTTATTACCATACAATAAGTATTGAACAAGAACGTTGTTTGGAAGGGTGTCGATTTGGACATATGGTCGTAACAATTCCGAAGCTCCAGCGAGAAGATCTTGCCGCTGAATGTCAAATGACGGGCAAAGAAACAAAAAATGCTCCGTATCCTCAGTGCCATCATTCGTTGGGCACATTGGATTCACTGTATCCCTAAAGTTGTGCTTGAATTTATGAAAATTCAGTTTACTAAGACCAACCCTTAGTTGTAAAAGATAACTCAAGCCTATTGGATCATGAATACCAAAGACAGACTTTGCACTGGGGCGAATTCTTGATTGTTAAAAACAGCAACAGAAGGTGCAAGTCTGATTTCTGGATCAAGTTTATTCCAGTCAGAAATGCAGTTAGGATAGAAGCTTGATGGAAATTTTTCTGTTCTTGCCCTTATCTGCCCAACAGCATCCTGATTGCGAAGAGAGTAATTTGGCTGTTGAAGAGGTGGGATTGGCTCCTTTGTATACAATGGGGTGAGGTTATTTATAATCTTATAGAAAAAATTAAGGCGTCTACTCCACCTACGAGCACTTAGTGACTCCCAGCCAAGCTCTGCATACAATTTTTCTCGTGATGTTCCCCTCCATATTCCTGTTACAGCAAGACAGCAGAATATCGAGCAGATTCTAATTTTTCCATTAAGTTTGGTAAAATTATGTCTTGACTGAAATCATCCTCTTTTGCTGGAATATGATAGATGATATCCCCGTAGTCCAGGTGGAGCCGAACATAAAGTTTGTATAATTCATTTAGGGTATGCCTGGGCAAATATTTGGAGAGATACTTCAGCAAACCAATGCCCTTTCTAGTTTTAGAGATAGCAGTTTTGATATGAGGTGCGAAAGAAAGTTTCGAGTCCAAAATTATACCTAAGTGTTTATGTTGATTTACTTCTTTTACTGGTATGTTGTTAAGATGGATTAGGATGGGAAACCCTGTACAGTAGAAGATGGTACCGACGCTTATGTCATTTCTTTAACCTCAAAAAGAATCAGTCCCCTGAATATCTCTTCAATCTAATCCCTGCTGAACGGCAAACCAATTATGATCTTAGAAATCAGCGGATATACACCCCGGCTGTTAGTAGGACTGTCTGTTTTTCAAATACGTATTTCAGTAATGCACCTTACGAATGGAATTTACTTGATAGAGATATAAGGAGCTCTAAGTCTATTGCTGAATTCAAGCGCAAACTCCTGTCGAAAATACGTCCTGCTGAAAACTCTGTTTACAACATATATGATATTGAAGGTGTTAGAATCTTAACAAAATTGCGTTTGAATTTCAGTGCATTAAATGAGCATAGATTTCGGCATAGATTCAACATCGTAAGTCCACTATGTAATTGCGGTACCGCGAACGAGGATACAGAACATTTTCTCCTGCATTGCCCCATGTTTTATCATCTTCGCAGAAACCTCCTTGGTCAGCTCTCAGAAATTCTTAGCATGGATGTCTCCAACTTCGATGACGATTTTGTTTGCTCACTGATGTTGTATGGAAATTCTGAACTTCCATACATTGTCAACAGAATGATTCTTGAAGCAACATTAGAATACATCAAATCATCCAGACGCTTTGTTTCATTAGACTACAAAAATTAATAGCCCTTGAGAATAGGAGCTTCGTGATCTTCATATGTCCGTGTACGTAGTTTCTGTTTTGGTGTGTGCGTGTGTGCGTGTGCTTGTATGTGTGTGTTTGTGTGTTAGTGTGTGTAGCTTTCTTTTTTTTTCTCGTTGGAACACAGCTGTAGGAGGGAGATGGCCTGGTGACACTACAATTTTAATTCTCGATGGATTCTACTCAAGCATGGACCTCCGACGGTGCATGCTCGTTGCTCGTTAATCTCAAGCGCCGAACACAATGGCGGCGAAATGTTTGCTCCTGGGGTGTCCCTCTCCTACGGCCGTGATTAGAATAGTTTATATTAAATTGTAAGTGCCATACATAGTGGGGACTCGCTTACTATAAGTCCTTTCCCACTATGGATGGCACGTAGTTAATTAATCTTGTTGTTTTTATATCTTGTTGTTTTTTAAATGAATAAAAAAAAAATGTATGTTGTTAAAAAGAATCACTCGATGATCTGTTTCACTTCTTTTCCTTGAAAATAACAATTCAACAGCTTGCTTTTGCGGATCGGGATCTTTTGACATGTTGTGTTATCCAGGGCAATTTGCGGGGCTGAATAGTTTTAACTTGGTTTGGAATAAAATTTGAGTATATATTCATCAGCACTTCGTTAAGCAATTTGACCTGCTCATTAGGGCTTTTAATTTGCTTGAGATGCTCGTGCCAATCAAACATTTCAATACTTTTCATGATGGCAACAAAATCAGCCTTATCATAATACCAAATCCTGCGGGTATAAGGAGGTCGTCCTACGTTCGAGACAGATAATTTTCCATAAATAATTTGATGGTGACAATGCTCGTGTAGAGACGGATGGACACCAGATTCTATGATGAGGTCAGGGGCGGCGCCAGCCTTGAAAAATTGGGGTGGAACAGAGATAAGATTGATGGCCAGAAGGTATACCTAACGATTTTTATATCGTTTTTGCTTAGGAATGAATACTGACCTGGGGAAAGTGGGGTGGACATGTCCACCCCAGTCCACCCCGTGGTGCCGCCATTGGATGAGGTTAGGCTGATCAGTTAGAATTAAATCAATGCAAGATCTAGAATCTCCCATTAAGTGTGTTGGTTCTGAAATCAGCTGATGAAGACCAAGGTCGGATGTTACTGGTTCAAATAGCTTTCCCTCGTTATTTTCAATATCATTTTCCCACCATTGAGTCGAGCGGCAGCTGAAATCTCCTGTGATGATAACGCAAAAAGGATTTTCAGCATGCAATTTTGACAGCAACAGTTCAGAATTCATTGTGAAAATGTCAAATTCATTTTGATTTTGACTTGGACTTCTATAAATTACGACAAAGAAATACTTTTTCTAGCTTAGTTGGATCTCACAAACAACGCATTCTGGGAGAGTAACCAGGTCAGGGCGGTTTTTTGAAGGGAGAGAATCTTTTACGTAGAGGCCAACACCTCCCCTTTTCACATTTTGCGGATGATTTTCTTTGTGAAATGTATAGCCGTCAAGTGCAAGCCTATCTTCATCAACGGTGCTGTCAATATAAATTTCTACAATACCGATTAAATCATTTATTGCGGGGTGAGTGGCCGAGTGGCTTATACAGTCTTCGTCAGGTGACTGAAGTTAAGCTTGGTCGAGTGAGGTCAGATTTCGGATGGGTGACCTCTGAGGACTGACCTCGCAACTCACCTCGTCGTCCTTCGGAAGGGACGTTAAACTAGGGGTCCCATGCCTGGATGCGGCATGCACAGTGGGCCTAAATTAGCTTTCAGTAGCTAGAAATCCTGACAAGCTCACTCAAAACAAATTGAAAACAAAAAACAAACAAACAAACAAACAAACATAGTTACACACCGAATTGTATGCCTCAATAAGGGAGATTCTTAAAAAGTCATGTGAAGCGATGCTATTCAAATTCCAACAGCAAAAGTCAAGTGTTTCAGGACCAGGATTTGTTTCAACATCCCCACATAGCAGGATGGTTGCAAAGACCAACCACTGTGTATGAAGTGTGTAGCATGTCATGCACGCGATATAAAAATAGGCATACTGGAAAAGACATTGCTTGACAACAAAACGCTTATATCGAAAGAGACCTATGGCAACGAGCGGGATTCGTTTGAGAAGTTCAACAGTTGTGCCCAGGGGGGGTACTCCCTAACTTTCAATACGGGGGGGGTCCATGCCACGATTTTGTTGCTGACCCCTAAATATTAAGCCTAATGTTTTGGGGACCCCAAATATTGAGTTTAATACCTTGGAGACTCACACCAAACTCCACGATTCTTACTTTTTTCAGATTTATGGACCCAAAATATTGAATTTTTGTCCATGTTGTAATTCACAGACCCCAAATATTGATTCAACGTAAAATTTCGGACCCCAAATATTGGCATGGACCTCCCCGTATTGAAAGTTATGGAGTACCCCCCCTGGGCAGTTGTGTAAATTACCCTTTTGGCAAACTGATGTGCGCGAGCAAACAGAGGCAAGAAAGAGGACTGTGTTGCCACAGAGTGCACTGCAAGAAACTGTGTTATTAGTACACAGGGAAGAATGAGGATTGAGATTGCAATAAAACAACAACAAAACCAGTAAAGCTTAGAGACTTGAAAAAGAACAGAAAACGGTGAAAATTTTTTGCTCAAGGGACAGGATATTTGAATGGATACACGGAAACACCCTATTGTTGCTCGCCAGAGATTTACTTCAACCGGCATAGTCACAAAGAAATCTTCTCGCTGTTTTTCCTAATTGGCAATAAACCACGATGTAGCCACCACTAACCAATAACTTCTTTGTTTTAACTTTGGTACCAAACGATTTCTCTTAAAAAGGACCTTCGTTTGATATGTACATTATCTACATTTGCTGACATCAGCAATTTATAAGTTCTATGACATAATTGATATGATATGATATGATGTGGTATGATATGATATGATATGATATGATATGATATGATATGATGTGATATGATATGAATAAATATTTATACACGAAAATTAAACCCTTCAGCATCTAATAATACTTATATACAATCTTATAAAATAAACGAAAAATTTTCCAAATTGTTAATATTGCTGTTCTTCCAGGGGGTCGTGTTTTGAAGTTAAGGTTTTTGATCAGCCAGTAGGTGTGCTTTCAATTGTTTTTTAATGCAACCGAGAGTTGGGGCCTCTCGTATATCAACAGGCGTATCATTCCACATTTTTAGAGCCGAATATTTGAAGCCCTTTTTTGCATGTTCTGTATTTAGCCTTGGGATCTGAAGATCATGGCAGTTTCTTGCTACATAGCTTGAGTGCATTGATCTTAGCTCAAATTTGTCCCAAAGGCTTTCAGGGCTTAGTTTATTCATAATCTTATAGGTCATAACTGACCGATCAAAGGAAATAAGATTATTGACGTTCAGCCAATCACAGGACCAGTTGTCTTTTAATCTGGCATTTTCGATTATCGACTGGGCTCTATTTTGTAATCGTTGGAGAGTTTCGAGTTTTCTCGTTGGAAGACTGCCCCAGATTACATCTGCGTAGCGTAGGTGACTTTCAACAATAGCGTAATATACACTACATAATTTCGACTGAGGGATGATATTTTTCAGTTTCTTCAGTGAAGCAAGTCCCCCACAAATCTTGTTCTTAACAGTTTTAAATTGCTCGTCCCATTTCAGATTTTCATCAACCATTACTCCAAGTGATTTGGTTTTGGAAGCTCGCTTGATTTCAGAGTCATTCAACTTTAACCCATTCGGTATATTTGCATCTTTTGTTTTCCGAGGGTGGCCTATAATCAAGTACTCTGTTTTTGAGGGGTTGGGACTTAGCTTATTTACTCTCAGCCATTCAGAAATGTTAAGTAACTCCTCTCGCGCATCCGCTACTAATTTCTCAATGTCATTTGATGCTATTGTCACATTAGTATCATCAGCATAGATATTTGCCTTCGAAGGTTCTAGGCTACGTTCAAAATCATTTAGATATATTATGAAGAGAAGGGGGCCCAAGCAAGAACCTTGGGGTATGCCGCATTGAATTTCTCTCGCCTTAGATTTTTTACCGTTTAGGGAACAGTATTGCTGTCTATTATCAACGTATGATTTGAACCAGTTTCCAGGGATCCCTTTGATCCCGTATGTTCTCAGTTTTTCAATCATGATTGTGTGATCGACCGTATCGAATGCTTTCTTAAGGTCCAGAAAAATCGTCAGATTCAGTTTTTTGCAGTCGATATTTTCATACCAAGAATCGGTGCTACAAATTAAGGATGTCACAGTGGAGTATAGTTTTTGAAATGCCGATTGGTTCCTTGTGATCACTTTCTTTGCCGCCAGGAAATCAAAAAGCTGGTCATGAACTATTCTCTCCAAGATCCTCGAGAAAACCGAAATGACTGACATAAGCGTATAATTATTAACATCTTTCCTAGCGCCTGACTTAAAAATTGGAGTAACTCTGGCAATTTTCCAAATATCTGGGAGGATTCAAATTGATGATGTCACATTCCCAATGAAGAACGATTAAATTTCCTAGTTTTGATATAAATCAATTGGCAGTGATATTTCCTTTACTTTTAAGTAGTTTATTTAGGTTACAAACCTTATTCCGTAAAATAATTAGCACTCGTTGCTTCTTCAGTACAGAAGCTTATACCGACATGGTTCTATTGTTTGATTGCCTGGCAACAACCCACATGACCAATTAGCACCCGATTGTATATTCAGACTACATATAGATGTTATTACCATTGTACTAAGCTACAACGGCATACTAATCGTGGTTTTGGAGATAATTGGGGGGGGGCCCTTTTTGCCCCCCGGCAGTGGTCTGACCCATAGAGCCCGGGTACAAAAGGGTTAAGACCCAAGACCGTACGACCATTCTACCCCGGACCCAAGTTTTATCTCAGCGTTAGCTGCGCAATATTCAAGAAGGATCAGAATGCTGGAATATGTCATTCGCCTTGTTTTGAGTGGCTTATTTTATCACACAATAATGAAAACCTCACAGACGATGTGATCAAAGCCTTCTTAATTATCTCTTATTCGATGGAATGGTTGATAATTTTCTATGAACCTGGGTTTCTGCATAATAATCATTGTATGTATATATAAAGTGAGCATGCGCATCCCAAAATACTTCTATAACTTTCAGGTAAACGGTTATATAAAATATCTTTCAGCAACCTTTGATTTCACAGAGCAGGTAATGATCTTGCTCGTTAGCTTTTCTTGCATAACATCATGCGGTAAATTGCGTGAGAACACAATCTGCAAAAAAGCGGTCACTTTGAAGACGTTTACCTCAAAAATTCTTTGTATGTTAAAGTCAAATTATTTGATTTAAAGAAAAAGAATAACTAATCGCTAACAGCCTTTTCTCCGTTAAACTTTTTGATCGTGACGCAATATGAAAATGCTAGAATGATGGAAAATAAACATTGCACATTTTCAAAGATAAAAATGTTTTGCGTTTGCACATTCTGAAAAGGTGACAGATAAATTTTCATGAACATTTGAATGCAAATAATTTAGTGAAATTTGTTTTACAATATAATGATTTTGTCTTTGATTTAATTATAGCTATCCGATTTGTTTTGTTTCACATAGACATAGTTACGATTTAATTGCTGCAAATATTTTATTTGCATGTCAACGTTACAAAATCACCCATTGATTGAAATATTATAAATAGCTCACTTTCACAAATGTAAATCAGTTGCATGAAGATCTTCAGAGTGGTAAGTACCATCATATTTCTTTTTAACAATTTGCGCGGCTTGCTAATAATAACAATAATAATAGTACCTTTCTCCTTTCCGGAGCAGCTACTGAGAAGTAACACTGGTCAATGTACAGTATTTCTTAAAATCCAAAATAAACAAACTAGAATTCAATAAAGGAGCAGTACTGAGCCCAAATCTTTTTAGATCATTGGTTTCTGTTGTTTGCAGGAGTTCTTTTCTTGGCATTTGTTTTTTAAACTTTACACAGGCCCATAGGTGCTCAATTGTCTCATCTTCTGTTCCACATCTTCTCCATTTAGTGTTGGGGTATTTGCCTTTATAATTTGCTCTTAGTTCTGTCATATTTAGTTTTATGGATAGGAGTTTAGGAGCAAGTTTGCTATTTTTTAGGTAGTTTTTTAATCCAAACGATGACTTTTTTATCAGACGTAGTTTTGTATTTTGATTGGTTCTGTTTGCAGAGTTCATTTTTTCGATCACCTTTTCATTTACCATCTTCATCCATTCTTTTTCTTTCAGGCTGCTTATTTCTGTTTCTGATATATGTATTCCAAAATCATAGGATATGTTACAAATTTCACTGTACCAGCAGTTCTTTAGACCCATTCTTTTTTGTTCATCATAAATGGCTTTTACAAGCCTTTTTGCATCAAGATTTAGGAGTTTATGCCAGTACACCAGTTTCCTGATTTGTATTTTATATTCTATGGGGAGTATCCCACACTCAAATAGTAAACCAAACAGTGGAGTTGTTCTTGGAAGTGCAAAAAGTTTGGTCAGAACATCTTTTTGAACTTTCTCCACTTTACTTAATTGTTCTTTGGTCATTCCAGTCCAAGTTTCACACCCATATAGGAGCTTTGGAATTAGAATCATATTGATTATTTTTAGACCCACTTCAATTTTGTGCTGCTTCAATGTTGGATTTTTTGCCAAAAATGTTATTTCATTAGTGATTCTCAGGCATTTTTTACATCTGTCATTTATTGTTTCTTCTAAACTGCCTTTATAATTTTTTATATCACCTAGATATTTATATTTTGTTGTCGTTGGAAGTTTATCACCATTTAATTTAAGGGAGTTTTCATCTAGAATTTTTCTACCATATCTCATACACATTAATTGGGACTTTTCATTGTTAAATCTCAATAGATTCCTATCCTGAAAGTCTTCTGCAATATCTAACATCTTTTGCATTGTTGTTTCATTTACTGACATGAGCAGAATGTCATCCTGGTATAAAAGATGGGGTATTTTTATGTTTCCGTAACTGATACCAAGTGTTTTTGCCATCTCTATTTCTCTAAACCCCTTGTCAATAAAATTTGGACATATGGGAGCAGCCCACACAGTGCCCTGTTTAACACTTTCTCCTATGTTGAATATATCACTTTTTCCTGAGTCATTCTGAACAGTCACATTGCTGCACCTATTGAGCTCATATGTGGTGACAAGGCATTTTCCTTTCACACCACTCTTGAAGAGATCTAATAGACAGCGCTTTAACCATAGTTTATCAAATGCTTTTTCGAGGTCAAGAAAAACCATTAGTATGTTTACACCAAGGTATCGATAGTAATCATTTATTGCTTGCCAGACAAACAGATGATCTAAAGTTGAACGATTTTTTCGGGCTCCTGCTGCATATTCTGAGAAACTACTTTCAATGTTTCTACTTACAAACTACTTCCAATCTTTGTCTTTCAAATGTCATCTTTTCAAATAACTTACATATTGTTACAGTTAGAAATATTGCTGCTTCACAGGCCTCACAGGCCTCACTTACAGAAATTGAGTTCAAGGTAATTGCGGCTGATTGTCGGTTAAGACTGAGTGAAATTGTGTAAAATAACAGATGGAAGCTTTGAGAAATAAGTAAAAGGGAATCAAACAGAAAATTACTCCAAGCTATCACTTATTTCTACTGCTATTTATCAATAATTATTCACTTCATCTAAAATATTTCTTTAGAACTGTTACGTATTATTGTAAATAGTCATTTTCATCCAGGGTGCTTTGCAAGCATGCTGAACTTCCAGACTGTCTTAAAATCAAATTTGGCCTAAGCGTAAACCATGCACCCGCACTTCAGTGGTTAAATGATAGAGAAGATTTTATTTAGGATAGATCTATATTTTTCCTTTGGCAAAAGTTAATTTTCATACAGTCTGAAATTATAAGTTTCCTGGACCCTGGGTGACCATTGATTTTTTAAAGATAGTAGAAAAGCTGAATGTAGATTCAATTCAATAAGTATTAAGACAAAGTTTGCGTAATCTATTCACGATTTCAATTTGGAGTTAAACCAACCAGTTGACAAATCTAACCAAATTATTCAAATAAGAAAAATGCTTCGTCCAAAAATCAATATTTTTTCAGTGAATGTTGGAATATCTGATCTCTGACTTTCTCTCTATTTTAAAGATTCACACTTTAAAAAATTGGTTTGTTGCACTTTATGAAAGTTGTGGGTGTGGCACAAAAGTATTCTCGTTTAAAATGAAACCTATCATAAAAATTTCTCCTTGATCTCCTTATTCAATGATCGAAACAGAGGCTAATTTTTTAAACAATAGGACCGATTGTTTTTTTGCGTTTGATGTAACCTTGGTTGAGCAGCCAATCAGAGAGTTCTATTTCTGTGGCGTCAGCTAATGACAAAAGTCAAAGGGAAGGCCTTGCTGTTGTAAGATTGGCTCTTACGGCTAGACGAAAAGCACATACGACTTGAGATATGTTCATCCAAGTTTACGAAATCTTCGGGGGAAATGTTTTTGAGCAGAAAAGTAAAACGTGTGTCCAATGTAAATTGTGTTTTAAAGATTTGCTATTGAGCGACAAAATTCTAATCCGTGTTTCAGAGCTACAAATTTCATTTCTACATCATAGACACTACATTTACCTATGATCTAACTTCATTTCATTTTTATGTATTTAGGCACGGTAGCCCCGTCAGTCCATGAGAACTGCTTTTCAGGGGGCCGTGGCAAAATCATTTACAAATAGGAAGATAGATACTACGAAATAGGAAAGGTCATCATGGTTTGTTTTGATTCTTCTCTTAAAGGTGGCAAGGGAAGGTGCCTGTTTGGCATCGCGTTCAAGTTGATTCCAAAGCTTATGTCCACGAAAAGAAATAGCCCTCTGCCCATTGTTTGTTTTTCGTAATGGTAGCGAAAGATCAGTATCAGTATTTCTCAGTTTTCTAGCATTTCGAGTCGATTTTTTTTGTGAACAGGTTGGATAGGGCTCTGAGGAGGAGGCTATTTATCAATTTGTACATTGTTGTCGCTGTTTCGCTTCTAATAATATCATCTACAATTGGCCAATTCAAACTGGGAATTAATGTCATAGCAGGCGCATCAAAACTTCTTTTAACTACAATTCTAGCTGCTCGATTCTGCAACTTTTGTAACGTTTGCAGCTTAGTCAACCCACAGCACCCCCACACCGAACAGCAGAACCGAAATTGGGGCTCGACGATACCCCGATACATTTCACTCAACGTGTTTTGAGGTAAGAATTTTCTGGAATATTTCAAAAATCCGATTGCACGAGAAACCTTGGTAAAGAGATTGTTTATGTGTTCATCCCAATTTAAGCTCCTATCGATCATCACATACAGATCCTTTGTTCGGTCAACAGTTTTATCTTGAGAGTCACCAATAAAAAGCTGTGGATATTCAACGGTTTTATCACAGATTTTCTTAATTTTGGGCTGCGAACCTACAATCAGAGCTTGTGTTTTTAGAACATTCAAAGAAAGTTTATTTCCTTGCAACCATTGCTTCAACTCGTTTAGCTCACTGTTTAAAGTTTGGTTTATATCTGCTAAGCTCGAAGAAGAATAAGAAATACTGGTGTCGTCGTCGTACATGGTCACTCTACCTTTTTTCAGCGAGAACGGAAGATCATTGATATAAGTCAGAAACAATAGAGGGCCAAGACAAGAACCTTGGGGCACACCACAGCGAATATCTTCGGTTTTAGAACATAACCCATTAACTTTGCAGAATTGTTTTTGAGAGGCTAAATATGACGTAAATCAAGTAAGCTCTAGATTTTCAACACAAATTTTCTCAACTTTGCAAGTAAAATGTCAAGGTCAAAATTCTTTCTTGAGATAAATGAATATATTTGCGGTGTATCTGCCATTGTCCATGTTCACATACCAGTCATCTGTGTTGTTAAGAAGGCACGTGACAACAGAATGAAGGGCTTATGCCAGATTGGTTTGAAAATAGATGTTTGTTTTTGTCCAAATAATCGTACAGCTGGTTAACGATAAGCTTTTCAAATACCCAAGGAGCTTTTCAGGAGATTTGAAATATGTCCAAAACTCAAAATGATCAGTTATATTGATATTGATTCTCTGTCCAGATTTTCTAATGAATGTTGAAATATTTTAGCTCTTAGAGAAGAAGGAAAATGAAGCTCATACACGGTGCAGCACTGTTTGCCCTGTTTATCATTCTTAACATGTTTAAAGGTAAGAGTTTCTTCATATCTACATTTCATTTTCATCAGCAGAAGGAATTAGGTTGAGTAATTTACCCGGCTTTAATCGGTCATTCCTTCCCGTCAAAATATGAGATTTTCTGTTGGAAGCTCCTTTCGAAAACCTGCAAAAATGAGTGAAAACACCAAGCAGAATTTCCCTTTGTTCTCCTTCCAAGCAATAATGACTCTAGGATGTGTTCATGTTTTTCATCCTCTTGGGAGAATGGAATCCCCCTGAATAAGTTATTCACACCAGGGGGAAGACTTTTCCGCCCACCAATGGGAAAGCACGTGCTAAAGCGTGCTGAAAGTCATCGCTGTGAGGTAAACATATTGGGAACTTTTGCTTGTAATTTTAGCACGTTTTTTAAGGTTTCTCAAAGGGAATCGTTTTAGAAAATCGCTCACAGAATCTGAATGGAGTGACCGATCTAGCCAGGAAAAATTCTAAAAATAATTAAACATGGTAGCTATTAAATCAGATATTGCACAATATCATTGCTTATATATTCTGGGAGCAGTAGCCTGTCAAACGTCGGGCGTTTTTTTTTTTGACTCACCCGGTATATGCGTATGAATGATCAAAAATGCTAGATCTCCCAAAAAAACCGCTTGCCCTTGTGGAGGAGGTATATGTTCCATTGCTCCATTCTTTGTACATTAGGTTAAGGATTCGACTGATGACAATGAGTCCCTTGTATCCCTGCGGTAAACCTTGCTCAAGAGGGACTCGTGATGAAACAGTAAAAAACTTAGCCCTATCTTAGGCATTCGATACAACGGTCACTCTTTGGAAAGAAAATGCGACAGAAATCACGTTTAAGCAGACGGTTCATGAAAGGAACTTGGCATAAATCTAAAGAAGGAAGTTCACTTTTCCTGGTGAGTGCAAAATGAATCTTTCAACGCTACATTTTTCATGTTTTTAAGACCAAAACAAACCAGAGCAATTCACAACAACCTACCTTAGCAACTTCCTTCAAACTCTAGTCAACTGCATCATTGGAATTGAAAATTCGACAGCATTGTTCTTGGCCATATCTCGCAATCTGATTGGTACTGGAGAAATTGCGAAGTTTTGGCCTAAATAGGGCCAGGTTTTTCAGAGTAATACAATGAGTTAGACTCATTCCAAAGTTCTCTTGTTTCGCTCCCCCTGCAGACTTGTCGCTACAACTGAAGCGATAGCAACAACAACAACGAGCGAAAGTTAGAGGGACTTACGTCATGAGAGAACAGGGAAACAAGAGACTCATCTTCA
This sequence comes from Aurelia sp. 3 sensu Dawson et al. (2005), assembly GCA_964020215.1. Lineage (NCBI taxonomy): Eukaryota > Metazoa > Cnidaria > Scyphozoa > Semaeostomeae > Ulmaridae > Aurelia > Aurelia sp. 3 sensu Dawson et al. (2005). The sequence goes on along the minus strand of OZ026591.1, from coordinate 18,438,251 downwards.
TAAGTCTAGTTAAGGATATACTGCACTTGTTTGAGTCTATTCAACAAGGGGTTATTAATTTTCGCACATAAAAATATTGCTTAAAACTTTCTTTCATTCTTAACAAATGCCAAAATCAATAAGAGAATCTCGTAAGAAAGAGTTCTTCTGCTTTGTAAGAATTAAGATTTGAAATGAGTTGACTGTATTTTTTTATTGATAACAATAACTGATAACAGATAACCTGAAGCCATTTTCCAACGTAGATGTAACTCAAATACAACTGGAGCATCTTCCTGCTCAGAAACACCTTTTATACGAATTGGTTCTCAAAAAATTTCGATTAAATCCAAACTGCCATTGGATTGTGTGGTTCTCTTAGTACCTTTTGTGGTAAGGGACGTGCCATTCTTAAGGGTACTTTTTGAAACCGTTATTGAGTTATAGGCATCGTTTTCATAGTTTTCAGACTATTTAAGGAATCATTGGTATCCCTTTCAGGAAAGTTCTCAAAATTCTCGGATGGCCTAAATGTTCATTCACTTCACGGAATTATAGGTTTAAAATTCATCAGACTTTACGTAAATATGGGTACCAATACTTTGGTCACAATACCATGTCCACGTCAAATATGATTGCTTGAGATACTCATCCCCTCCCCGAGGCATTGCGTTAAGTTAGCTTGCTTTTGTAAAGAAAATTCAAAGAGGTTTATTATCGACCAAACCAAACTTAGATAGGAGCTTTTCGGCCATGTTTGTACCTGCTTGCAATGATTCGCTATGAGAATGGTCTTGACAAATTAGATGTGTACAGGGCACCGAAGGTGCATTACATAGCAGTTCTTTTATACGCTATCAACAATCTGTAGGAGTTTAAGCGCATTTCAGGTTGTTCAAACATATCCATAAAATCAATTGTGAAACTTAGACATCAAACATTTTTATAAATCAGGGAGGCCTTGAATGTATTTCTGATTCATAGGAGCTTTTCTCTCACCAAAGATCCATTTATTCCCAAGGTCCTTTGTAGATCAGTCAATTGATGTCAAACTTTTCTGTCAAAATAAACGAGAAGTGATCAAACAAAAAAGTTATTTAATCAATATTTTCAAGGTAATTTGGCTGATGATGCAGATTTATTTAATGAGGAAAACGAAGATGAAGAGGGGTTGGAAGATTTGGAATTGGAAACTCAACCACAGCAGATAAATGACGATGATGTTGAAGATGATTTTGAAGAAATGGCACGCACACATCAAGGTTAGTTGTACTACAAAAAAATTATGTCTCATCAATTATTTACATCTTTCATGTTGCTACTTCTACAGGTCGCATTACCATTTTACACTATTTCTACTGTTACGATAATTACTTTTTAGCATTTTTATGAGTTCATTCATTTTTTTGAATATATTTTTCCTTTAGCTTAGTTTTTTCATTCAAGTTTCAATGATTTTCTTTTTAGATCATGACGAGGTATCGTTTCACATATAGTGTCAGCATTGATTACGTATGAACCTCGTTTTCATTCCTTTTCAGCACTTACTTCTTACTTTTAGTATATAATTTACTGTTTTTATTACCCAAACTACCTACACCCATACTTTTATCACCTTTGTCACTTTCCTGTTTTTCTTATTTCTGATTGGCTAATTTCTATCCCAAGTTCTGCGTAATTTCTTATTTAAAGTGTAGAATTGTAGCTATCTTTAATTCACTTCTATGCGATCAGCTAGAGTAATTCCATATTCTCTTTCGGGAGTTTATGTTTGTTGGATTATAACTTGGAAAATATACAAGATGTCGTTTCTTTACCGTTCGAACTCTCTGCCATCACACTACGAGCTATGTCAATTTTGTAAATGATATGTTAATCTTATGATAAAGAAGTGTCCCTTGTAGGAGGGCGCAGCACACAAACATACAGGGGGCACTCTGAGGAAGATTCAGGCATGCTATAATCTTTAGTTCATTTTACACTTAAAAACTGAAAACGAATATAAAGTATCCTGAAGCATTACAAGTCGAGGAGAGAGTTGCCTCTAAGGAGCCCAACAGTATCAGCGTAACCATCAATTTGGCACCAACAAATGAAATTGGCCATAACAGCACTTCATTTGCACAGAAATGCCTAGAAACATCAGACTTACCCCCCTCTCCGTAAGTGAATTTGGTTAACCCTATCAGGCCTAGGGTATTTGATTCTCCAGGAAGCCTAGGAGGCTAATTCGGCCCCCCTAATTTACTTCTGTTCTGGACAACCTAGAGCCTTGGAACTTTGCATATGTATAGAACAACTTATGATGAACCCAAAAATGAAATCTATTTTTAGATATGTCACGTGACCTTTCCATGACGTCACCTTATTCAATTTTCAAAGTGAATAGGGTTCAGTACTAAACATTTTCAATCGTTGATTGTGAGAAAACAAAAAGTATTAAGGACATCATTCCAATTTCACTGTATTCTATGTCTAAATGGTATTTTCTCTGTGAAGAAAAATTAACAAAATGTGATGACGTCATCATACAGGAAAGCAAAGAATGCGCGCATGCGTGGTGCAAAAATCTGCAAAACCATACGTTCGAATTAAAAATTAGCTAATTCGTTGGATAGAGCATCAAAATTAGTATTTATTCCTATCTTTTCATCACTTTATCACATTAGCTGTAGATTTTATTAGGAATTATTCAAAATTCTACACATGCATCTCTTGAAAACTGGTCGCGTTTACCCCCTGGAATGAATTTGATTTTTTCAAAAAATTAATTTTACATCGTAACAAGGATAAAAACTAAAAGTCAGAAAGTTTCAGTGTTATAAGTGCACCTGGTAAAAATCTACAGACAAAACACCGCTAGGGGGCTGATTCGGCCCCCCGAGGCTTGATAGGGTTAACCCTATCTGGACCGGGGGGCTAAAATAGCCCCCCTCTCCCATTTTTGTCTGGGTAACCTTTTTTGATAATTTGTAGGCTACTTCTTTTTTGTGACTTTTCCGAACTATCTTTTTCACATCTTCTCTTCAAATTTCGTCATGATATCTTATTTATTTCTGGAAATACTGTTGTAATACCGTGGCTTCCCTATGAACACGTGATTTTGCTGTGCACATTGTGACATGTACATGAGAATAGTGCACGTGATTGTTATCGCTTTCGATATTCATCAGTCTTTGACTGACAATGCCAGCCCTTGTCCTTTTTCATGGCGATATAGCCATGTTCACGTGTCATTTTATGGACATCCTTGCCATGACTTTGGAAAATAATGTTGATTGATGGGTGTCACAACAAGTTGAAAGAAAAGACCAAATACGGACTCGAATCATCGAGCTTTAGGAACACTGCAGACTCAATATTTTTGTAGATTTTTGTGATTGGTATATCTGTGATTTGTAGAATTAATGATTGACAATATATATGATTTTTAGGCGCTGTCAAATCTTACGTTGTCCTTTCAAGAACATTTTTAGGCGTTGACCAACTTTATGCTATCGTCCGTTTTCCTAATATGAACTTTTTAGGCGTTGCTATTGTTTCACCGTTTTGCTTATAACCTTTCGTCAGGGTGTTTCTGGGTGGTGTGGAAATTGTTTACTAATACTACCATTTTTAATGTTAGTTTTACGATAGTGCTAGCACTAATATACACTAACATAAAGCAATTTTAGAGATTTTGCATTATGGAACTTATTGACTGCAAATGCTGCACGCGCATTTATTTTCGAAAAACCAGTCTTTTATGAGAGTTTTGAACTGATTTGCATTTCTGGACGACTTTATTTCATTTGGAAGAGAATTCCAGATCTTGGGACCCAAAAAGCTAATGGATTTTATACCATAATTTGTAGTTTTAACTTTAGGAATGGATAGAACGTCATTTCTTCGAAGATTATAGCTAGTGGGCTTTGGGAGAAAATAGTTTTTCATAAAGGCTGGATTCAAGTTGTGCAAAGTTTTGTAAATTTCAAGTGCCAGCAATCTAATAGAATGGATATGAACTGTAGTAGATTCGGCGTTAACTAGAAGATCTTTGTAGGGTGAAGTATAATCAGAGAGTGCTAATCGTAAGGCCCTCTCATTGACTTTTTCCAGTTTCTTTTGGCTGGTATTACTGCAAAATAACCAGATAAGGGGGCAGTAATTGAAATGACAGAGGATGAATGAATTAACAATTACTTGTCTTTCTTTGCTACCCATGAAACGTGCTAGCCTCTTGATTGCATTTACCTGCAAAGGCAGCTTTTTTGCAGATCTTATCAATATGTGAGTCAAATTTCAGTTGATCGTCAATTTGAATTCCAAGTAGCGTTACTTCACTACTTACGTTTATTTCAAAATCATTGCTTATTTGAAATGTTTTGACATGATGATCATTGTTGCCAATAATTAAGGATTGGAATTTAGATGGGTTGGCTGTCATATGATTTGAATTAAACCAATCAATGCATTTAGTGGTGTTGAGCTGTACTAATCTATGGAGCTCATCCACATTTTCAGCAGAGATAGAAATTGTGTTATCATCTGCAAAGTTACATAAGGAGCCCTGCTGAATAAATAGAAAGATATCATTGATAAAGAGGTTGAAGAGTAATGGTCCGAGTATTGAGCCCTGTGGCACCCCTTGGTTTAGTGGCCTCCATGAACTAAAGTATCCACTGACTTTCACCAATTGTTTTCTGTTTGTGAGATAACTTTGTAATAGTTTGAGCGAGTTTATACTAACACCATAGGCAGCTAATTTTGCAATTAATAGGTTTATGGGGAGGCTGTCAAAGGCCTTGGATAGGTCCATAAGCACGGCTGCTGTATGTTTTTTTAGCTTCTAGACTAGTTTTCCACTCCTCTATCAGCCTTATTAAGGCATGCTGGGAAGAGAAATGTTTTCTATAGGCACATAAGAAATTAGAAAAGTTTATGTTGAGAAATGGAGATCGTTGGAGCTCAATTTCTTTTTCAAAGACTTTAGAGAGTGGTGTTAGAACACTAATTGGTCGATAATTCTCTTTGTTGAAAGGATCTTTCTTTTTGTACACAGGAGAAACTACTGCAAATTTCATTGAACTAGGAAATGTTCCTTGAAGTATGCCTTTGTTAAAGATATTAGCCAAAGGCCCTGCAATGATATCAGCAGAGAGTTTTAAGAATTTAGCACTTATCATATCATGACCAAAAGCTTTATTGTGGTCAAGGCTAAGGATAATTTCTTTTAGTTTATCTTTAGTAATAGGTTGGAATTCAAAGAGCGTGTTGTGTTTCAAGTTGTTTTTATGCTGATTATGCTGTTATGTTTTTCAAACATCTTGATGATTTGCTGCAAAGATAAATTAGAATCTTCTTTTGAGTTCATTTGTTCTGTGGTTTGGCCAACACTGATGAAGTGTTTATTCATGATTTCAGCTATGTTTTTGGGGTCAGTGATCAGTGAGTCGTTTTCTGATAGGCAGATGTCTGTATCACCATGATTTTTACCGAATAAGTATGGTTTTAGTTTTTTCCAAAATGATTTTGAATCTAAAGTACCATTTTGACAGATTTCCCTGAAGTAATCTGATTTGAATCTTTGTCTCAAAAAAATTAGCGCAATGATTTCGTTGCTTTTTGTATTGTTCAAAGTTACTTTGTGTACTGTTCCTGTTGTATTTGTTCTTGAGTCTTGTTCTGAGTTTAATTGCCTTTCTGTGCACAGCTGTTAGGGGCTTGTTGTTAGCTCTGACAAGCCTTTTTTTCAGAGGTGCATGAGCATTTACAACAGAGCAAAATATTTTTTCAAAGGTTTTAAAGGAGTTCTCAGCACTGTTTGGATTTTCACAAAGGTGGAAAGGTGCTTGTTTCAGATGCTGAAGAAAAGAGTCAGTACAGTCAGTACTGAAATTTTTGAAGTCTCTGTAGTGTACAAACTTAGCATGATGCTTTGGGAGTTGTGATTTCCAGGCAGTCAAAATCAATTTGTGGTAATCACTTATGCTGGTCTCGATAGCTTTACTGTGCTTGAATTGCATTTTATGATTTGTAAGAATAGCATCAATTGATGATGGATTGCAATTTGGTTTAAAGCATGTGGGTTCTTTTATGAGGTTCGAAAGGCCCATAGTACTGCAAATAGTTTTCAGGTGTAGGTTATCTGGTGTTAGATTTAGGTCACCAATTACGACAAAATTTTCATAGTTTAGGCTAGCTTTATCAACCATTTTGATAAGCGAATTTTGAAAACATTCGTTGCTTGAATTGGGTGGGTTATAAGTAGCAACCAGAAACCACTTTTGCTTTATGAGATTTATCTCAAGACAAATATTTTCTATTTGGTTGTCTTCTAAGCTGTTAATTCTTTTACTTTTGATTGAATTTTTTATGTAGACTAACAAACCACCACCATGAGCATTTCTATCTTCCCGGTAAGGTGCTTTGTAGCCTGGTATTTGGAACTGACTTGTAGGAAATGTGTAATCGATCTTTGTTTCACTTAAGACAACAATGTCAAGTGAATTTGAAGTTATCAAGTCTTTTAGTTCACAGAATTTGTTTCTGATACTGTTTATGTTTAGATGAGCAATTATAGGATTTTTTGGACATTTTGTGCGCATCTTTCAAATCTTTGTAAGGATGTTCTTCATCTTCCAATGAGCCTATTACTGTTTTTTGAGAAGTTTTAGATGATTTCAGTCAATAACCTGCCTTTATGCAATCTCTGAAGTTACAAGCAAGTCTTGCAGCCCCCCTTTTATTTAAATGTAGCCCACTGTTGTTAAGGTAGTCTACACTAATGTTTCCATTATCCAGAAAGTTGACATTTGTTTCATCACAAAAATCTTTGTATGTATTATTGAGTTGGTCAACACTAGTTTTCAAGTTCTTGTTCTTTAATTGATGAATGACTGAAGACAAAAAGATGGCACAATTTGGTAGTTTACCTTTTATATTGTTGACGATTGCTTTGATTTCCTGGTGGAAGTTTTGTAGTGGTGTGGATTGCATCATGTCATTTATGCCACAATGAATAATTATTGCAGCTGGCTGTTTGGAAAGGCTTGGCTGAAGATAGTGCTTCATTTCCATTGATGTCATTCCACTGATGCTAATTTTGTTGACCCATGCATTAACCCTATCTGACCTGGGTGATTTGAAACACTCAATGCCTGGGGGGGGGGCGGATTCCGCCCCCCCTGTTTATCTTTGCTGTTGCTTGAGATATGGCAACCAAATTTGGCACAAAGGTTGTTCATTATATAAACAATGAACTTTTGAAACAATAGTTTAATTAGCATTGTTGTTGTTGTTGCTAGAGCACAATTAACATTATGATGTCATATGACGTCATAAAAATTAAAGTGTGTTAAAAGGTCGTAAAACTTTAATTTTCGCAAAGAAATGAAATATATAGATTAAAATAGATGTAAATTCATGGTTTGGACTTAATTGGACCAATTAAACAGGATTAAGAGAGATACAATGTATATTTTTCACAGAGTGTGGCATGAAAACTTGGTTACCATGGAGACAAGGCTAAAAATAGAACACCAGAATTGTTACAGTTTGATTGCTGTAAGATAGAAAGTTAAACTTGCTAAATCTCAGAGGCATTCAGCAAACACGGAAAAACGTATAAATGAAAATGTACGAGGGGGGGCGGAATCCGCCCCCCCCCCAGGTCAGATAGGGTTAAATGTTTTAGCAAGTTTGAGGCTGGATGTCCTTAATCATTGAATCTACAATTATGACAATGGTTTCTCTTTGCTGCTGGGTGCTTAGATTCAGTATGGTTTGCTGTTGTGCAGTTGGCCTGTGTGTATTGTCATTTTTCTCAGCCTGCCTATTTAGTGGTGGCCTTGGTTGTTGAGTAGGAGTGTTATTGGAGGCTTTTGGTGGATGTGTTGCTGGGATATGGGGATGAGGTGGCTGTGTTGTTGGGATATGGGGATGAGGTGGCATTGATTCTTGAGCAGGGTGGGTTTGGAAGGTATTCAAAGGCATTATGTTAGGCAGATTGGCCAGTGGACTATATCTATTGGTTTCCCATGCCCACGCATTTCCACTTTTTGGCTTAACAGTGTTCAAGGTTTGTGGGTGATTTGGATAACGGGCATTCCTAGGATTTCTGTTGATTTTTTGCCATGGTGCATCAGGTTGCACTTGTTTAGGATAATTGGATTGTCTATCATTGATTAATGTTCTCAATGCAAAGATTTCATCCTTGAGTTCTCTGTTTTCTTTTAGAAGTCTTTTATTTTCATTTTGTAGGTTAGTTTGATGACTGTTGTTATCCTGTTGTATTTCACAGTTTTTTGAAGCTGAGTGAAGGGCTTTGAGGCTGCATATATCCTTTTTGATAGCATTTATTTCTTTCCAGATGGTTTCATTTGGGTGGATTTTCGTTGTGAGGTCTATGGTACTATGTTGATCATTTTTCTCTGCATTGCTGTTTGCAAAATAAAGTTATTCTCTGGAAATGATCTTAGGGAGGATGGTGCTTTTGAAACTTTCAAGGCCCTCACCTGTTATAACCACTGTGCAGGATGGAATATGGATGTTTATCTTAACCCAGTCATCATCATGTTTACTCATATTGATGGCAATTTCATCTAGCGTATCCTTTTCATTTATTAGGTCAGTCCATGATATGTCAAATGAGTCCTCGTCACCCATGTTTTCATAGATGATGTTGTGGAAGGATAAAATGGTGCTTGCTAGGTGATTGTTGCTTGTTGTGTAGTTAAGGTTGGCCTTTTCTTTAAATTTATTAAGGAATTTCGTTGGATGTTCCGCTGGAATTAGAATGCAGCTGTTGATGTTGTATATCTTCTCAACACTGTTTAGGGTTGTAATTTTACTTTGTGGTAGGAGAGGCTTTTCTCTCTTTTCATTGACTCACGAGGACAAAGTCCAAGTGAGGTATATGGAGGGGACAAAATTCCTGTGTGTGTCGTCCAATTTCGATTGTTTTTCTAACAAACGATGATTGTTTTTCTCATTGTTTTTGAACAAGAAAACGCCGTGAACATGCTTTGCGACTTTTCGTTGTGTCTCGAGCGAGGATTGTTTAAAGGTTTCATTTGATTGGTGGAAAGGACAAAGTAAACAGACACTATTGTTATATCGATGTCATGCCTGTCATGGTGAGATGAGCACCAATGATGCCAGATGAAGTGAGCCAATTCAGTGTAGGGATGACATATATCAGATGACCAAAGCAACACTGCGCTCGCGGCCATTTGCAATTTGGCAGTTTGTTGCGGGATTTGCGTTGCGTGAACACTTGCAGTGAAAGATCTCATATAAACTCACAGCAAAAGTCATTTGAATCGCAGTGTGGAAGCCATAGTCTTTTTGCAATTGTTTTGTATCATTTAGCAGAAAATAAATCGAAAATCATTGTGTTTACATTCAAATGCTGGGTGCAAACTAGACACGAAGTCGAAACAATCATTAAAACATTTTAAAAATTGGACCACAAGATTTAGTTATTCATACTGTAGGCCTACTAGGGTACAAAGGGTAAATTTTCCTTCAGCCTACTACCACAAACTTCAAATTTGAATGTGAAAGCAAAAGCATTATTAGGCCTATTGTCAAAAAGAAGTAAAGACACCATTAAATAACTTTAAAAACGGTAAAATTAAAACTTAGAAAATTCTATAAAATGATATAGAGGAGTCCTAACTGTTTTAATATCCTAATCGGCACGAAATGTGGTTTGTTAAGCAAAAACAAAAAAATTTCGATATAAGACGTGAGAAGGGAAAAAATTTTACCTGTCATGGGGATTGACCACACGACCTTTCGCTTGATGGGTCACCGCGCTACCACGGCGCCACCTGATCATTCATGGATCTGTGGACTTGGCAAAATGTATCTTTGATTTAAATAAGAAAGAATCATATCTGTTCTACTTCTTATTGTTTTTAACAAACAGCGATTGTTTAAAGTATTGTTTTAAACAACAAAAACAACAAACAGGGGTCTACGCGTAGACTGCAAGTCTTTGTTGTTGTGGCGACATGTCAGTTCAGGGACCAAAACTGCATGAACGTTTCCCCAAAATGGGACCTACGGAAAGAAGGTCAGCTTGACCTTTTATCCTGCAGCCTTCCCTCTGTAATCAGGGGGGGGGGTTGATTTTTACATTTTTGACCTCAAATATTGTGTTGTATCTATTTTTACAGTACAATAACTTGTAAATAGTTTTACATTGTGGCAAATGACGAATAAAGACATACATAGTAACGAATCAATTCTAATGCAAAAAATGGCTTGTCCTATATAGTTACAAACAGAATGCTGTTGTTTATCAAGAGGATTTGATTAAGTCACCCATAGACATTGAACCAGTTTCACCAGAGAAGATTTTTGACCATCTCAAATTTCATGAAAGTTGCCTCATGTTTGATTTTTGCTATCATTTTAGCCTTAATTTCTTCTTGTTTGCATGTAGAAGCATGAAGCACAAGCATATAGAAATTTTAAAAACCTTTAAGTGAGTTGACGGGCTAAGAGGAGCTTATCTATAAACAGGACAAAGAAACTCCTACGCACGCTTGTTCCTCTAGCTGAACGAATTCCACGCACGTGTTGACTTTTTCAAATACAATAGAATACAATAGGCTAAATTTAGGCATACACATGTAGTTCCAGAAATAGCTATATAATCTTTTTGACAATATTATGAATCCACTTTCAAGCATTGTCTCCCCAATCACAAAGTCTCGTGAGTCACCCCAAAGGTCTTTTGATTTTTCGATGTTGTCGGTTTAGGATCTTGTCTTTTTCCGCGTTTATCATGGGGATTGTTATGGGTTTTTTCAGCCTGTTCTTTGGATGGAAATCTCACGAGTTCACATGGTTTACATAGTATGAGATCACCTTGGCATAAGTTTCCTTCATTTCCTTGGCAGTCGTTGCATTTAGGGCTTGGTCCCGGGTTTAATTCAACGTCACCACTTAGGATGAGGAGTAATGCGAGGTAGGCCCTTTTCCCGCCATTTTCCAGTGGCCTGATTCTCAGTGGAAACTTTCTCCTTGTGATTGCATTCTGACACAGGTAGGTTTCCAAATTTCCTCCGAAGAGTGTTTGGCTGCCTGTTGCTTCTTGGCGCAGTTTTCTGTTTAATCCGGAAACGTAACTCTAGATTAAACTAAGAAGTAATAACGCAGTAATGATACCCGTGCCCGCCATCTTTTGTTGATGGAAAACACATTTTTGAACTTACAGTCGAAGTTGAAGCCGAAAGACATTTGCCGAAATATTAGATGAAACGACGACCCGACGACGCCGCGACGAAAGAGTTTTAGGTTTTGATAATTGATTTTAGTTAAATAGGTTTTAGTTCATTGTGTATTCAAGCAGTTTCGAAGGATTTGAAGAGTTACTGTTGACGTTGAGCATTGCCGTGTCGTTTTCTGAGAGAAGTCTCCGCCGTTAGCCGCCCGTATCATTTTGGAAATATTTGAAGGTCGTAAGTTTTTGTTTTAGTTAAATCCATTTCTTGTTTTTGCCGCGAACCCAGAAGATACACTTTTATGTTAGGCCAAGAAATCAGTGGTTTAACAATACAATAATTTTTTTAGAGAGAAGTTTTAATTTTTGTTTGTTTTACGGTTTAACCATTTATAACTTTAAATTAAGATAATTCTTTCAATGAAATTTTCTGTGCAACCCTCAATTAATAAGAGAACATGAAAAATGCTCAACTTTTTTATTTTCTTATTGATGACGTAATTCGTGATGTCATATATCTAATAAATTTAGGTAATAAATATAAGATAACAAATTTCATTATTTTTTTGAAAAGTTATGTTTTTATTATAAAAGCTTAAAACAAGAGTAATATTTCCTCTGAATAAGTTTCTACAGTCAAATCAGTAAGACTACTGTTTTTGACCAGAAACAAAGAAAATTGATGACATCATCAAAAGTACAACAATTACAGTAAAATAAATAAAATATTCGGACTTTTCACATCAAGTTACACTAGACAGCCAAGTTTCACCTTTCACCTTTGAAGGTGTTGTGGCGCCGTGGTGTAATCCTCTGACATTGCAGCCAGAACAGTCAGGCGGAGTGGGTTCGAGTCCCGGTAGAGCCCCATCACTTGAGCGTCATGACAAGGGGTCGCGGACTCGATTAGGTCTGCTCTATTTCTGCGATCCCAGCGCTTGGCGCTGAAAAACGCAACTTCACCTTCACCTTCACCTAGCCCTTATCAATTCGGAGTTCTGAGGGGGGGGCTTATTTAGCCCCCCCCCCTCGGCCTGAGGATGCTCAGAAAAGCCCGGTCCAGATAGAGCTAATCCCCCCCCCCCCCCGAGTAAAATGTAAACATTCTTTTCATTCAGTATTATAGTCCAGTAAACGAAAGGCAAATTTTAGTCGAACCTAGAACAAATTGCAACAGAATGTTTTTTCATGGCAAACCATTCTACATCTCCTACTAAATAGCATATCAAAAGTCTAAGAAAATCCAAGCATCGGAAGACCATGAAATTAGATGTATTTTACCGGGTAATCCACGTCGTTCCATCTTTTACGATATAGTTTTGAAGAGGAACCAAAGCTTGTCGATTTCATAAATTTGTATTGAAAGTGCCCAACGTATAAAATGCGGACCATTGGAAAGTTGGACCTTTGGAGTTGTTCATCTATAAAGAATTGCATTTCGAACGAACATAATGCAGAGATCTCAATTGTTTGTCTTGCTCTAGACGTTTTGGATATCAAATAGTACTACTGAAACTATCAATTCTCTCAAATATATCTTTTGCTATAATTCTTCCTTTTTCTTGATCTACTGGATTAAGATGAAGAAGCCACACCAGAATACTATTCAAGGGGCAAATGCTGCTGCAAAGGACTGGATCGATTTAATGGGGAACGGGGACGGATCCAGCCTGAAGTTGAAGGATGGGCAGCTGGCAGAGAGGGCTCCCACATTTCGCTAGAAAGTAGGCGCCCCAAAGGCGTACGAAAGTGTCCAGACTCCTGATTGAGAAAATTCATTAGTTTTCTACTAAAGAAATGTCTTGATTTGCATTTTTGTTCCACATGTAAGAAACTGTCTTCCAACCCCTGTTAATTTCATCTGAGAGCGTAGCCTAGAGGAGACCCATTATTCAAAAGAAGAGAGGGTCCGAAACAAAGAGCAAAGGATTGCTATTACGGTTTCCAGATTTCTGGAACTTGATTTATGTGACCTGTGTTGAGACTCATTTCGCACATTATTTGAATAGGGTTTTAAAATGATTTACACCAATTATTCGGGCGACCGTAGCAAGTAAGTGCTCCGTGTTTCATAGACTCTTTCTTCTTTTGATTAAGGGATTTGTTCATAGGCAATTGAAAGCATGTTGCCTCCCGATTCAAAGCCAAAAACCACTTGATCATGTAATTCGCACTGTTAACGTACCTCAACGGCAAAGGCTAACCCTAAAAGAATAATATCTTTCACTTATGAAAGCTAGCAATCCAATTTTTTCTGAATTTTAAAGAACAGTATGTCCAATCATCCCATGTTCCAACAGCCCGCACTTTATATAATACCGGATTTCAATACCGTTGTATGAAATTGACAAGTTTTGCTTCCGCTTCGCAACTGTCGTGTATAACATGGAACAGAGAGGAATACTCTTTAAAAATATGTCGAATTTGGTGGTCTTCCGATGCTCTGATTTTCTTAGACTTTTAGTATGTTAACTAGCACTGTTTAAGCTATTAGATCCCGCAAAAATCATTTCTGTTGCAATTTGCTCTCGGTCAAACCCTAGATTTACTGGACTATTACTGAGAAACGATCGCTCTTCGTTGATACTTGCATGAATTTCAATAATACGTTTTAAGCTGTACTTTTTAAACTGCAAATTAGTTGGTTTTGTCTGGAAGAGTATCATCATGCGCTGTAGAAACGCAGTGAGTTTGTTATGTAAAATGCCAATAATGATAATAATAATAATCATCATTTTATTTACAGTTGGATAGGGTGTAGCTTGTGCTAAAAGTACAAACTAATAAATACCAACTAAATTAAACTAATTTACAGCAACACTATTTACAAATACTGCAATTGCAACCCTCCCCAGTCCAATTTTTTATGTTTTTGCCAAAAACGGAGACTGTATTGCTGTTTCCCATAAGAAAGAAGGGTCTTCATGATTGAATGATTTATATACTTCAATCATGAGTTTCTGCAAGTTCTGAACGTGAATAGTTTTTTCTTCATTTCTAATGAGCAGTTCATCGAATGAAGCATCATAGTCTTGCAATAGGATACGAAGTGCTCGTTTATGAACCCTGTTAATTTCTTTATTGGCTGTTCTTCCACAAAACATCCAAATTAAGGGGCAGTATTTGAAGTTTGACATGACAAATGAGTTATAAAGCAACTTGCATTTGGGTGGGTCAATGACCTTAGCAGCCCTGGATAGGGCACTAACATTTCTGTTACCTTTAAGGCAGATAGATTTCACATGGTCATCAAACTTCAGCTTGGAGTCAAGGATGACGCCCAGTAATTTGTCTTGTTGAACGGGTGTAATTACCGTCTCATCTATTTCCATGCAAAGTTATGCCCCTAGACCATAAACATAAATTGAAATTTAGATGGATTTGCAACCATCATATTTGATTCGAACCAGACGAGAGTCTTTTGCATGTCATTTTCTAGCCTTTATATCACTCTTTCTAGTTTGAAATCAGATGCATATAAGGTATTATCATCAGCAAAGTTGAATAAATGAGAGTCCTCTATGAAAAAAGTAAGATCATAGATAATAGAAGGGAGGACTGGATGGGCAACGGAGGCCTGGGAACAATAGGGTCTTTTGTTTCGCGGTTGCGGATGTTGTTTTTGTCGCAAATTTTGACTTGGAGAAGAAGGCTCATATCCGGTCTGGCCGCAACAGCGTGGACTAAAGTCCTTCTCAAGTAAGAAAGGGCCAGCTGCTTTGGATCTTTGGATCTTTGGATATGGCTTCTGGGGCTTGTGATACTGATTTTGACGATTTTTTTGGCATAGCAGACGAAGATCTGCTCGAGGTGAGTCAAGTTAATGTATTATTGCAAGGATTACAGTAGCTAAAGCTAGGCCACGACAGGGGTGAGTGAGTGGCATGCCATGCAATTTTATTTAGGCCGAATGATCTTTTCGGTTCCTAGACACTATTTCTCGGCGTCCAGTCGTAAGATTTAAGTCAAAAAAGTGGAAATTAACTGAAACTTTTCTTTTATTGAATACAAATGTCATTTTACTGTTGTTATCGGAAAAGATCCAAACAGGCCAAAACTCATTCAGTTGGCATGCAACTCCTCTGTTGCAGGGGTAGTCTTCTCAGCTTCATCTTTTTATATGGGCGTAGTGTAAGAAATTGGTTTATGAGAAGCTTGTGCTGGATGGCAAAAAATCTAAGAAATTAACACAACTAATTGAAAAATTATCATCATTTAGATTATCATCATGATGGTGAGATTTTTGTTGAACTCTTGTCATTGTTGCATGAAATATTATGTTTTTGGCCAACATAACTCTTTTTTGTTTAAAATTACAAAGAAAATCCTGGTACTAAATACTGGAAATTTTCATTTGAAATGAAAAAAGTTTTAGTATTATGGACTGATCCAAGATTCTTACTATGAAAAATGTACATATCCTAATACAGTATGTTCATCCTCAGAAATCACCTGTTCTTTATGGCTTGTTGTTTGAAAATTTGCTAAGAAATAATCATGATAATTCAAACGTTGATGCTTATTCTCTTGTAGCTTACATAGATTTTGCTGATAAAAACTACTTTGATTAACATTTCCTTAATCTTTTTCTTGTAGGACATTGTCATACAGTATTGTGATGACAAAGGTATACAAATGATACATCAGAGTGAGGTTCGTCAAAAAAAGGGAGCAAAGAAGGAAAATCTTGGGACACCGATTGGAGGTATTCGTGTAAATTTGATTGATGTTGAAACTCTTGCCACAGTCGCAAAGAATGCCCTCACATTGATGTTGAATGATGCAATGCTAGAAGAGCTTTATGGAAACAAAATTAGAATACTATTGGATGCTGGTTTTAGCATTGAATTTCTTATTCCAAAGCTGGACTTGACAATGAAAGGTTTCAATGGGAATAACAAAGGAGCTGCAAAAGAGATCATGTGGAAGGAGTTCCACAAACTTGCCTCTGACCCAGCTGTCATAAGCATGATGCAAGCTAAACTTGATACTTCAAATGACTTCATATCATGGTTTTTATTTAACCTTCAAACATGTCTTCATGCAGAGGTGTGCAAAAAAATGAATTCAGCAGCTGAATTCCATGTTCATGTTGCTGCATTATCAGCAGATGAGAAGGAAGTCATTTGCTACATTGCTGGTGCCATAATATCTAAACTTGAAAAGAAGTTTCACAAAATGATTAAAATTTGTACTCTTGAAAACAAAGCAACTTTTGATGAAGATATTACCATGTTAGGTGAACTCAAAGCAGAAGATTATACTGAAGATTTCAACAATGACCTCATTGCAATCTTGAATAGAGGTGGCTTAGTGCGCCCTAAGATGCAGTATTGTGAAGTTTTGTTTCTTGCTGAGAATACGTTCCGAGAGCATTCAAATGTGACATCAACAAACATAAATGCAAAGCACATTCTACAGCTGTGTCAAGAGAACCCTGAAGTTCAAAATAAGTTCATCAATTTGATGCCGCAAAGTTGTTCAAATGAAAATGCATTGGTTCTGTTGAAGATGGTGCTTTCCTTATACATAAAGATTCGTTGCCACAGTCATGCTAAACAAACAATAGAAAAGTATCGTACCCAGATAAAAGCATCTTTCAAGAAGAAAGGGATTCGAAAAGAATTAAAGGACAAAAAAGATGAGGAGGAGAAAGACAAGAAAAAGAAAACAAAAGTTGACAAGAATTAAATGGTTGAGATGAATCAAGAATATACTGAAACTTAGTTGAAGATAGAAGAAATTATGGATTTCTCCACAGAGAATAAATAGATACACTTCTCAAGATAAACAGTTGTTGCACGAACCTTTACCAATAGACTATGTACTGTACTACAGTGCAGTATTATACAGGCCCTGCCAACATTAACACAAATAGAATTTCTAGAATTCTTACAAATTCTTAATAATTTTCATGAACTTTTCACATTCTTGTACAAATTTGGGCGTATGAAAGACAGGAAAGGATTCTGAAACAAGAATTCTAAGAATAACATAATGTGAGCAAGACCTGTACTACATCACAAACTGGCTCCTATGACAACAGAAAACTTTAAGGTCAATTTCTACTTGGCAGAATTTTGAAGTGAGTGAAATTTTAGACAATAAAAGGTGGTTCAGCTGTAACAATCTACTCAATTTCAAAATAACTTTTTCTTGCAAACAAAGAATTTCTGTCCGCTCGGAAAAATAACACTGACTGGAAATCAGCCTTTAAACAGTGGAGAGCTGCAGTACACTGTCAGTAAGACCTTACTTTGCTTGAAAATAGAGCAGTTAAAGGGGCTACAATACTGTGAACAGTATAATATGCAGGTAGATATGCAGCAGGTTGCACAGCAGGCTGCCAGAAAGGGTATAGCAGATGGTTGCAAGTCAGAAACAGCTGCTCCAGGGTAATAGAGATGGGGGTAATTTCTTATTCTGTTTGTCTTGTCTAACTTGTAATTTCTGGCTTGCATCCTGTTGCTTTAGAAAATTTTTTTTTGATACTTTGTTTGTAACTAAGGGTTGCTCTCCCCTTAGTTGTCACAAGATCTATACAGTACAGGTCTTTCTTATCTCAAAGAATTTGCTACTTCTTTTCTCAAACAAGAATTTTCAACAACTTTTAAGAATATTCAGAAACAAATTTCACCCCATGCTTCTATGGAACAAAACACAGCACAATGTTGAAGCTTAGTTTCCAAAGATGTAGGGTTCAGCAGGATGTTGATCACTTTATGAATTCTCAAGCATGCACTAGGAAGAACAAGTTGTTAAGATATGATCAAAGTGTTCACTGCAATGTAAATATTGAGTATTGGTTCCAAAAACTGGTTTACTTCTGTAACCTATTTCGTTGAACTGAATAGCTTGAAGGAAATTTCAGTTATTTTGCTATGTTCTCAGAAAGCTTGAATATACAGTATTTAAATTTATATAAAACATCAGATCACTTGTGAGGATTTGACAGCATCAAATTTCTAAATCATAAGTCAGAAGAATGAATGACTTTCCCAATGTTTCTTTCATCATTCATGTAGATGTGATTCCTCAAAAAGTTTAGAAACTGTGATGGTTTTGAGTTTTTTTCAAAATTTTCTTGAATTCTTATAATAGAAGAAAAACATAATTCTGAAAACATTGAAGATTTCCGAAAAGTCCAATGGTAGAACTACTGAATGGAGAAGTAGATAAAACTTTCTTTCAAGCCATTCAGTTCAATAACTAGGTCATGAACCTCTCATAACAATGTTGGAACCCATGCTGTAACATTGTATTCTGTGCTACAATGTAAGACTCAGTTTTGTTTGCTGACTAATTTTTTGGTAGTTTCCTTCTCCTTTTCAAAGGACTGTTTGTGATAGTTATACCTTCATGCTTACGCTTTCTCCCACGTACATTCCCCTTCGGTGTGATCAGAGTTGCAATAGATCTCTGTATGCGTAGTTTATTCTCTTGATATCCCAGTGTATGTAAGGTCGGATTTGTTGATCGCCTTGCCAATGCTCGATGCCTGCCAAAGTGCTCCTCCAATGGGTCCTGATTGAATTTGTTTGTAAGCACATACTGGAAACCATGGTCAAGTAGAAACTTTGTGCTTTCTATCAGCGAATAGACAGATGTTTGAATTCCCTCATAGGTTTGTTCAGAAAGAAACATTTTCGATCTCTCTAATTTTGAGAAAGAACCTTTCCTGCTTGCAGTTGCAGCCTTCCAGTCTTTCAAGTACTTCAAGAACTCATTTTCTAAAAATTCAAACCTTGCATCGTTTGCATCTTTGAAGGGAGCAAGGAAGGGCTTTCTTTTATACTCTGCCTCAGTTAAAGAGCGGGAATTGAAACAATCAAAGAACTTGTCTACCAGTCCTATGAAATGAGCAGTTTCTGAAGCAACATTTGAACAATATGACTGCATCACCTTGGAAACTGTTTCGCTCATAACTTGTGCAGCTAGGTTAACCCTCATCTTTGAGAAGCTTGTAAGATAGATATGGTCCCGTGAAATCTTTGGTAACCTTCTAACTTGCATTGCACAGTCTTTTTGATAGCACTGTACAACATGGCTCCATAGCATATCTTTGTCTTTGTTCCATAGGTATCTAGTTTTCAACCCAGCACCTGAGTTAGCCAGGTTGTTTCTTATTGTTTTCAGCAGATGTGGGGCATCTGAGAAAAAATAAAGATGTCTCTGCTCATCCTTTGCAAATATGTTGTTAGCCCTGTAAATGAATGTGTCTTCGGCTCTTTTATGAATTCTGTAAAACCGCTGATTTGGACTCGCTTTATCTGAAACTACTGATATAACCTTTAATCCAACATAAGTTTCCAAATAGCCAACAGCTTTCCACACCAGTGGATACAGCACATCTGCAGTTGCTCCTCTTGTTCCAAAAAAGCCAATCGTCTGCTTCAGGTTCGAGGCTAAGCCAACGACCATGAATACAAGGGCATGAGAAGCAATTGATTTACTCAATTCACCTTTCTTAAAACCGTCAATGAATTCATTCATATTTTGCCCTAAATTTATGAACCCAATGAGCTCCCCAGTGCTGTTGTCAGACACAAGATCGTCCTTTATTGAGACTTCATCAAACATAAGTGTAACATAGCTTTGAATATCACCATGTAACTTGCTTGCTTCCTTCTTTAGGTCATCAAAAACATCTTTACCAAAGCCTGCATTGGGAGAGATAACATTAGTGTAATCTCGCAAAGTTCTTTCGCATGGTAGTTTAACAACTTTACTCTGTCTCAAGGCATTATAAGCTGATGGAGATCTTAGGTGCAGGTGCAGTGCAAACCTGATCATCATTGGATGCCACTTGAATGAATTGCAACTTGATGACTTGAATGATTCAACTTGCTGCTTCCAAAAAAGTTTCTCAAATGAATCATCTTTCATCCCAGTTATTGTTTTCTCTACTGTTTCCCTTAGATCATTGTGCATCTCTTTGTCCAGGGTGACACCATTATGTTTTATCTGCTCCTTGAGTGACTCAACCTCTTTCCTCAAAAGCTTTTCTGTTTCTCTGGCAGTTTTAATGGCCTTCACTAATTTTTCCCTTGCTGCAATTTTCAGGGGAGCCTTCAATGAAAGTGCCTTTTGCTCACTTTGTTTTTCCCTTTGACTTCTTTGCTTTAAAACTTTACCAGTGGCAATGCAATGAGAGCATGCATTGCCTCCATCTGTCAGCACAGAGCAATTAACAGATCTAACACATGTTTTAAAGTACAGTGGGAAATGGTCATGAGGTGCTTCATCACCACTGTCATCATCAGCAAAGCATTCTGCATCATTTGTCAATGGATAAGCATGCAAATAGAAGGACACACCTTTGGTATTCTCAATAGAAGTTGGTAACTGCGCATACTTTTGCAAGTGTTCTTCCACTATTCCTTCACATATTTTCAATTTGTCCACTGCAGATAACAGCCAATGAAGTCTATCTCTTTGGAGACTTCGTAGATTGCTTTTATAGATGGAATGGACCTCAGGCAATTTGATGCCATAGCACTCAATATCGTATCCCAAACAGTCATGAACTTTCACTGTAATTTCAGTAGTGCTGCTGTCCTCTGAAAGCCTTCTTATGTATAAACATGTGTCACTCTTCTTTGTTATTTGCCATGGCAGTTTCACATACCTGAGATCTTTACTCACATCAGCCAAAGAGGTATATTTGACAGGTTTAAGTACTACATCTGGCTTAAAATGGTATACAATTTCTCGTCTGGGTTTTGGTTTGGCAGTTTCAATGCTCCTTCTTGGTAAATCTTCTGTTGGTAGGCAGTTTTCTTGAAGTGCTGGATTTCCTTCATCATCTAATATAAGAACAGAACAGTTTGCTTCAGTGCACCATCCTTTATTTTTCCGCTATCACTTACAGGTTTTACGTCTTTTCCACACAAAACCCCAACTTATCAAGCTCAAAGAGGAGGCACGGCTTTCTTTGAAAGAGAGATCATATGAAAGGTATAACAATTTTGGGGGTCATCACAAGCACAATGAAATGTAATATGAAGCTTACTTTGCTATGCTATATTCTGCTGAATACATTGATACATGGTTGACATAAATGACACCAAATTCCAACTAACACCAAATATTTGATGCTTACAAACATAAAATAAGTCTTACGAAAGAGTTGGTGTCTATAATCCACAAATAATACCTCTTTGTCTTGCACTAAGGCCCATTTCATTTCAACCAGGATGACCATCCACAGTAAGATAGGAAACTTTCATATCAATTTTGTGAAAAATTTTGAAATAATTAGCCAATCAGCTTTTTAAATAGGCGGTGCTCTCTCCTTGATTAGCCAGCCCCTCTTTAAGAAACTCCCCTACATAGAATTCCTTTGTTTCATGATATAATAAGGTACAATTCTTCTGGATTTCTTCCACAATATATATCTTGTTCTAATTAGTTCTGCATGCTATATTCAATTGTATTTAACTTTTTGTCGTTGTATGTAGTGGAACTTTAAAATTAGGACTGTAGGATATGAAACCAAAACTGACACTCTACAAAATTTTAACAAATCATCATAAATCAACAACAAATTAGATACAAATTTGTGCAGTACAGAAACTGGTGTCGTATGAGGTTTAATCAAAACTTTGGAAGGTTTTCGCATATTTTGATGTGAAAGATATTTCAGCAATCTCATCACATATCCTTCTGTAAAAAAGCGCAACTGGACAAAAGCCAACTTACCTATAAAAATGCATTCTGGCTTGAAATGAACTGAGCATATTTTTGCATTCTTTGGCTTGAAACTTGAGTCACAACGATTGATGATTTTTATGAGATTAGCAGTCCATTCGGGATTTCTTTTACGCGTTACACTGAAGAAGCTCAATTGAGGATATTTAGTCTTGCATCGATACCTTCTACAACTGGCAATGCAGCAACTGACACCAACCATTTATTCATCAGCAAAAATCTCAGCTACATAACTTCTCATTTCTTTCATTAAAAACGTTTAAAAGACTTAGATCAGTATTAGAACATTCTTAATATTAGAAGATGCTTAAACACAGCAAAGTCCGTGAACCTTAAAATTTAGGCCCAGCAACCACGACCGGAAGTGAAGCTTCTTCTGCAGTTCATGATTAACCTCGATCTCAACATAACCCTTTGATGTCGCCGCGTTGCCCATCCAGTCCTCCCTTCTATTATCTATGGTAAGATCGTTGATGTAGATGTTGAATAGTAGAGGACCTAGGACTGAACCTTGTGGTACACCTGATGTGATCTCAAGCCAAGAGCTGTAGGTAGAGTTAATTCTGACACGCTGTCTCCGAGATGTTAGGTAGTCGAAAATTAGTCGTAGACTACCAGTCCCAAAACCATAGGCCTCAAGCTTTGCTATCAGGAGGTCGTGAGGTAAACAATCAAATGCTTTGGAGAAGTCCATAACAACCATTCCAACTATTCCTTTCTTATCAAGGCTTTTTCGGCACTGCTCAACAAGCCTCAAAAGTGCGCGTTGTGAGCTGTGGTTCTCTCGAAATGCACACAGTAAATTCGAGAAATTGGGAACCATAAAGGGTACGATTTGTTGTGACAACACCCTTTCATAGAGCTTGGAGAGAGAAGAGAGCACAAGTCCGGGTTTCATAAAAATTAGTGTCTAAAAGCAACCTTACCAACTGCTGAACACCATCGTGAGTTCTTTCCAAGTTGTGACGTCTCCGAATTTTATTCTTCTCTCGTGGTCACTCTCCAAATATGGACATCTGCTGGTCTCGTGATCTGAATTATAACAATGAAAAATCTAAAAACAATTGCCAGTTGAAAGAAAGGAAAGATCTAGGATGTTTCAGCTCTCTTTCCTGATTATTCTTTGTTTTATGATCAAAAGTCTTGGTGGATGGGCATTTTCGCCCTCGCCCTGGGCACAATAGCATTAACTTAAGAAGTAAAAAGTCCAATTCAAAACGAAATATAAATGGAGTGAAAGCATCTTATTCGACAATGATATTACCAATATCTGTCCATCTCATATGATGATAATGATGAAGCCAATAAAACAATCGAGGGAGTAACTCCTACATGGGGTTAGCAGGCATGTGCCTGCCTGGGTTAAGTTGCGATATTTTGCACTGGTTATGGGGTCATATTCTAAAATGTCGCCCTCGTTATGTGCTCCCTCTGGATTCTCAGAGGGTCATCCACATCAGACCTTCTGCAGTAGCTGCCCCCCTCAAACTTGATTAGATATCGTTCCGGTTAACTTAAATAATATGATCAATTAGCTGCTGAAACTTTATGATTTAGAAAATAACTAACATAGACACTTTCATTATTTGAGCTCCAACGCGGGCTTACTTCCGCAGATAGATATCTGTTAGCTGCTGAAACTTTGTGATTTAGCAAATAACTAACATAAACACTTTCATTGTTTCAGATCCAACGCGGGCTTACTTCCGCAGACGTACCAGTGCCAGATGGACTAATTGGAGAACATGGGTGTGAAAATTCCTTGAAACAAAAACATTTGCATAAAAATTCACAACAGTGGATTAAACAAATGGCGAAAATCAGCAGACAATATTTGGTGACAAAGCTTAAATCATACAATTGTAGTGATTGTTAGAAGTCAAGAAACATGAGTACTGATCAACTTTTTAGCATGCTACCAATTTTTGTTACACTCTGTTGTTACGCTTTTTGCTTGGTTTTTCTTGTGCACGGTGTTGACATTAGTCTGCGCACAGATTCAGCTGACTTCTTTTCACATTACCAAATCGAACAAGGGATACACCTATCTTAAGATTTGCGTGAAAATGTGATTATAACCTTCGTGAAAAAATGTAGCTGCTCATGACGACTGGCTGAGATTGGCAAACATATAGTTTCTGCAGCAGCCACTCTTCACACCCCAGTTTCCCTTTCGTTGGATTTGATGCAAGTCTCATCCTCAGATACTTTCATAGGATGAATTTGTTGCTAGGGGAACCCACTCCTCGTTGATTATTTGAGTGCAGTAATTAGTACATCCAAATTATTTCAAAAAGCTGTTTGTTACCATGCTTATTGTTTTCTAAGATTTATTTGATGACGAAAAAGAAAAGATCCCAAATCTGGCGCTGAAAGTCGCTTTTAGCTTTTCGTAATTTGTTGAAACTATTAGTCTCCAGTTCTGCAGGTTTCCGAATATTTTCTGATCATCCTCCTCAAAATTTTCGTTGCATCTGTATCTGTTGATAGGTGCCTTTGTAGAAATTATTTTGCTGTTAGTAAGTTCCGTAAGTTCTATGCAACTACAGCGGAAGTATGCTCATTACTCTCCCAGACAAAATTTTACACTTCTTCTCTTTCTCAACGATCTCCAGATTCCTTCTTAAAGTATGATTTGAGAAGTCAAATTATCAAAAAATTGAGGATGAAAGCTACAAATAATTGTTCAGTATGATATAATTTTGTGAACATTCTACTAATTTTCCCCTTTTCCAGCTGACTTAAGGTATTGGAATTAGCTTTCCCTTTTTGGGGCCATAAAAATGATTACAAAGCAGTAGTCTGCATCACAGAACTGAGGCGGTGCATGCAAAGAATTGAACAATGTTTTGGGAGTTTTACGGATTTCGTTGACTCCCTACGACCCCTATACTTAAATCCATTGAATTTTATCGAGGCATTTCGAAAGGTCGCAGGATTTCGGCTAAGAAAGATCAAAGATTAAAATTTGTAGTTATTTACCGCACTTGTAACTCACATTTTCAGCGTACCATCTTGTACTTTTCATTTCTAACTCCTAACTCGCAACTTGCTGGAAACACAAAATCATAACTCGTACCTTACCAATGCACGTATTAACAACATTTTTCTCACAAGAGGACGTTGTAACAGTGGCAATAGGCTGTATCGTACATAGTAGATTATTGACGCAGCAAATGCAGAGGAAGTGAATGATGCAGTACTTCTACAAGATTGTTATGGTCTTCAATAATATATGGCAAGGCCAGCTATTCTAAGTAGTCTCTTTGACTGATCCGATCTAAGTCACATACAAGAAGCTGATGGAATGCGTTGAGCGCCCTTCCGCAAATGAAAATATATACATACTATTTAAAACGACAAATTGACCATCCTTTCAATGCTGTCTCCCTACCGTTTTCGATTTCACTTTCAGTCTAATTCTCATCTAATTTCTAAACGCCGCAATCATTAATTATCAGTCTCGAGTCTTAGATCTACATCAACTCAGCATCACAACTCCTCAACTCTCCTCGTTCAAAATCTAGTCTCGTGGTTTGATATGATTATTGTCCTAATTATGCTAATTATTGAATCATTACGCATACTACAGTTACGTCACTACAATTTATAACAAAGATAACAGGTGAAGCCAAAGCACATCAAGTAGACGCAATAATTTCCATGGCAAAATTCGAACGATATAAGTACTGTTTGACAGAAGTCACCCATTTTCCAGTTTCTTAAATTTTTCTTTAATTTCCGTTGTCAATTTTTATGTGCTTCAAGAATCTGCTTTGACCAAAATTAAAAGTTCTAGCTTAGAGGTTGAGACACAGAACAAGCAGCAAAGTCATTTCTCCTCTCTCAAGAAATGGATTTTGAAATAAATGCTGAAGATGTTTAGACCAATGACAATAAATGTGCAGATGACCAATCTTAATTTTGAAAAAGTTATTTTCTTTATTTTTCTGCGTGAGCAGTTTATGACTTGACGGAATATTTTGGCTGTTATTTAGCTACGCTTCCTGTGCTCATATAAACACTAAACTAAAAAACTGAACCAAAAAACTTGAATCTTCCATACTCTTAAGGAACATTCGATTTATCCTATCCAACAAATATTCTTGATGACATCAATTTTCAAAAATGATAGCTTTTTTCCCCTTCGTCAGACAGTTTTCAATATCCTGGTGTCATTGATCAAAGTACAGAAAAACAGCAAGATTCGCAACAACATAATGAATAAAAATCTATTCTAGAACATCAGCAATATATCTAATCTTAAATAAATAACACAAGAGCAATTATTTCACCACAGATTTGAATATGATATCTGAGGAAATTGTTCGCAGGAAGAACGCTAAGAAGCTCTAAGCACAAGAGTCATTAAAAGTATGATAAATAAAAAGTTCTATGCCTGATCTAATTTCTTTCCATTTCACAGCAAAAAAAAGAGAAGTTAGCATAACTAAACCACATTCCGGGTGAGCCAGAAAAAAGTTCCCAGTTTTAAAAATTCGTAGCACCGAAAGTACTTCACAGATTTGAAGGATTAAAATTCCAGTTAAAAGCTGAAAGATTGAATTATTTTTGTGACTTTTCTTTCTGCTTTACCAGCACTGGAGGTATCGGTAAATTGAACTTCATAAAAATTTCATGATCTCAAAGTGGCTGAAAAAGGGCCTAAAACATTGCTCAAATTGTAAGAACCTACACAGAGACACAGAACATTACGCAATGGGCGCTTCACCTCTCTCAAGAGTTATACGACATCAATTTTCAAACAAAAACCAACGATTTTCAGTCCCATGGTGAGAAATTTCAGTCCCAGTGGATAGCTCTCACCCATGAACAATAGCATTTCCTTTATTGATCTGTGCGAGGAGTCCTTTATTATTTGATCAAATAGTTCAGGTCATTTTTCAGTCATTTTGCAACCATGAATTTTTTGTAAAGTTCAATTTACCTATATCTTTAGTGCTCGTGAGACAACTGGAAAACTCACAAAAATTTTTCAATCTTTCGGATTTCAACTAAAATTTGAATCATTAAAATCTGTGAGGTACTCTTGGTGCTATGAATTTTCAAAAAGTGGGAACTTTTTTCTGGCTCACCCGCTACATAGTATATAACATAATTAAGCGCAAATAGGATGGCGTACTTTTTACGCTTTGCACAATCTTTGGGCCACTTGCCCCACGTACCCCCAGTGCCATCTAGTGCCCCCTACTTCCTAGGTCTCTACCCTCACCAAAGCTAAAAGATGGGGCATACCTAGCATTAATGGAACTCCTCAAAGGTACATCAAGCATATTCTTACACTATTTTAGCTTGTGACCAAGTACCACTATGAGAAACTGGGGAGGACCTTCCCATCCCATTCAATCCCTTAGTAACTCTATTGACATTTAAACTAGAAAACAGAATAGCAATAGAAGATTACGTTCAAGATGGTGGCGAGGAACTTTTTGCCATGATGCACCTCGTTCTTAAATTGAATTCCTATAGAATCGTTAAAGAGTCGTAATTCGAACGCAGTGCATCTTGGTAAAAAATTCCTCGCCGCCTTCTTTAGCGTAATCGTCTATACCTCACTCATTCATAAATGACTGTTCAAATTGTAAATAGTGGTCCTAGTGTAACTAGTGTAAATTGTAAATAGTGGTCCTCGCTAACTCTCCTTACTTCCATTGTCATCTCTATCATTTTCATTGCAGTTATGTTTCACTTGCTTTTAATCTTTGCCTTCTGTAAGAAAATCAAGGACGTAATCAACTAGAGAAGTTACATCATTCATAATGTGAAACTTTAAATTGGGTCAAAGATATTTGAAGAAGGTTGAATGATCCAAAAGGCATTGGATCATTCTCAATAAACGGTTTGTGCTTGCATTTGCAAACAGCAACAAATCTAAAAGTGGTGTACCGGGTGGTTCAAGGGAAGTTTACGCGTTGGCGGGCTATGGAATAAAAAGTGTGTGATCGATATTCAAAACTGACATGTTAATCTATCAGTCAACGGCTGCCTTAGATGATAAAATATCGTATGGCATGGTCAAACATCTTTAAGACTGAACAATTCAACAATGTCTGCAAGGAATTGGTATGGGAATCGAGAATGCTACGCTCCATTCTGGTCCGTAATTTATGAGGCATTGAAGTTTACATTGTCAATTTCAGAAATAAATCTTCATCTTAATGGTAGGCAAATCTTGGACTGGAATGGCATGTGGAATCTTTGTTCCTAAATTTGCCGTTTACCAGCATTTTCCTAATTTCTTGGACCAAATGATGAGTGATTTTGCCAAACAAATTTTCTCATCTATGTTAGACTTTGACTGATGATTAACATTTCAGTTTTGAATATTGGCCTCATACTTTTCTTCCATAGCCCTCCAAACCCGCAAAATTGTTTTGACTCAACCAGTAGTCAAATCGATGCCCCAAAAGTAGTGTCAACAATTCATAGCCAAAGAAAACTCTGTGTCTGGGTGTTTCTCTTTTCGTGCAAACTTTGTTCCATGCTATGCACCATTGTATTAGTTTTAAAGTAAACAGAAGCACAAAAAACTGACCGAAGCTACTTGCCATGAATTCTAGCCAATCAAATATCAGTATCAACATATGCCAGTTACCCAAACATACCTAGTAGCCTGTTGTCATTGCAAGGTTATGTTCATCAAATGCCAATAAAAGCTTAGATTTGCTACAAAGATATGTATCTATCAATAGTGCAATAATCAATATGAAGTTAATGCCTTTAAATACTGCATATGAATCAAGATTTCTCAATAGCACAACGAAAGGAAATGGACTAATATGTTTTCAATATCGCGAGGATGACTGCGGGTGAATAACAGGCGGTTCTCATCCCTGGGATGTAGCACACCTTCGTCAGTCAAGTTACAGTTTATCTTTTTTCTCAGTTTGAGGTAGCATTAGCTTAACTCTGTAAAAGTCTTGTGTGCCAAAGCGAAAAATTTGCAGTGAAAAATAGCCGTCTTTTCTTTCATGTTGCGTTGCCGTGTTCATGCCTTCAAATATTTTAGATAACAATTTACTGCAATACTGCGACATTCAAGCAACATCCAAAGAACAGTCTGCCATTTTTCGGTCAAATTTTTGCAAATTGATGTCTTAGCATGAGGTGATTTGATGTTACAGCTGTGCTTAATTGCTGCCACTTTGTTCTTTTGCGGTGGTTAAATTAATTCATTTATTACCTCAGAGGAGCTGGTGTAAGAGATCGAAAGATCCTTTACAACAACTAACTACATCAAAATCTCATCCGTGGGAAGGCATAAATTTTACTCCGCAGAAGCAAATATATCGAAACATAACTGCTGTGTCTACCCTTCGTTATACTCCCGTCAAATATCTCATTTCATTCTTCAAATATATTTTGAGTTCTTACCTTTGCTGGCATTAAGTTGCTTGCTCAATCTTTCACTCATCTGAGCTAGCTTCTTTCTGATCTCTGAAATGAAATGAATCCTAATAATACCGGGTGAGTTGAAAGAAAGTTAACACATTTGATGGGCTGTTGAAAAGGTATATATGTAAATGTGCATGGCAAAACTGTGCTGAGTGATTTGCATCAGAACGAGACTTCCACAATCAATTCTGGCCCATGAGTTACCAGCCATTAAAATTTGATTCCAATGCGACTGTATGTTTAAGAAATTGATTTAAATCTCAAATACGGCATATGAATGTTTAAAATCAAACTATTGTATTCGAGGATGTCGAAAAGTGCTTTGATATTTATAGTTGCAGGAAAAATAGCGTGCGTAGTTGTGCCTTCGTCCTATCCATAGATGAAATCCATTTATTTCCGTCAACTAACTTGAAGTGAAATGAAACTTGTGTACCTTCAGAAAGTGATTTTATTTTGCGTGAAAAATAGCGTGCGTAGATGTGCGCAGATGTGCCTTCGTCCTATTCATGGATCAAATGCATTCATCTCCGTCATATAACTTGAAGTGAAATGAAACTTGTGTACCTTCAGAAAGTGATTTTATTTTTGAGTTCCAAAGTTCGTCTGCCAGTGGACCTGAAAGAGGTACATATTTGCATATATTCATGGCTCGTATTTAAATTCAGAATTATTGCCCATTGATAAACTAATTCCTTTGACATTTTAAGGCTGAAGCTACCAATGACCAGAACTAAAACACTTGGCACAAGAGCTTTTACATATGCTGTTCCTGCAGCTTGATACTCTTTCCCGGACCCCATAAAGAACACTAAATGCATAAATACCTCGTATCGCAGAGGCTCTTGAGAACGCACTATTTTGAAATGAGAAAGTTTAATGTCAAACTAGGGTTGAGTAGACATGTACCAATCCCAATACGCTTCCTATCTATATTTGAAGGTACACAAATATTCTTATATATGTAGGTGCTGTCCTGATGGACCTTTCAAAGGCCTTTGATTGCTTAGATCACGACCTACTCTTAGCAAAACTAGATGCCTATGGATTTAGTCGCAACGCTCTAAATTTGATATGTAGCTACCTCTCTGACAGGAGACAACGGGTGAAGGTAAATGGTACTTTCAGCACCTGGTGTTACTCAAAAATAGGAGTACCACAGGGATCAGTATTAGGGCCCCTCCTTTTCAATATCTTTATCAACGATATTTTTATCTAGTGAATGATACTGAAGTATGCAATTACGCAGACGATACAACGTTATATGTTGGAGATAAGAACCTTAGGACAGTGCTCTCAAAATTAGAAAAAGACACGCTTTTACTGGCAGAATGGTTTCTGAAAATTTCATGAAACTAAATGAAGAAAGAAGTCATCTATTAATATTCGGAGCAAAAGATGATGAAATGACACTAAATGTTGGTGCCTCGCAAATATCAGAATCTGAATCTGAAAAATTACTTGGTGTAACATTAGATTCCAAGTTAAATTTTAATGTTCATGTTACTCAACTCTGTGTGAAGGCAAGTCAAAAAAACTTCATGCTTTAGCAAGGGTATCAAATTACATGGATACGGAAAAAGTAAAACTGATAATGAGGTCTTTTATAATGTCATATTTCAGCTATTGTCCATTAATTTGGATGTTTCATGACAGAGCCACAAATAGTCGAATTAATAAAATTCACGAAAGAGCTTTGCGAATTGTATACAGAGACACTGAATCCTCCTTTGATGAGCTTCTTGCAAAAGATAACTCAGTATCAGTTCACCAAAGAAACTTGCAGTTACTTATGATAGAGATATACAAAACCAAGAACAGTTTAAATCCATCGTTCATGGAAAATATCTTTGTCGAAAGACCTAACATAACATACGACCTTAGAAATAATGATGGTCTTCTGATACCAAGGGCAAATACAACTGTTCATGGTATAGAAACCATACGATATGTTGGAAGCAGACTTTGGCAGACATTACCAAGTGAAAAAGAGTCTCGCACCCTAGAAATCTTTAAGGGTCAAATCAAAAACTGGAAGACAGACAAGTGCAACTGCAAGCTTTGCAAAACATTTATTGCAAACCTTGGATATATCTAGATTGCACTGGTATTTATGATTTTAGATTTTAGAAATTCATGTAAATAGGCTGTTATTTCTTTATATAGTTGGCTTTAATTAGCGTTACTGCTATCATAGTCGCCAACTTAAAATAAATTGTTTCTTATTATTATTATTATTATATTCTTAATTTAAATGTTTTTGTTTTTGCAGCGTAAGCAGCCTGGTATTGCCAAAGAATCAGCAAGCTGCAATATCTCTCTCTCTGTCTCGGTCGCTTTGAAACATCGCATAACCTATTAACATCAACACAATAACGAAAATTTCAGAGACGGTGTCATCAAAGCAATCTTAATTGTCTCTTATACCATGTAATGAATGCGTGTTTGTTTGACCTCGTTTTGGTCTTCAGACAGTGGGCGGGAAAAGTGCAATGCCTACAGAACTGAACTGACTGCAAGAATGAGGGGTTGCGAGAAAGGGGAGGGGGCAAATGCATCTTGTAATATCAACAGATTGAGAAAGGCATATTACTTTTATTCCATTCCATATGATGGTGCAGTTTTTTTCCCATTTCGCAAACAGCTGCACTCATTAACTAATGCTATTCGCATAAAATAAGACTTAATATCTTTTAATATGCTCTCTTCCTTATATTCAGAAGCATAACCTCGTGAGTTTTATTTGTGAAAATAGCGACGAACACATCACAGCTTCAACCCGGAGTTAAACGGCCATTGGCTGCGGTCACACTAGATCCTTTATCCCGTTGTTTCCCTTCGAAATAACGGGCTTAAAACGTTGTTGTATGTGACCGCTCTTTCTGTTCGCAAACAATGCTGTTACAACGTTTCGTTCCTTGGACAAGAGTCTTTAAAAAACTATAGCATCCAAAACAAAGGGATAAACAAGGTGCCGACCTAAACCACATCGTTGTTGAGGCAAAATTTATTTACAAAGGTAATCACGTGACGATTACTTTCACGCAAAATAAAGTTAGCCACAACACAAGCAGCTTTGGAAAAGACTGGACAGGCATAGCGTGACCGGGTTTCTTTGCATCGTTATAATGCCGTAATTTCAGATGTCAAAGATGAATTTCAAGAAAGTGAAAAGTAATTCATATTGTGTTTCCTTTCACTAGCGCTTATCGTCAGCGACCTTAATTGATCCCGTGTGTTGT
Source organism: Aurelia sp. 3 sensu Dawson et al. (2005) (assembly GCA_964020215.1). Classification (NCBI taxonomy): domain Eukaryota; kingdom Metazoa; phylum Cnidaria; class Scyphozoa; order Semaeostomeae; family Ulmaridae; genus Aurelia; species Aurelia sp. 3 sensu Dawson et al. (2005). Next base: position 18,405,689 of record OZ026591.1, on the reverse strand, counting down.
ATCCTAAATTATATTTTAGTAATTTCATACCTTGTTGTTCATAACCATTATTTGGGTATACACATGTTACCGTAATAAGCTAAAATATAGCTCCGTATTACTGTGAAAAACTAAGCGAACTTCTGCATTCGTATTGCATTCTTTTTGTGAAAAACTAAGCGAAGTGTTTCGCTTCCTTTTGCAAATCCATTCTTATTGTATAGAAGTAAGCCAAGTGTTTCGCTTACTTCTTCACAATAAGTAAGCATTCTTTTTGTGAAAAACTAAGCGAAGTGTTTCGCTTCCTTTTGCAAGTCCATTCTTATTGTATAGAAGTAAGCGAAGTGTTTCGCTTACTTCTTCACAACAAGTAAGCATTCTTTTTGTGAAAAACTAAGCGAAGTGTTTCGCTTCCTTTTGCAACTCCATTCTCATTGCATAGAAGTAAGCAAGTGTTTCGCTTACTTCTTCACAATAAGTAAGCATTCTTTTTGTGAAAAACTAAGCGAAGTAATATGAAGTTAGATTTTGCATCAGACTCATTTGATTGTCGCCTGTCATAGAAACAACTATTGTCAGTTTTTTGCTCCTAAAATTTGGAATAAATAACCCTGACCAGGGACTTTTCCAGAGCTCACTGTTTTATAAGGAAAAAATTTTTTTCGTATTCTGTTTGCAGATTCTTAATCAGAAGGCATCACGCAGTTTGATTAGAAACCACACTTTTTTGCAAGACTCCCAAGGGACTAATGCCTCCTTAAGTAATCAACAATTTTATAAATCTTACAAGAATCAAGTTCCGCTCTCTAAACTCTTTCAAATGATGTCCAGTTTGCATTATTCTGGAAGACAATGGCAGTTCTATGTCCAAAAACCATTTAACTCTACTTAGTTTTTGGTTATATCTTAGAAAGGATGAGTTTTGAAAACTGGTTGTCCATGCTCACAAGAGTGGAACGCAGAGCCACCCTAAGACCACTTTCAGTAACATCGGTTCAGTAATCGATTTAAAGGCATTGAGTCCATATAAATATCGTTCTCATGACCAATATCAACTTCATTTCAATCATGAAACAAAAGTTGTCATTTAATCCCTATTGAAATTAAACCAAAGAAATTCTAGAGGATAATGCAGGGATTAAGAAGTCTTTGGTCTCCACCGCTAATGACTTTAGTACTATTGTGCGACAACAAAGGGCCGTAAGCGGTTTGTCAGCAAAAATTCAGGACAGCGTTAACGCTCAACTATTTACATGGACTAAATTCCTTTAATGTAATTTTTTAAGAAGCTGTAAGTTAGCAAATTTTCATTTTTTGGTTGCCTTACCAATAAATCACGTGATTAATCAATTTCCATTACTACATTAGGAAAGGTAACTGTGCAAAGAACAATAGCGGTAAATGTCATAATATCTCTTGTAGTTTCAAGAAATAGAGGGGGGCCAAAGATGCACCCATGCCAAAATATCGAAGAATACTCCATTTATTCATTCATTCATTCCTTTGTGAAGGAATCGATAATAAAGCACTTACCATTTAATTTTTCAAGAATTGACAGCAGAAAAGTCACGTGTTAGGAGTAGTGGAGTTACGTCTACACAGGCAAAAATCTCATTCTAATTAACACAAAACACAACCATTAATCAAGCAATGAACAAACTACGATGACTTCACTTTTTAACCCTGATAGCCTTGACAAACCCTGATATCAATAAAATGAATTCTCAGCAGATTGATAGTGGAAAGTTACCTGACTGTGTATAAAGTTAGGCCAAAATGGAGAGTTGTTTGTGGTCTTTTATATCCTTAAGTACTCGCATTTTCGAGTGGAACCCGAAGCGTGCAGAAATAGATTGTTTATAGTTATCGTAAAAGGTTAGATGTGAAATAAGTTTAAAAGGTTTGAAATATTTGTTTGGTTTTCTTTCATAGATAAATCCTCAAAAGAAACTGGATGGAAGAAAAAGAAATATGATGATGATGATTTTAAGTATGATAACACAGTTATCAATTGGAGCGTTGATTTTGCGGCACCCTTTGTCTTATCAAACCTCAATTTGTCAAGCCTTGTCAACTACAGAAATCCCTTAGAAATCCCTTAGAAATCCTACAGAAATTTATCTGCGTTCACACGATGGCGGCATATTTTGAAGACGGTGAAAAATGTGAGGGATAGGCCTCCCGTTCACAAGTAAATGGCACATAGTTTGATGGCAGATTTTGATAACTGTAGGTTTTGAAAAGGAAGTCTGGATTTGCTACATCTATCTTTTTGTCATAAAACGAGAGAAGGAAAAATACAAAAAAGGAAATAGAAAAAAAGGAGAATAGCAAAGGATGATGATGATGGAAAGGTAGACTAACTACCTCAGTCCCAGTTTCCGCTTCGTTCATTGAATTGGATGCCGCCACTGCGCTTCATCTGGGCTTGATAATCAAACCAACTGAAACTCCAGCCAAAATCGCCGCAAAAAATGGCGCGACCAATCATATCGCAGGACCTTCTACTTGTGATCTGATTCGTCGAGAGAGGATCAGCGTTGCGACCTATGCTATACGAAAAGTCGATTCCACAAAATGATTCTGTTTTGCGAGCCCATAATGAATGCACGAAAGACTGCCATCAAGAGACGGGAGCACTTAGGAGTTATCTGGCAAAAAAAAACATGCTTGATAATTTGCCGACCATGAACATCCGCTTTATTTGTATTTCAGGGAACCAGAATTATCATTACGAGGCTGGCCTCTACTAGCCTCAACTGGCCGATTTTTTCGAATAGCTTGATCATGGGTCGTATTTATAGCGATTATCAGTTTATCAAAGAGCGCAACTACGACATGTAATCAGTCTAATGGAAAGGCTCCTCTGTTTTCCTTTTTCCTTCTCTCGCTCTTATGACCAAAAGATAGACTTGTAGCAAGTTCAACTGAGTCTAGCCACCGGCACATTTTGGAAAAACGGAATTGTGTGAACACTCGAGAATGATGAAAAAGGACCAAAAATGAGGCTAAACGGCTCTTAAGCTTGGTTTCCATATAGCCGTAAGGTACCGTAAGGCTTCCATCTGCCATGCCCCAGAAACCGCAGTCTAACAATTTAAATGGAAACGTCTGAATATTGTACCGCAACCATCTCGTGGCTGAAGTGCCGTAAGATGCCGGTAACTATTTCATTTCATTTTATTTCATTTCATTCATTTCATTTCATTTTAAAATATTTATACAGGTATAAGTTTCATTTATAAATAAATGCTTTTCAAACTGACCTGTTTAAAACAAAAAATTAAAGGAAAAGAGACTAAACTAAGATCAAAAGAAATTCATACACCTAATTTACAATATAATATGCTAAAATACCTAATTTACAATAAAATACAATGGATATGAAAAAGAACAAGAAAGTAAATTTGTACTGCCCTCTATAGTCGTTCCTTGAAAGATTTCAGGGAAGGTGCCAATTTTGCTTCTCTTTCTAAACTGTTCCAAAGTTTTGCACCGCGATATGAAAAAGCCTTTTGGCCATTGACAGTTTTTAATAACGGTAACCTAAGATCAGTTTCTGTTGAACGCAAAGATCTTTCTCTATCATCTGAATACTTAGCAAATAGATTTCTCATGTAGACTGGGGCAAGCGAATTCAAAGACTTATATGTTAGCGTGGCGGTTTCTTTTCTTATAAGATTACTGATAGTCGGCCAGCCAAGATTCTGAATTAGTGAAGCAGCAGAGGCATCGTATGAGCTATTAGTTACGATCCTTGCAGCTCTGTTTTGGATTTTTTGCAAGGCGTTAATTTTTTATTCACTACAGCAACCCCAGACGGAGCAACAGTAGCTCAACTGGGGCTCGACAATGCCCCTGTACATTTTGTTGAGCACATCAGATGGAAGATATTTCTTAGAATATTTGATAAGTCCAAGGGCTCGATTAGCCTTCAATGCCTGCCAAAAGTCTTGGAACACCTCTGCAAATTTTGCCTTGTTTTGCGATTTCCCCCTCTCCCCCTCAGAACAATGTTGTGTTGTGGTCAAAAAATCGGCATGATAGGACCATTCCCGACTCTGCTGGAATGCTGGGACAATAACCTTCGAAATCAACATTGTTTCGGGGGCGAGGGGGTATTTGAACCTGATGGCTATGGTTAGAAATGCGGATTATGAAGAAATGGCCTAAGTGTTCCAAGGACTTTTGGCAGGCATTGTTGGTCTTGATAGTACCGACATGTTTGTCCCAGTTTAGTTGACTATCTACTTGAACAGCTAAGTATTTTGTATTAGCAATCATTTCAATTTCCTGATCACCGATTGACAAAGATGGTTGAGCATCAGGCTGGGTTTCTATCTTACCGATGTTTGGACCAGAGCCTATAATAGGCGATTGCGTTTTCAAAACGTTCAAAGAAAGTTTGTTTGCATGCAGCCAATCCTGTAGCTTCAGAAGATCTAAATTTAAGTCATTTTGCAGGCCACCAATGCTTTTTGAAGAGATCGAAATGGTCGTATCATCAGCATACATGTAGCCTGCGCGCAGACTTTGGTTACTGGGGAGGAGAGGAAAGAAAGAACTTTCTTTTCTCTCCTCCCCAGTAGCCAAAGTCTGCACGCAGGCTACATACATGTTGACATGAGACTTTTGCAGGGAAAAGGGCAGGTCATTGATGTAGATCAGGAACAAAAGTGGGCCAAGACAAGAGCCTTGAGGAACTCCACAATTTATTCCCTTCACATCAGAAGAAGAGCCATTTATCCTACAAAATTGCTTACGATTATCCAAGTACGATGTAAACCAGTCATTTTCCAGGCCATTCACTCCATACATTTTCAGTTTATCTAACAGGATTTCATGATCGACCGTGTCGAAGGCCTTCTTCAAGTCAATAAAGATTAGGCCAGTGTATTTTCCTTTATCTATATTCATGTACCAGTCATTGGTGCTAGCCATAAGGGCTGTAGTAACCGAGTGTAAGAGTCTAAAACCAGACTGATGCTCGTATAGTGATTTATTTGCGTCCAGGTATTCATAAAACTGATTAAAAATCAATTTCTCAAATAGTCTAGATATGAAAGGAAGAACAGATATTGGCCGATAGTTGGACCTGTCGTCCCTATATATATCGCAAAACTGGAGGCGTATGGATTTGATTTCAACAGCCTCTGCCTCATGTATAGCTATCTGGATTGCCGCCATCAAAGGGTAAAAATTGGTTCACATAGAAGTACCGCAAAAAGAATAAAAATTGGGGTACCACAGGGATCTGTCTTAGGTCCTTTGCTCTTTAACATATTCATCAATGATCTGTGTCTCATGAGACTAGACTCGGAGATCTGTAATTTTTCAGATGATAACACTATTTACTCATGTGGGATAGACCTACATGAAATTGTTACCAATCTGGAAAGTGATCTCAGTAGATTGCTGGAATGGTTTACAAATAATGGAATGGTTGCAAACCCAAAAAAATTCCAGCTTATGTTCCTTGGCTTGAAAGGCCAGAGAAGACTGCGACTGAATATCAATGAGAACAAATTATCTGCAACAGATCATGTTAAATTGCTAGGAATTGAAGTTGACAACAAATTAAAGTTTAACAAGCATGTTAAAACGTTATGTTCAAAAGTCAACAAGAAAATCAGTGCCTTTTCTAGGCTAAATACGTATATTTCTAGAGAACAGGCATTAACAATTTGCAACGCGGTTATCTTATCGAACTTCAATTATTGCCCTTTGATCTGGCTATTCTGCAACAAAGGTGCAAACAAAGAGATTGACCGCACACACAAACGTGCTCTTCGGATCCTCTTTAAAGAATACGAATGTCCCTTCGAAACATTGCTCACGCGCAGTGGCAGTTTTTGTATACATGTTAGAAACTTGCAGAAACTCTTGACAGAAATCTACAAGTCTATGAATCATCTTAACCCATCGCTTGTATGGGAATTTCATGAAAAGAAGCATGTAACTTATGATCTAAGAATACAAAATCTTTGTAAACTGCCGCAAATAAAGACACAGGGCTATGGGCAAGAATCACTGTCCTTTAGAGGGAGCTTCCTCTGGAACACCCTTGATGATACTATTAAAAATCAGCCAACTTTTGCGGCTTTCAAAAAGAGGATCAAAGACTGGGCTGGTGACAAATGCACCTGCAAAATATGCCGCTAATGATTCTTTCTTTTGTATAAAGTACATCTTTCTTGTAAATAGTTGGTGTGAATTAGTATTTTATTATCTACTATTGTAAATACCAACTTTAAATATGATTTAAATGAAATGAAATGAAATCCCTTGCTAAGATTGGTGCAATACGCGCTATTTTCCAGTCCTCCGGAAATTTCCCTGCAAACATTGATTTGTTGAAGAGATCACACAAGGACCCGCCGACAGCTGGCAGAGCAATCTTCAAATAAAAGCTTGCAATGCCATCGTGGCCTGATCCATGCGATGTCCTCATCTTATTTAAAGTTGATGATAATTTATCGGTCATAATGGCGGAAAAAGAGAAGCTCAACGGAGGAGTTTCGATAGCATATTCGCCTAATAAGAGTGGATTAGCTTTTCTGGGAATTTTCTCATTGAGTTTATTCCCAATGTTATAGAAGTACTCGTTCATAGCAGATGCAATTTCTTTGTGACCTCTAACTATCTGGCCGTCTATAGTAAGACAGGGCACAACTGTAGTGCTAGACTTTTTGTTAATAACTTGGTTGATGGTTTTCCAAGTTTTCTTGAGATTTCCTTGAAACTGAAAAATATTTTCGCTTAATTTGCGTATTCAAGTTGTTTACTCTGTTACGAATTTGCTTGTAGCATTCCATCAGCAGTTTCTATGCCGGTAACTATGGGATAAGATGAAGACAATGAGAGATAGAACAAAGGAAGACAATGATTTGCCGGCGGCTGCCGCAGGCAACCTGTTTCCATATAAAATTTCATGGCTGAAGATGCCGTAAGGATCGACAAAAGTTGAAATGATTCAAATTTTTCCAGGTCATTACGGTACCGTAACTATGATGATTGCGGCTGCCGGCGGTACCGGGAGAAATGGTTTCCATATAAATTGAAATGGTTGCGGCATGCCGGGGGCACGCCGGCGACAATGGTTCCGGCAATGCCTGCGGCAGCCTTACGGCACCTTACGGCTATATGGAAACCAGGCTTTAAAGCTTTATTATCGCTATATAAACCGCGCCTGAATTATTGGCAGCCAATAATTCAGTTGTCAGCCTCGCATGTATCGTTCAGTCATGAGGATTAGCGCGGTTTCCCTTTGAAGTTCTTTGAAGATCAACAAGGTGTAACTTCCCATAGCAAGGAAAACAAACGGATCTGACGACCGTCTCTCATGGCGTTAGAAGACAACTGACAAAGCGAGGCTAGGAATGTATTTATAGCGATAGTAAAGGCTATTACTAAAATAGGGAATCGGGGAATCGGGGAATCAGGGAATCGGGGAATCGGGGAATATGGAAACGGTAGGAGATGTCGGTATGCTGTTTGTGGTATCTTCAACAACTACCATATACAAGTCTATTCCCAAAAAATCAAGGGAATCCCCCATGGGATCTAGCCAGAATACTCAGTCAAAAGTGCAGTTTCTGAAAAATTACTAAAATGGGGAATATGGAGACTAAAAGCTTTACAGAGGAAAGAAGCATATCAATCGATAGATCTTGGTCTCCAGGTTTCAAAAATTCAACAATTTAAGTCATATGTCAAACATGGATTCCACAATCGGGCAACAAAATCGGGAAATCGGGGAATCGGGGAATATGGAAACTACATAAGCTATGAGAAAATTTTGAACGACAACATGTAGGTCTCCTTGAAATTAAGTCAATTTCCAAGTTTCGTATTTTTATCTTGGATAGTTTAGCCATGGCAGAGCTCTGAAGTTTGCATTTTGTGTCATTTGGGAACATGAAGCTATTCAATTTATTTCTGCGCGGCACGACTTGGTGTCATGTCTTCGCGCAGCTTAGCTCATGGCGTTTTATCGCATCTCTCGTGAGCTATGTCGAACAATGTTAAGACTGTTGAAAATCTCCATTGTCCATGGCTATTGAAATTAATGTGTTTTATTGTACAGCCATTCCAGCCCTGATGGGGCAGTTGATTAGTCCATTTCAGGGGGGCTACATCGGACCAATGAAATTTCTATCACGAGGGACCTATGATCTTTTGAAATGAAACAATGTTAAAATCTTCAACAATACAATCATGATTGTTGGTTGCATATCGTCATAATGCCCTTGACTAAACCAGTGCAAATCATTGTTGATATCCCATCTTGATATTATGGATACATGATTGAGATAAACGAGGCCAATTTAAGAGGGCATGTCCTGACCTGAATAGTTGGTCTTCATAAGTAGTCAGCTAGCTGTTGCAAGTTACAAATTGTTTCTGGAGCCAAGTAACCAGATGATGGCTTGCTTTGTCTATGCTTTCACCATTGGCATAACCAAACACGTAGGATTGAAATAAGGCAATGGTAACCAAAATCTCGGATTGAAACCGAGGCTTCCATGACTTTTGCTATTTAATTTGAACCTTAAGAACGAAACTTTTTGTCTGCATTTAGCTTGGTGCGTTCTTGGGTTGATTTATACTGCCACCCCACCAACATCGGTCATTGGTGTTTGATTTATGAATTTAACAGATTTGATGTTAAATGACATTTGGAAGAGTTTTACAACAGATCTTCAAATCCATAATACTTCAGAAATTCTGAAAAACAGAGTGCTTATGAATATTCTTTAGCCGTTAATGGTAATTATTGGTGTAAACAGGTCACAGCAAAGGCAAACACGAAATGATGAGCTATTTGCGATCTTACACAAACGTTGCATGGTCAAAGAGGTGGTTACATGGTACCTAGCAACCAGTACAAAAATCTAGTGAGTTAATTTGCTAGCCTAATTACTGGAACCCCTTGTTACTCTGCGTTCTTTGACTTGATGAGGTCATTTCTGGACTGATTACGATGAGTCTTAGTAATCGCAATTCAGAACGAGACTATTACACCAAACCGAGACCGTTCATACTGGGACTCGTATATTACGGCAATTTTTTGGACTGACTTGGTTGCACTCTTGAACGTCTGGAACAAGGCTGTTTTCAAATTCGATTGATTGATGTCGACCAAAGGAAACTTGAAGCTCAAAGCAGAGTTTCAAGGAACTTAGCTCGACAGAACAAAGTATTACGATTAAGAAAACCATGAAAACAGTTGGTGAAAATGTCAAAACATGTAAGTAGGTACCATTTTGCTGCTTTCGTTAAGCATTAAACTTGCCCCAAGTCTATTTCGTCAATCAAAAAGCGAAATAGACTTGGGGCAAGTCCAGTTAAGCATTTACTGTGAAGTTTTCAGATCAATATGTTTCATTTGAAAAATACGAGTGTTTGTGACACTTTTTGCCTATGCCCTTGTCGAAACAATAGTCTGTCTTTTCACTTTCTGGCTATCTTCGCCCGTCTATTTTCTATCAGGGACTTAATCAAGGTAGGGATCTCACTCCCTTTGCTCAAGACGAGGTGATTGAGAAGAAAGTTCGCGACGCTGGTCTTTTCTAAACTTATATTAACAAAACAGAGTGTCACACTAGCTTGCGCACATCATCATATACTGTTTACTGAAAGATTCAGTTAAACATAACGTAAAAGCTCTATTTAGCCCCCTCTCTTTTAAGTCCCTCTTTTTAAAAGGGCCCTTCCCTCAGAGCCAAAATTATAAATAAGCCCCATCTCTCTATCAAGCGCCCCCACTGATATCAAATTCAGAATTTACCAAGTATTTTCAATTTCTTTAGCTACAAAACCTTACATGATATGTTTTGGAATAACTACTGTGTCGAATTTATGCATTTGACTCGTAAAATTGTATGTTGAATCCGAAAAATATGGGGTAAAAGCAAGAACTGAAAAGCTATCATAGATATCCTTGAAACTAGATTTTGTGAATAAGCCCCCCTCTTTAATGAGTCCCTTCTCTATTAAGCCCCCCTCTGAAGTGTCTGAAATCAAAGAAGCCCCCGAGGGTTTGATAGAGCTTTTATGGTATGCTCGACAACAAAAATTAAAATACCACTCTCGATTGAGCTAATGCAGTGTTAAAACAACGTTCCTTGCACATACAATGAATGATGAAGCTGATTTTGGAGGTATGATTCGATCAAAGCCCACCAAGAAATAGCAGTACATCGCATTGTTTCGGAACTTTAAATGTTTGCTTTAGAGACATCTTGAGCTTCCATAACAGAATGGTAACGAACGAATCAAAAAACGATTCTGACTCTTCTAGCAGGTAGATTTGAGTAAAGTAAAACAGATGAAACATTTGAAGGTCATGTCAAAGCACTCGTTGTCTTCAACACATTATAGGTCCCTCTTGGGGGACCCTTGAAAGAAATTTCATTGGTCCGATGTAGCCCCCCTGAAATGGACTAATCAACTGCCCCATCAGGGCTGGAATGGCTGTACAATAAAACACATTAATTTCAATAGCCATGGACAATGGAGATTTTCAACAGTCTTAACATTGTTCGACATAGCTCACGAGAGATGCGATTAAACGCCATGAGCTAAGCTGCGCGAGGACATGACACCAAGTCGTGCCGCGCAGAAATAAATTGAATAGCTTCATGTTCCCAAATGACAAAAAATGCAAACTTCAGAGCTCTGCCATGGCTAAACTATCCAAGATAAAAATACGAAACTTGAAAATTGACTTAATTTCAAGGAGACCTACATGCTGTCGTTCAAAATTTTCTCATAGCTTATGTAGTTTCCATATTCCCCGATTCCCCGATTCCCCGATTTTGTTGCCCGATTGTGGAATCCATGTTTGACATATGAGTTAGATTGTTGAATTTTTGAAACCTGGAGACCAAGGTCTATCGATTGATATGCTTCTTTCCTCTGTAAAGCTTTTAGTCTCCATATTCCCCATTTTAGTAATTTTTCAGAAACTGCACTTTTGACTGAGTATTCTGGCTAGATCCCATGGGGGATTCCCTTGATTTTTTGGGAATAGACTTGTATATGGTAGTTGTTGAAGATACCACAAACAGCATACCGATATCTCCTACCGTTTCCAAATTCCCCGATTCCCCGATTCCCCGATTCCCCGATTCCCCGATTCCCTGATTCCCCGATTCCCCGATTCCCTATTTTAGTAATAGCCGATAGTAAAGCTTTAACGTGAAGGCACAAGAGGTCCAGGAGACTCAACAAAGACTGTTGTTTTGGTTTCTTTTGTTCCCTTTGATCCGGATTATGGAAAGTACTATTACAGGCAGTTCTATTCGTTGCACCCCAAGACCTAAGGACCCCTGAGCCAAGACACCGGACCCCAGAAGGAGATGTAGGTACTTTTCATCACCCAATTTTTTAAATATCAAAGTGGTGGAAAATGAGTGAAAAGGCAAGAAAATTGGAAAACTTTGTTGAATATAATTCTAGCAAATGGAAACAAATAAATGGATCACGTAAAGAGCTTTTACCACTGTACTGTACCAGACACATGCCAACGACACAAGGGCAACTACTCCCTATAAATCACTGGAAGTTTTTAAGGGATATGTCCGTGATTGATAAGATCATTGTTAAAAGGAACCTTACCAATTGCTGAACACCAATCGTGAGTTCTTTCCAAGTTTTGATGCCTCCAACCAGGGACGTCGAGAGCTAGTTCGGGCCCTGGAGTGATTCATTGGGACGGGTCTTAGGGGGTTTGGGGGCGCAGCCCCCAAGAAAATTTTCTGAGACCACACCCTTAAGTCTCCCGGAAAATGAGGGAAACGCCCCTTTTAAGACCAATTATTCTAAAAAAATTACTTAAACATTCCGTGTAAAGGCTACAAAAATATTGTATGTATGAAAAAAGGACACCGTTTTATGCTAGTAATGCCTTGTTCACACCAGGTCGTTGCAGTCGCTGGAGGTGCTAGGGGAAAAGAGCGACTAAAATACCGAAAAGATTGAATGTGAACAGAAACTCAGCGACCCTACGACACCAACGTCTGACTCGCTGGGACAGAACCAGTTTCAATAAATTAGAAATATCAATACGACGGTTTGGTCTCTGACATGAAAACTGTCATCAAAGTCGACGGTTCTTGCAAATACCCTTTCAAAGCAGATAAATTGCCATAGAAATGCACTGCAGAGATATATAGCAATAAAAAAAATTCTATGGCACATAAAATGTACGGGCCCCTTCGGGGCCAGGGCCCTGGACCTTTTACCCCCTCTACCCCCCCCCCCTTCTCGACGGTCCTGCCTCCAACTTTCATGAATTGGTTGATGAATCTCTTCGTAAGTTAGGCCAAATATCGTCCCCATTTTGTATTTTTTACGAGTGTGCAAGGGCACGATAAGGAGGCAAGCAATGTGAGTGGTATAATATTTCATCAACATATATGGTAGCCTCGTTCAGGTCAACATGAAGGGACGTCATAGAAAATGACGTCATTCTGCACTTCCTGGCAAATTGAAATATTAAGGTAGAAAAAAATTGAAAAAAGTACCACACGCCATGCACAACAGCGTAATCTCTTGAATAATCAACAATTATAACAACCCTGGACTTGTCCTGTAAGGAAATTGTTTTATTTTGCTCAAAGATTTTCAGAGATTCTTTCGTTCTCCTGAACTATATCAGGCGCGCAACTAGGATATTTCAAGGGCAGGGGTTTTGTGGTAGAAATTGGGCATAAAGATATTGGATTTCGAATTGAGACATTAAGGGCAATCGCATAATATGAGTACATTTTCCTATGTTTTCAAGGGGGTCAATAATCTAGGGGTAAACAACTATCAGCTAATTGGATAGTTTTCTGAAGATAATGATAACAGAATCAACTTGAAGTGAACAAATTCAGTCAGCAGCTATCGTAAAAAGACATCTATCCAGTTTCCAGTCTGTACTGACACTGACTATTAAAACAAAACAGATTTTTGAAAGAAGCGAAGTGGGTTTCTGTTGATGAATAAAACTAGTACTTCATCTTTGTCTATTTCGGTGACTTGCTGCATTTGATAAAATAATAAACACAAGTATGAATACGCATAGAATTAATTGTAGATAACGTTCAACAATCTAATTGACTGGTCTGATGAGAATAGGGCAAAATTACCTTCCTTGCCAAAAAGGGCAGGGGTTGTAACCCCCACAACCCCCACCTTGAATGCGCCCCTGACTATATTGGGTCGGGTGCTTTTTTAGATAGATATACGGCACTTGCATGTTAAGATTAGAAGTGGAAATAGAAAAGGTAGCGGAAAATTTCTCGGCAGGGATATTCTTGAAGTGAAGAGCCCTGGCCTGACTGTAGATTACTCAAGAAAAGTCTCTCAGCTCTTTCAGAAATAACATGGAGTTCCTTAAATTTCGGTCGTCCTGGCTCTGGTTTCTCATAAACCAGTATCTTACAAAAACCTATATGCAGAATAAACTATAGCAGCAACGTGAAACCATCATGTTGTGAAAGCAAACCAATACATTATACAATTGAACGTTAGAAGTATTGCAATGTCTCCAATATTTCTTGGACCAGGTGATCATAACTGTTCATGAAAAAAGTGAGGCTTTTATCGTGCACCAAAGTTGCGAATACTTCAGATTTACGATACTCTAAAAACTTCTTTCCTGGGATTGCCAATTGGCACTGTTACCCGGGATTATATCCAGGCCAAATGTTCATGGCACGCACAGTATCTTATAATGACAAACGATTTATGCTTAACTTTAATTTTATAAGAAACCCAGGATTAAGCTCGAAAGATGACAGTTGATATTGATAATTGGACGGTCAAGAGATTTGGTATCAGTGGGGCATTAGTTTAAATATTTTGTAATATTTGTCAATACGTTTCTGTTTGTTATTTTCCAATATTTTGCAATATTTTTCAATGTTCTGTGTCTTATTTCTGCAAATACTTTTTTGGCCGATGTGAGGGAATAGTCTCGCGATCGGGAAAACTGTATCGATTTTCAATGGGGTGTTTTAAGGGGATGGTTTAGGGTATTTCTGTGTCTAAAGATATACATGGAACGTTTGCATGAAATAATCTATTTGGTTTGCAGCCCCGAACGGAGGTGTGCTTTTGGCAGACTGGCAGACAGTGCCGAATAAACTTTTGCTAAGACATTAGGCCATCTCAACATTGATAGATAGATACCTCGCAAAGTCTTGATTCATTTCAATCATTTGCAGGCCCACCCATCCAGTTTTATAGATAGGGGAGAGAGAAGAGCGGGATTTTGCCAGTAAAAATGTTTCATTTGAATAGGAGGAACAACTGTAGGATCTATTGTTTTAAAATAGGTCGACAAAAGAGCACCCATGTCCCTGAGTTCCTCCCTGGGAAATCTATTGAATTCATTTCCCGGACATACAACCAAAAGAATGATTGTTCAAATACAAAGGTTTATTGTTTTTTAGCACGGAGGACTCTTCAATGCACAATGGTGGACAAAATATGAAAGCAAATTGGATAATTGTTTAACTGCTTTATATATATTTAACTAAATATAACGGAAACATTTAACTTTCGGCTTTCACCTTTTTCAAAATATATACCGGGTGAGCCAGAAAAAAGTTCCCACTTTTGAAAATTCATAACACCAAGGCTACTTCACGGATTTGAATCATTCAAATTCTAGTTAAAAGCCGAAAGATCAAAGTAATTTTGTCATTTTTCTTGCTGTCCTGCCAGCACTACAAATATAGGTAAATTCAACTTTACAAATATTTCATGGTTCATTGATTACTGAAAATTGGCCCAAAACATCGATCAATGCATAAATGACCTCGCGCACAGAATAATGAAGGAAATGCAACTTCTCATGGGTGAGAGATATCCTCTAGGCATTAATTTCCTTGGCACTGAAAATCTTTCGTATGTGTTTGAAAATCGATGTCTTATAACCCTTGAGGGAGGTGAATCGCTCATGGCCTATTGTTCGATTTGAATAGAATCCTTACGACTTGATCAATGTTTTAGGCCCTTTTTCCGTGATTTTGCAACCATGAAATTTCTATAAGGCTGAATTTGCCAATATTTCTAGCGCTGGTAGGTCAGCGAGAAAAATCTCAAGAATACTTTGATCTTTCGGCTTTTAACTAGAATTTGAATGATTCAAATCCGTGTAGTAGTCTTGGTGTTATGAATTTTCAAAAGTGGGAACTTTTTTCTGGCTCACCCGGTATATATACAGATTGTCTCAAGCATCTTCAAGTGATTTAAAATTTAAATAATTCAATTTTATCAAAACTATTGATGAATTTTTATAAAACAAAATCAAAGTGCCACAACCATGAAATGATGAAGATATGAACAATTGCTTCTGCAGATTAAGGTTACGGTGAACGTTTTCTGGGTCAAAATATCCATTTTCGATTTTTTCATATTCTGTTAGCGGAACTTTCAAGGCACAATGATACCTTGCTTAAAGCCAACAGAAGTTTTGAAAATGGAAGAAATTCCATGTAAACGAAGGCTTCCACAATTTCATAATCAAAGTTTTTTGTTTGAGGTCTTCAAAATCCATACCTAAATGCTTGACCTGTTAAGCCGATAATCCCTAAGTCCTTGTGGTTTGTGTGAAATAGCATTGCAAGTTCTTGTATGCTTGTGTTTATCGGGTAATTATTTGAGGGCTCTAATTGATTTTTAAGCCCAAATGGCTTGATCCGTATTAGTGTGGTTTATATGGTCCCGTTGTGTACTTTACCAGTACCTTTACGGAAAATCCATTTTTCTCAGGACTCACAAATCCATGAGGTACAGGTACGAAAAAGCTATTTTGTACCCTTTGAACCAATCGAATGGCTCGAAAATTTGCATATGGCTAGGGCAGACTTGGAGCTTGGAAAAAGTGTCCCAAATTTTTTGTATGTATCCTGGTCCGTCTTTTATAGCAAAATACAACTGTGGGAGGGCAGAAAAATCATTTGCTAATTTTTGACAGCATGTAGCTTCAAAGGAAGAAGGAATGTGAAAAATCCCAGACACACTTTAAAAGCTTAGGATCTGCACTTCCTGCTGATGTAAGTCAGATTCTGTTACCTCAAATGCAAAGGTACAAAATAGCTTTTGAAGGTCGTACACTCTTTCAAGCAATAAATTTGCCTGGAAAATACCATTTTACAGTATTTGCCAACAATTTTAATATGGTTAAAATCCTTACGTTCATGTGCATCGAATGATGTATAGTTTACCTAGATTCCGTCAATAGTTCGGCTGTTAGGGAGCGAAAACCAAATTTCGTATCACAAACGTTTACCGTAACCTTAATAGCAAAAATAGCCAAAGTTCCTTTCACATCATTCAGTTCATAGAAAGATGTCATGCAATTTCTCGCCGACCTTTTAAACATTTGAAAAATACACGAATTTCTTTTATAAGAAACTGCTTATAAGAAACTCAACTCTCAGATCGCTAAAAAATTAAAAACTCCAGTACTTGGGAAATATAACTTAAGACACTACTTATTTTTATAAAGAAATCAAATTTTTACTCTATTTCCACTTGCTTGTTTCTTATATCATATTACTTGTACGGTACTCGAGTTTAGTCTAAACATTGGAATGGCTTCAAAAACCTTATTTGAAAAGTTCTTGATGCATAAAGTCGAAGGGCATTTCACTCAAAAAATCCAAGAAAATCCGGCAAAATCTGGCAAAAAATCCAAAAATCCGGTCAACAATTTCCAAACCCAAAAATCCAAAAATCCACTGAAAATGTGAAATAAATGGAATTAAGTCTCTTTCACTTCCTTCTATAATTCCTGAATTCCCAAAACCTTCATGAAAATCCTTTCCAGAATTAGCAATTGTTTATCAGATCTTGCGTGGACGACGGTCATAGACGTTAGATTAAGAGCAGGGAGAAATACAGCTCTATTTTTCCTTGATTAAGAGCACTGTGATTACTGCCTCGTTTTGAGGAGTGTCACTATGGCAACCTTCATAGCATTGTTAGCCTGTCATCGAATAGACGATTGCGCTAAAGACAGCGGACAGGAATTTTTTACCTCAATGCTTTGCGTCACATTGAATTTCGATTGATTTGATTGGCTGATTTCTTCAATATCGTAAAGGATCTTGGTTAAAAATTCCTTGCTACGAAGCACATTTACAAGGCTTTGATTGGCAATCAGAACATGAAAATGTCAGTGCCTATTGTTTAACCATGTGGCCACTAGGGGTGCCCATATTTGGAGAGTGATCACAAGAAAATCGTTGCAACGACTCTGCTTTCTTTCGCTGTTCTGCAATCTCAGCAACACCTGCTTACAAACCATTTGATTCATCTCAATGAGTGATTTCATCTGATATTCATTGTTTTTCTGTTTGCTTACATTCACAATTTGTACATTCAATGAAGTCATGAATCTTTATGACGTCATGTGCTTAATTGAATAGTAATTTTAGCGTGAAAGATCATGGAATGATTTCAAATATCGAGAGCTAAAAGCTTTCCACTGAATTTATTGCCCTTAATCAAATAGTTGGTAAATAAGAAAACAAAAGTATTCGTATGAAAGTAAAGAAACTGTAAAGCTGGCTATCAAGAAGACATCTAGATAGTTGTTTTGCCGACTTTTTGAAGTTATTTAGTAAAAATTGCTCTCTTTCCAAATTGCTCGATTTCGTCAGAATTTAGATTTTCTTGGTTCCCTAGCAATCAGTCATGTGACTAAAAATCAATTGATGCTATTTTTGGATTTTCTTTGTTCAATTATGACACAGTGCACAGTTCATACTTGCGGAAATAGTTGGGAGGGGAAGAAAACGCACCGCTCTGTAGAACAATGAGAATATTTGCCTTAAGACTTTAAAGAAAACTTTTTGACAAGCCTTGTCTTCCATGTTTTGATGAAAATGGGAAAAATCCAAAAAATCCGCAAATCCGAAGAATTTTTGGCAAAAAATCCGAAAATCCGAGGCAAAATCAGGCGGATTTTAAATCCGAAAAAATCTCGTACGCTTTTTTGAAGAGTGAAATACCCCTCGCATAAAGTACTCAAAATCTGATAACTTCCAGTACTGGCCCAAATTTTAGTTTCTTGAAACAAATACGTGCATGCTGTCCACGCTACGTCACAGTGGGCAAGGCAGGGCAAACTATATTATTAACGTCATCTCCTTGCCAGGGACTGTCAGATGTAATGCAGGATTGCAATTAATAGGTGATATTCTGAAGTGCGTCAAAATTCTTGTTAAACGTCAGAGAAATGATTCAAAACAAAGAAACACGGAAGGAAGGAAAGCGGCCTGTGCATATATAATCTTGCATCTCTTATCATCATTCTCAAGGAACGAGCAAGCAGAAGTCAGTCGCCAGCAGAGTGATCTTCATTTTCAAACTCATACCAAGCACAAACCTTCATCAAGAGGCAGAGATGTTTCTTAAACCTGTTTTGTTATCCTTCGTGGTTTTATCTGAATTTTCAAAATTTTCAAATGCATTTGGATTTGATATTGGTTGTGGAAATATTCCTTCTAAAAAAGGTATGAATGCAATTTTCAAACTTTTTCGTTTTGTTCTCGGTTTTGTTTGGTTGTGCTGGCTCTACAGACATCAACCAGTTGCAAAAGCTTCGAGATCGTGCTGCTAGGATCATAACAAATGGTAGCTTTAATACCCCCAAGCAAACCACTAATTGCGGAGGTGGGCCAGGCGACCATTGAAGAATTCATTGGCAATGAGTCTTCAAAGCGCTAAATGAGTTGGCTCCACAATTCCTGTGTAATCCTTTCACCGGGACACGGAATGTTTCTTCCGTAAGCCTCCTTCACATTGAGGTTGAATTAAGGTTGGCAAAGAAAAAAGTCAGCAAACTGGCAAAAATGCTTTTCTTTCCCGGGAGCAAAATTACTGAACAGCCTTTGATACAGCATCCTCCCTAAATGGCTTTAAAACACATTACACGTTTTTTTTTATAAGAAACTAGGATCAGGCCATAGTACTAAAAGTTTCTTAATTTAACAAGAAATTTTGTCCATTTTAGTACTAAAAGTTTCTTAATTGGTTTCTTATTTTATGAATGCATGAATTGTCAATGTGGTCGCTAACACTGCTACAGATATGTTTCTTGATATTCAAAACATCATATAGGAATAAACAGTGCTCTGTTATGTTGAAAATACAAATGGGTTAGATAACATTGCCCAATAATAAAGGTTCAACGATCTATTTGCTATAAAATTCATGCTTTTAACTTTGAAAGGTTTCTTAGCACTTCTCAGACATAGTACTAGAGTTTCTTAAAATTTTGGCCATCTTAGTACTAGTTTCTTATAAACCAGTTTCTTATAAAAAAACGTGTATTAAGACAGGGTTGAACGTAAACTTATGGCGATGAGTCTCTTGTATCCCTTCGATAAACGTTGCTCAGCAGGGACTCATAATGAACGAATGGAAACGATGGCCCTATTTTCTGCAATTATCAATAGAATTACGATGGAATCACGGCTTCGAATCTCATCCCGTGGAAATGTTTTCAATTTTTCAATCGAATAAAAATTCTATCACATTGCACAGTAACAATAGTAATTCGCAAATCTCGCAATCTGATTGGTACTTTAGGAATCGCAAAGTTTGGGCCTAAATAGGGCCAGGTTTTTCAGAGTAATACTATGAGTCTCTATTGACCGAAGCGCCATCATCAGGTTCTAAGTATTAACGCATTAATTAGCATTGTACCTCAATTGAGTTTTTATTGGAAGGCAGCTAGCTAAGTAACTTCTAATAAACAGCAACCCTCTATAAAAGAATGACATATATCAATGCATGAATTCTATTTCTGAAACTGAAAAAAACTTGCATCAGATTTAAATGTATAACTGGCTTTACCGGTTTTCCTAGTTGCCTTTCTTTCCTTTTCCACACAGCTTTATCTTTATATGGCAATTTCGGGGAATATTCCCAAAATATCATTAGCATGTATTTCATTTAGCACTTAATCGTAATTCCACCCAGTCAACTTGCTAAGGATGGACCTAGGTAGGTTCGAAACGTACTAACTTAATATGGCCTAGCCACTCGATTTTTGTCCCTATTTGTTACATGGACTAGACTATTCAGCTTTCTAATTTATGGACTGTCTCTAATATATCATCACATGGATCTGCTAACTTAATTTTTTAAATTGATCGAAATATGAGCCAATGAACATGATGTTTTTTGTCGTCGTACTTGCTCTGAGATTTAAATGTAATGAAATATAATTCATGGACCAGAATCAAACATGGAATTCGCTTTCTAAAATTTCACTCAAGCCTTAGGAAATTGATTTTTTTCATATCTGATATTGAATTTAATTTCGTTTCAGGAAACTTTTCAATGATTTCAGGAGCGTGGAAGAACGGGGAAAAAACTGGCTATAAGGATCGCCCTGTTTTATACTACTGTACGACAAATGACGAGGACGCTACTGTTTCATTGCAATATTACACCAATAAATGGAATAACATAATGACACCATCAAAAAAATACCCAGCAGGCAGTATTGTTCAGTTTGGACAGGTCTTTCTCTTGAGAAGGTACCGAGGCATACATCAAAGTGGTTTCTTTAGGTGCATTGCTAAGGCACATGGAGACGTGATTTGCTTGAATCTTGGAATTCTTTTATATGCCGGTGAGTATGTTTGGGAGGATAGGTTTCAAATCTTTAAATCTACGAAAACAGGAGGGCGTAAAATTCAATGACCTATTTCTTTAAACTGAATGACTTGAAAGAAACTTTAGCCACTTTTCTATGATTCTACCGTTGGACTTTTCAGAAATCTTGAATATTTGTCGAAATTAAAGCCTTCGTTCTATTTCAGCTCATTTTATGATGTGACGTCATCAAATTTCTAAATCACAAACCAGAAGAGTAAAAGATTTTTGCTTGATACCATGTTGCAGGCAGCCACAAACTGTGGTTTTCTTGAAAATTATTGGATCTTTCGTCAAAGGGTTTAGAAATTACCATTTGTCTTCAGTTTTTTCGAAAAGTTTCTTGAATTCTAAACACTGTAATTCTGAAAATATTGAAGATTTCAGAAAAGTCCAACGGCAGATATACAGCAAAATAGTTCAAGTTTATTTGAAGCCGTTTAGTTCAAAGAAAGACGTCATAGAATTTCACACCCAGCTTTTTGAAGATTTGAAACTTATGCTATGTTATGTTTAGGTTCCTTTGCGAGTATGCTGCAATTCTAAACTGAATGGAAATCAAATTTGGCCAAAGCGGAAAGCATAGACCCACAATCGAATGGCCTTGTTTTGTGACAAGAGAAACTGATAGAGAATGTTGGGTTTAGTTGACTTTTCAGTCAGTTCAATTTGGCAGCGTCGATTCATAATTCCTATCTAATCTAATCTTATCTAAACTAAGCTAAGCTAAGCTAAACTAATCTAATCTACCTAATCTAACCTAATCTGATCTATTCTAATCTAACAGTTATATCAAATGAGACCATTGGCCCACATGAATGTGTCTCTTTAATAGACCTCTTCGCAATTTGGAGAAATGACTCGAAGAGAGCGCAGCCGATTCTGACAGCCTTGGCAACAGTAGGAAATTAGGGGAACCCTTCAATGCAGGTTGATTGCATTTTGCAGCAAGCTTGATTTATTTTCGATTTATTTGCACCTTCCAAGATTCACTTGATACTTGTGTAGAAAGGTAAGTGTTTTCTTTCGACTAATTAGGCGTCTTGCCATCCTTTCACCTTTGGGTGAGTGTATGGTGTGGTGAGTGAGTGAGTGAGTGAGTGAGTGAGTGAGTGAGTGAGTGAGTGAGTGAGTGAGTGAGTGAGTGAGTGAGTGAGTGAGTGAGTGAGTGAGTGAGTGAGTGAGTGAGTGAGTGAGTGAGTGAGTGAGTGAGTGAGTGAGTGAGTGAGTGAGTGAGTGAGTGAGTGTTTTGCCAAAAGTTTGCAAAAGTATCAAAGAAAAATGACATAAAAGTAATTGAGTATGCGCTTAGACTGAAATATCACGTCAAATCCTCCCCCCAATTTCTTTCAGATTTTTCAGAGCTGGTGCCCCTAGCTTATGCCATATTTGATTGCCAAGGACATCGGGAAACAATGGATCTTTTTAACACCTTTTCAACCAAGAGGCCTCGTTTTAGAATTTTTCAAAATTTCTTCGGATTGTGTCATAGTCATTTGCAATATCTGACCCAGATTCACATTCAGCATCCAAACTTTAGTCTGATTGCCAATTTTGGTAATCTCAGTTTTAACGATCTTAATTTCATGAGCATGACAAATCTGAAAATCTATAAGGGATTTGACTGTGAATAACGACCGAGGCTGTAAAGCTACACCTCGAATGATTTTCACCGTCAAAATCCCTTATAAATTCTTAAATTTATTATCACCATAAAATGAAAATTGCAAAGAATATGAAAATTTTCCATTAAAATAAACTTGGAATCTTCTTCTTCAGGTGCCATGCTTCTTCATCTTCTTCATGCCGTATGGCTTGGCCGATCATGGACCTCCATTTCTCTCTATCTCTGCAACTGTGAATTACTTCGCAGCTCCTGTCTAGTTTTAACCAACCTCTGACGTTGTCAAGCTGTTTTATTCTTTGTCTCCCTCTGTCCCTAGTGCCTTCAATTCTTCCCGTTGTGATCAATTCTTCTATGTTTCCTTCTCTAACTATATGTCCGAAAAACTTCATTTTTTGTTCTTTGATTCCGTTCAGTAACTCTTTCTCTACGCCCACTGACCTCAGCACTTCATCGTTACTTTTCCTTTCGGTCCAACTGATTTTTTGCATTCTCCTGTAGCACCAAAATTCAAAACTGTCAAGTTTCCTTCCTTCTTCTTTTCCTATGTTCCATGTTTCACAAGCGTATTTCATGACGGGCCAGATATAAGCTTTTAATGTCCTAAGCCTTGTTTGGATTGAGATTTTTTTGTTACTGAGAATATTTGTCATATTTCCAAATGCGCTTTTTGCTTGTCAGATTCTTCTGTCAATTTCGACTTTGCTTCTGCCATCTGAGGTAAGGATACTGCCCAAATAATTAAATTGCTTCACTTGCTCAAGTTCTACTCCATCTATCTTGATGCTGCACTTTGGAATCTCTTTCTTTTTGGAGAATACCATAGTATATGTTTTCTTCTTGTTTAGTGATAAGCCATATAATTTACTCTCTTCTTTTATCTTGTTTACTAACTCCTGAAGATCTTCTTTTGTGTTCGCTATGAGTGCTGTATCATCTGCAAACCGTACATTGCTAATATTAACCCCTCCCACTTTAGCCCCTGGCATGTCTTCTATTTTCTTCATTATTCTTTCGCTGTAGATGGAAAACCCGTCTGGAGAGAATACGCAGCCCTGTCTCAAGCCTCTTCTAAATCCAAATCCGTGGCCAGCAACTGGATATGAAGAAATTTTCAAGTATTCCCAAAACGAGACTGTTGTTTGAAAAGGTACATTTCTTAGGTGAGACCTTGACACAGGCTTTGCTATATTTTTAAAAATATTTTCTTCTAGCTGAGAGAAAGCCTAGCCTGACCATCTGGCCACGTCTAAATCCACTCAAAGTGAAGGAGGGAAAGCGTCTATGGATTGATTGCACTACGGAAGACCTCAGCAGTAAGCTTAAATGGTACAAGAGAACAAAAGGAACTGGCAAAGAATTAGATTCGTCTTTAGTAACACGCAGGGACTTAGTACGAAATGGTATTAACTATGGTATAATGACTGTCAGATTCACGAAGGTGACGAAGACTGACTCTGGCACATATGTGTGTAAAAAACATGGCTCACTTCTAGGAGAGATAGTTTTGGAGAAGAGTCTTGATCTCGTTGTTTTAGGTGAGTTCAAAGAACTTAGACCGAAAATTTGTTGGTATCTGATTTTACATAGACCATAAACCTCCAACTCCATGTTCAGGTGGAGCTGCATTTAAGGTCATTTAAGGTGGTCAACTATAACTGAATAGTTCAAGATTCGTGGACCAGCGATTAAGGTGGCTCACTACTAACTAAGGACCTGTTTATGCGTGTTATGTGAGGCGATCTGGCCCATTTGCGGACTGTCTGGCCTCCAACCCAACCCGGTTTTGTGTTGGAAATTCGACAATGGGCCAGCCCGAGCTAGCCAACCCTTGGCACCAACTGTGGCAAAAATAGAGCCCTGAAAAATCGTCTCTGCTCTGTACTTATCCAGTCATTGGAGGGGGTGACAGGGTAGTGGTACCATGCTACCAGAGGGGTGGTGCCTGGTACAAAATTTTTAGCAAACATGGTGGAGCCTGGTACCAAAAATAGGGGTGCCGGTAGCAAGCCTATACAAGTCGGTACCAGTTATAGTTTCGTATAGTAGTTTTTGAATTCTTGGAACAAATTTTAGCTTTTAACAGTGCAGACAGTGACACAGATGCGACGGTGACGTGTTCAGCAGTGGCTTGGTCTTGCCAATTGGTCTCATGAGCAACTGACGTGCAGACATCTTTTCAGAATTCCTCTTATTGATGATAAACTGTACTATATTAGTTTTCAGTTATCAGCTCCTTCTCCCAAAATTGGTGGTACCAATACCTTCAATTTGCGTGGAGCGTGGTACCTCACGAGTTGATACGGGTACCAGAGACTCCCCCTGTCAGCCCCTCTCGTGGTGGTCATAAATAGGCTGGCAAGTGCTTTCATTTCTGTAAGAAATGTCAGTCCGTTTGAGGCATGATCCCGTGTCCAATAAACGGGATGTCAGCAAAATTGGACAGCCTGGCAAACATATAAACACAACAAGATGTTTGCAGAGCTTTGACTAGATATGTTGGATCTCAACTGTAGGCCAGTCAGCACGCAAACGGGCCAGCACACCTCTTATAAACAAGACCTTAGCGACAAGCATTTCACACTGATGCACATTTGGAATCCTATTACCCATGATTAAAAGTTTGAAATTTAGTTTTTGTTTTTTCAGACAAATCCTCGAAAGAAACTGGATGGTCGATGAAAGATGATGATTGAACAAGCCATTCATGAACTTTATTCAGACTTTGAAAAATTCTTCCCTTTCCTATTAAATTCCTCGTTACTTCTCGTTACCCTCGGGAAGGGGGGAGCTGAAAATGCTGGTTTTATCTATCAAAAAATTGCTAAGCACCAAGGAATTGGTAACAATTAAGTATATACCCTTTTGCTTTTCAAATTTTGATGTATTGTTGAAATCGTTTCCAAGGTAAGTTCAGCGTGATTTGTTGCATTTACTTCAGTCAGGATTATGCTCTTAAGAAACTGTAGTGGTATCCCAGAAAATCACGAATCCCTAAGAAGAGATTAGAGATCGATTCGAAGTTAAGAAACTTTGTCAATCCTTGGTTATGAGTTGCAGATTTTTAGACATAAAGCATATTCCGAGCTCATATAACTATAAAAAAAAATAATGCTGCTTGTATGATTTCATGATTTGGTTCTCGCCAGTAGTTCTCTGAGTTCAAAGGCAAATCCTATGTCAGAGTGCCCTTGCACATTATGCCAAATTCTGAAATTCTATTTGATGAACATCAAGAGACTCTTCTGAAGATCAATTCATATTTGTTTATTTCTAACCAAAAATCATGTGATACCTTTAGAAAATACGCTACATAAAAGCTACAATTCTCTTCTTATTTCCAACAAAAAATCATGTGATCCTTTCATAACCCATTTAATCCAAGAGTATCAAATACAGACAAGAAATGTGTGCCGTTCACATAAGTAACAAATTTTGTGTAACTGATCTTGAAAAAAAGAGATTTTTTAACTTAATAGATTTTTATGAAAGCTACCGCTATGTTCTCATTGGGAACAATGAGAAGATATGTAGAAATTTTTCAAACATAAAATTTTCATGTTATAGCAAGCTTGCAGTGAATATAACAATGCTGAAGTGGAGGAAACATCTCAAATACAAGCAGCAAATACAAGTCCTGTATTAAATCTATCAAAACAGACAATACTTTGGTCCAAAACAAGTAAAAAACTTAGCGATTTGTTCAATTTTTTCCATTTTGATAAAATCGGCAACGAACTTGCTTCCTGGCCAGGTTAGAAAAGTGATATGTGATTGCAAATGTGGCGCTACGCAGGTAAATCCTCTTTTAGCAATAGCTGTCATTAATTCTGGAACAGAATTCCGAACAATGGAGAAGAGAAATTCGTTTTAGTTGTTTCGTCATGCCCTATAGCACATAGGGCATGCCAAAAACGTATGCCAAAAACGCAGTGACTTGTAAAGGCGGAACAAGTTTACCGAAGCCTTGATTGTCATGAAGACTTGAAGGGGAAAGTTATTTAAACAATTTTGCAAATTTATCACCACAGCAAGGTGAAACACACAGTTCCTTGGTGCTTTTTATCTAACAAAATCAAACATTTAGCTTTTCCGTATCCTTTGCCGTATTGATACTATTCATCAATCTTAAAAGGCAATTGCTTCAAAGATTGACTGATGCATTTATCCTCCGGTATCCAAGACTTTCGAGATATGGCAATAGGCAGCAAAGCTGATTACGTCATTCGTTTTTTCGGTACCATTGAACATTTTGTATCCCAGCAGCAGTTTCTGTGATCTCAGCTTTATGGTTCATCTTCCCTTTTCTTACAGCTGAGCTTCCAGCAACCTCAAGGTTGCCACTTACATCTTTTGCGAGAACTGGAAGATCCCTCATCCAACCTCAATTTCTTCTTCACCATTGATTTCCCAACGCTTAGGCGGTATAATCACGATAAAGGGTTAATTTAAGGTGCAGTGATGACCAATTTGTGCAGTGATAAATCGAAAATGTGCAGTGATGAATTGAATCTTGTGCAGTGATGATTTTTGATATTTTAATTTGAAATATTTGACCAATGCTGCTCTTGATATTTTCAGAATAATGACAAATGAATACTCCTTTACAATGAAAGTCTGCTTGGCAGCCCCTGTAATTTAACAGGAATTTTGCTTCTTTTATTGAAACTAATTAACATCTGCGTAGTTTCTTCAAACCGAATGTTGGAAAAATTTACGATGCAGGCATTATTTAGTAAATGAATAAGGATATTGTTAAAACTAGCTTGGAAGAGAGCTGAACTTTGAAAAAGTAGGCAGAGAATTGGAATTAAAAGGCAGGAAAAAATTTTAGGAAATCAGCTACATGCCAAATTGCCTTAGAGTAAGGAGAGCCAAGTGCATTCTAGCCATCCTAGAGGTCACATTTACAAAAATTCTCAAGGGGAGCATGCCCCAGGACCACCTAGATTTATGCATTTCTGATCATAGGCATCTTGCTGCACAACCTCTACACAGCCAAATAATGGTGCTCAGTAATCAATGAATAATTATGCTGTCCGGTGCATGAAAAATCTTACATTTCATACGGTCTCTGTTCTCAAGGGGCTCGGCCAAACCATTTGTCACACCCATTTTCCACACCCTTTAGATACAAAAACTGCAGTTTACGCTGTTTTGTGCAGTGATGAAAATTCCTTAAATTAATGCCTGATTCACGATTGTATCAATGTCACAATGCACAACAAATGTATCAATGACTGCTTTAGGGTCTTCATCTAGTGGAAGAAGCATATTTATTTTATTGTCTTTTGCAGAGACAGTATTGTGGTAGAAAATGTTTGATTATATGACACTTCGACAACGAAATGAAATAAGCCAAATTCCTATGTCATTGCTTTTTTCGGTCTGCACAATTGCTCTGTGGCAGAAGTAAGACAACCACTGTATGTTAATCCTGAAGTCAAAAATAGCACTGCAAAAACTTACAACAATTTTGTGCATTTGAGTGTGAGTAGCTGCTGAATCATATTTCATCGACAAGAAAGGAAAAACTACAGATCTGCCCATTGTTCCCATTGGGAACAAGTAAGGAATGTACAGGCGGCTCCTCCTCATTTCATGATAAATACTATAAAAAGATCTTTTGATACAAGATATGACTATTGAACTGTCTATGGACAAGATGGTTTTCAGAAGGGCGTGGCCCTTGGCAACAGTTGTCAATACCTTTGATTGACAGGTAGAAAACTGCGAAATGCAAAATTTTTGCAACATCCATGAAATTGACTAAAACGCTAAATTATGTGTGAACATATTTTATGTGAATAACAAATCTCCAATTTAATCACAGATTCTTTAATAATTGCAAAAGGCTTTGATGAATACACTTTAAACAACAATTGTATGTGATGTTCCCAAAGGGAACAATGGGCAGAAATGGGTGATATACATCATAAAGATGCAGTTTTTAATCCAAAGATAACTAATGGAATTAACATCCTATTTTTCTATACAAGATCAATTCATATTTGTTTATTTCTAACTAAAAATCATGTGATACCTTCAGAAAATATGCTTAAAAGCTGCAGAGAGCAGCTTGTAAGGGTTTTTGTTATTCCGAAGAGAAGACAATTAAGCATTGTCTTGAAAAAATTCCCAAATTATCATAGGCAACCGCAACATCCTATTTTTTAGCAAAAGATCAATTCATGCCTGTTTGTTTCCAACTAAAATTCATGTGATCCCTAGAGGAGATGTGATGAATTGAGGTTTCTTCCTGGGCTATTCATAGTGATATTCGCAAGCTAAACTGACACTGTCTTGTGATTCTCGATGCTAATAAAAAGGGCAGTAATGATCATCAAAAAGTGAATTGTGTGAATGCTCTAAAAGCAAGCTCATAGCAAGTGCTGCTGCACGGGAGTTGAAAAAGATTTGCTGCAGAAGTAAGCATCACCAGCCTCAACAATCAGTGAAGGTAAGCAAGGACTTTACTTCTAATGTGACTTACATGCCGACTAAGTAACGAAAGTGTAATGCCCGTTTTAAAAGCTGCTGGTCACTGAGCATCCAGGCAAGAACATTGGCATATATATTTTTCAATTATGGGTGTGTTCGCATGTGTTTCAAACTTTACCTGACTAAAAAACTGCTGCAGCATTACCACGGCACTAAGAAACTCATTTTGCACAACCCAGCTGCTTGGTTTCTTATAAAGGGACAAGGGAAAATAAAACTGGCTGAATGATTTATGATTACAGAGAGAAACTCACAAAATGTGCATGTATATTTGAAAAGAAACCATGAAATTTGCTTTTATGTTGGTTACACCAAAATAAACATTGGACAATGACTATTGAAATACAATTAAGCCTGATGGTCTCCCATGTAAGATTATACAAATAACAAGTTTTTGTATTATGAAGTACTTGAAATATACAATTTTTCCAATCAAACTTATTTTTGAGAAGCCCAATTCAAAATTTTTGGCTGATTAGTTTCTTATATCAGGGTAGATGTGGTGCCATCTGGCAGGTTGCAGTTTCTTATAAGTCAGCTTCATAGTGGCGGGGTAACACTGTCCTCCTTTCTCAAAGTTTAAAGGTTTTTCTCCTGAAAGCCCCTTCAAGAAATCATACATTTTTCAAATTTCATGTTAGGGGTAAAATTTTAAATCAGGTTTGACAATTCTTCTGACTTAGCACTTCTAAGGGCTGGGTAACCATTTCTGGACCTGCATGAAAACATAACGAGTAAAAATTAATTGTATCAGATTCTTGTCAACAGCTTTGAGGTCATGAGGAGCTTTCTTGAGTCAAGTCCTTCAAGAAACTACCAAAAATGATCTAAAATGATACTAAAATTTCCTGAACATGTCTGATTTACAGCCATAACATGAACACGCTTTGGTACTTGTTATTCTCATATTCATCGTCATTCCTACCATGGGTATTGTGTTGTGGACACGATTTGTGTCGATCGTATCCACAGTAGTACATGGCCTAAATGTTTCTGAATGAATATGTTTCTGAATGAATATGTGTATTTCGATGTCTTGCTTGTCTTCAATTACTTGCTTATCTGAGTCCATGTTCTTGCTTTCAACAGTTTGACACATGGCCTAACTTACGAACTGCACTGTGCTCTGAAAGCTATAAGCTGAGAACTAGACGACGGATCGATGCGGCCCTATTTCATATCTTTTAGAGTGTCATACATTTCAACAATAGACCTTTTAGCTATTCAGAAAAGAATCAGAATCGAACGATAATTTGCTACAGTGTGTAGAATTTTCGAATGTGAACAATAGTGACAGAAGCTCTAACGCCACTCGATCGAACCCTGCGTATAAAAATGTATAAAAATAACGCTCGATCCAGGCTCTTTTGTAGAATAGCTAAAAGGTCCATTAGGCCATATCAATCTGTCGAAGATAAGTGCAGGGGCTCCTACAAAAGAAAGAGAAATTAAAGAACGCCTGTCAACCAGCATCCTTTGCGGTCGCGCTTTCCTCGGCACTGCTGTATGTACGATGTCATATGAAAAGGCTGCCGCAGTCGAAAGGCAAACTACAATGCGCGCAAAGGATGCTGGTTGACCAGCGTTCTTTAAGGCCTTTAAGCAATGGATTGAAAACAGGCAAGGTGACGAACTACATTTACTTATCTAGGAACACTTAGGTAAGTTATTGTTAAGACAATCGACAAAAATCGTGTCCACAACACCCATGCTTTCCCACCAGTGTAAGGGTGTTACTTTATCCGAGTAGGAGTTTAGGTTTCGATCATACGAGTACTGCCACAGAATGAGGCCCCTGCCTGAAAACCTACGCTAAATAACCTACGACTACAAAGACGGGCGAGGGACGGGGGTGAGCTCTCCTACATTTCCCCCTTCCTAAATAACAAAACAAGACTTTTTGGCCTCTGCTGTAATCGATAAACCGTAATTTGGTATTGTACTGGCGTTGCATTTTCTCTTTGCTTATTTCTAGCTTCGAAAATACGTGGTCGAATATGTCGCGCAACAGAGGTGTGATATCTTTCTCGTATTCCTTTGGGGATACCTGGTCATAGGTATCGACGTTGCCTTGTTGGAATAAAATGTCTTGAGGTAATACAGCTGATCTTCCAAATACGACATTATACGGAATACATCCCGTAGCCTTGCTCTCACTAGTATTGAGGGCAAATACCAAACTTGGCAAAAGCGAACGCCATTTCGATTGTCGGAGTTTTCGATGCAAGAGAACTGCTCGTAATACATCTTTAACAGAACGAATATTCCTCTCTGCAAAGCCGTTGCCTTGGCTGTGGTAGGCAGAAGAACGACGCTTTTCGATGCCGATGGAGTTACAAATCTCTGACATTACCTCTCCGTCAACGTACGAACCTTGATCAGTTAGCAACTAACTTGGTGTGCCATGAATGTAAACCCATTGTCTCTCAAAGGCTTCGGTGATAGTGGGAGCTGTCTGATCTTTAAGAGGAACTGCTTGGATGTACTTTGAAAAAACGTCACCAATCAACAGGATATACTGGTACCCATTCATGTCTTTAGGAACATATGCTATATCAAGAGAGATAAATTGCATAGGGGCACTTGGTATAAACATTGGGGTCAGTGCTGCTTTTGGTGGGCGTGTGTCACATTTTGTTTGCTGGCATGTTTCGCAGCCTAGGGTGAATTGTCGAATGTAGTTATACATGTTAGGCCAGTAAAATCTGGTTTTGAGCAAACTATACATTTTATCGATACCAAAATGTGCTGTGTTGTGGTACTCTGCAACGACCATGTGTCGCAATGGTGGTGGGAGAACTGGTCTACCGGACTTGGTAAGCATCCCTTTTTCGATTCTAAGTTGATGTTGCACACGTTTCAATCTTCCAGTTTCGAGTATTCCCAGATATTTGGAAACTTGCAAGAGTAACCCCTATATTTAAATCAGGTGCCAAAAAAGATGTAAACAATTATAGACCCATTTCGGTTATTTCGATCTTTTCTAGGATTCTGGAGCGGATAGTACACGATCAGATATTTGACTTTCTTCTTGAAAATAATGTAATTACCAAGAATCAGTCTGCATTTCGTAAACTATACTCCACGATAACGTCTTTGATATGCAGTACCGATCACTGGTATGAAAACATTGACAACAAAAAATTGAACCTAACCA
This sequence comes from Aurelia sp. 3 sensu Dawson et al. (2005), assembly GCA_964020215.1. NCBI lineage: Eukaryota > Metazoa > Cnidaria > Scyphozoa > Semaeostomeae > Ulmaridae > Aurelia > Aurelia sp. 3 sensu Dawson et al. (2005). Next base: position 18,373,755 of record OZ026591.1, on the reverse strand, counting down.
TATTTCTTGACCTTAAGAAAGCATTTGATACGGTCGATCACAAAATCCTAGTGGAAAAATTGCGCAGATACGGTATGAGGGACACCGCTGGGAACTGGTTTCAGTCCTATTTAGATCAGAGGACGCAATTTTGTGCCGCAAATGGACAGAAATCAATGGCAAGGGAGGTAACATGCGGTATACCTCAAGGTTCCTGCTTAGGACCTCTCCTATTCATCATATACCTGAACGACTTAGAGAACTGTTTGAAATTTTCCCAAGCTAGTATCTATGCTGATGATACCAATGTAACGATCGCATCGGACGACATAGAAAAACTGGTCTTCGAGGCGCAACAGGAATTGCTCAACCTTTCTGAGTGGATGAGGATAAACAAACTAAGTCATAACCCCGCAAAGACAGAATACATGATTATAGGCCATTCTCGTAAAGTAAACACGTTGAATATTTCGAATGCCCTCATGCTAAACGACTCAGTTATCAAACGTGTCACAAAGACGAAATCGCTAGGTGTAACTGTCGACGAGAACCTAAAGTGGGATGAGCATTTCAATACTGTTAAGGGTAAAATATGTGGTGGACTTGCATCGTTAAAGAAATTAAAAAATATAATTCCCCAAAGCAAGCTGTGTAGTGTCTATTACGCTATCGTTGAGAGCCATCTACGTTATGCCAATGAAATTTGGGGCAGTCTTCCAAAAACGAAGCTTGATACTCTCTCCAACGCTTACAGGACAGGGCCCGATCAATAGTTGAAAACGCCAGATATAAGGATAACTGGTCATGTGACTGGCTGAGCGTTGAAAATATAATTCAATTTGATAGGTCGGTCATGACATATAAGATAAGGAACAAATTAAGCCCTGAAAGCTTCTGGGACAAATTTCAGCAAAGATCCTTGCAGTCAAACTATGCAACAAGGAACTGTAGAGATCTTCAGATTCCCAGATTAAACACAGAACATGCGAAAAAGAGTTATCGATATTCTGCTATTAAAATCTGGAACGATATTCCAGTTGCTATTAGAGAACTCCCGACGATTATTCGCTTTAAGAAAGAACTAAAGGAGTACTTGAAGAGCTGACAGAAAACACCAGTCTAATTAAAAAACACGACCCCATGGAAGAACAGCATCATAGGCTAGTTTTAATGTAAATTATTTTCTTATTTAATTAAGCTGAAGGGATTTGTTTCGTGTATAAATAATGATATATGATATGATATGATGATAGGTTTTTCGTCGCGAATACACTGGATGACTCGTGAAATAGTGGGGTCTTTCATTTGCTCGTCTTTCAATTGAATTTGGAAATTTGCCGTTTCTGCAAACTGATACACACCTTTTCTTCAAACGAAGAATTAGGTTGTGTTTCTTCAGGGGATGACTGCCCTGCTTGGATAGGGTATCGGCTTTAATATTCTCCTTTCCCGGGACGTACCGAATGGAATAGTCATACTCTTCTAGCTCGGTAATCCATCGGCCAAATTTTCCGCGCGGGTCTTTCTGTTTACGCAAGTGGGTCAGTGGATTGTGGTCTGACATCAGAGTGAAATGGGTGCCTGCCAAATAAACGTGCCAATGGCGAACAGCAACGATAAGAGCAAAGGCTTCCTTCGTGGTAGCAGACCAGTTTCGTTGTGGTTGTTGCAACGCTGTAGAAAAATACGCGACTGGGTGTAATTCATCATCATCTGCTTTCTGGGACAGGATTCCGCCAACGGCATAATTACTAGCATCAACTTCTACTACAAATTCCTGTTGTAAGTTCGGGAATCTTAACACTGGATGTGACAAAAGTGCTCGTTTGAGCGCACTGAAAGCATTTGTACACTCATCTGTCCAAACGAAAGGTATCTTATCACTTGTTAGGTTATTCAAGGGCTCAGCGATATTTGCGAAATCACGAATAAATGCTCGATAGAAGCCTGCAAGACCTAAAAACCCCTTCAGCTCTTTTTTCGTTTTAGGCTGCTCAAACTTTGAAATGGCCTCTGTTAAACGAGATTGTGGTCGAATACCCGAATTTGAAAGCACGAAACCCAAAAAATCCACCTTATGGCTTGCAAAAATGCATTTGGATAGCTTTAACGCAATGTTCGATTCTTGCATTCTTTCAAATACTGTTTCGATACTTTGTAAATGCTCTTCGAATGTTTTACTAAGACTGCGTTCACACGATGCCGGCAGACTTTGAAAACGGTGAAAATGTGACGGATAGGCCTCCTGTTCACACGAAAACGGCACAATTTTTGCCGGCAGATTTCGAAAACGGTAGATTTTGAAAACGGAACCCTAACCGGTATAAATTTGAAACAGCATCGTAAACAGATCATTTTTCAATGCTTTTGGATCAAGACTGGTCGATTCTTAGGGTGTAGGTACTTTTCCTTAGCATCAAAGTCCAGGAACGAGTTTTTACTATCAATTTTCGTACCGTTTTCAAATTGTGCCGGCATCGTGTGAACGCTAGCTCAAGTTTTGCTGCCGTCACATTTTTCACCGTTTTCAAAATGTGCCGGCATCGTGTGAACGCAGTCTAAAGATCACAATGTCATCCATGCAAGCTAAAATGCGTTCGGCTGGAAGACCTGACAAACTAACATCCATCATTCGCTGGTAAGAGGCTCCCGCATTGCAGAGGCCATACGGAGTAACATTAAATTCAAACTTACCCCGCGGAACTGCAAAAGCTATTTTCTCTTTGTCTGCCTCTTCTAGCGGCATTGACCAATAAGCGGATGCGGCATCTAACGCTGTCCAGTATTGCGAACCCTGCATCTTATCCAGAACGTCACGAATATGAGGTAACGGATAAGCGTCTTTCTTCGTTACATCGTTCAGACCCCGAAAATCGCAAACGAATCGCGTAGAATTGTCCTTCTTCTTTACCAATATAATCGGGGAATTCCAAGGCGAAGACGAGGGACGAATAATCCCATTATCAAGCATTTCCTTTATTTATTTATTGACTTCATCGTTCCATGCATGAGGTATGCGATGGGGTTTCTTATTGACCGGTAAGGCGTCATCAGTTATAATGCGGTGTTTCATATTCTTGACTAGTGATGGCTTTTTCGGATTAGAAGCAAATATCCCTTCATATTTGGTTATAAGTGACACCAATTGTTGCCTTTGTTCCTGTGACAAATCTGCTCCTAGAGAAATATCCTTTCAAAAGGTGAAGAACTTTCATTTCCAAGAACAGTTTGTTGCTGTTGTGTCTCTTGAACGGGGTAAAGTTTTCCAATGCATTTTCGGTTATTTATGACAATGGGGTTAGCTGTGGTGTTTAACATTGTTATCTGAAACACCCCTTGAAGATTAGGGATTACCCTACAACGAGTAGCATAGACTCCTGGCATTCCGAATATTTGGGTTGGCTCGAAATCCATTGTCAATAAGGAAAGCGATTGGCTACATTTGACGTTTACGACGGATTCTGACCGGCTTTTGATTGTGATTTTGTCCTTTACACGGGCTATTTCCTCTTTCCGAGCATTTACGCATTGATGCCAAACTGCTCCTAGCTTGACTTTACCACTAGTGAAATCGAATTCAACGGATGGAAACTTGGACATAGTGTCTCTTCCTAATATTACATTATTGTAACTTTTGGAGTCAAGAACTTTAAAATTTTGCTTCACATTTGAGCCTTTTATTGACAAGTTTAAGTTGATTGAGCCGCTAATATTCATTGTCTGCCCCGATGCATCGATTATGATATGCTGAGAATTATCTATCGAACCCTGGAGCCCAAGTATTTCGAGGGTTCCCATATCTATAACAGAACAACTCGCACCAGAGTCTAATAAAGCATTAATCGTTTTATTTTCGCAACCAACTTTCACAACTGCAGAAAAATCATTTAAAACGTTATCAGGTCCATATAGTCATTGGTGTTTTGGACAGTTCTTGTCCCATGAGTCGTGTCCACGATTTCCGCAGGCTTGACAGAAACGGGTTGGGCATTCTCGAACAAAATGTTCTGTACTTTGGCATGCACGACACTTCCTATTTTGTTCAGGGGGTGGCGCCAGAAATTTTCCGACAGAGGGGCTGGAGTTTCCGACAGGGGGGCTAAAAAGACTGAAAAATGGTGTTTCCGTGAGTTATTTTGCCAAATTTGCTCCGACGAGAACCAAAATTTCCTCCGACGGGGGGGGGCTAGATGCCTCCGACGGGGGGACTGTAGCCCCCCCCCCCCTAGCCCTCCCCTGGCGCCACCACTGATTTTGTTGGGACAACGCTGGCCTGTTTCTGCTTGGTTGTCTTTGTTTCCACCGTCTTTGACCTCTGAAAGAACGGTTTTGCACATAATGAGCACTTCCCGTTTCCACATCTACCCCCTGAGCAGCGAGAGCAACTCCTTTCATCTGTTTTATAACCTTGTCTGTAACCATGTCAACTATTGTCTGGCTTTCAGCTCCTTGGATTTCAAAACATTCCTCTTTCTTTGATGAATACGATTGAATCCCTGCAATTTCCAGTCTGCTGGTTTCTTTTGTAATATCTATATATATAAGCGATGAAGAGTTTTGTTACGCACATTCCTGTTTGTGACACTTTCCCGCACGCAGCTCCTCACGCCTACTGCTTACCTCCAAAAATTTCAGAAAAAAGATGTAAAATAGCTGACGATAAAGGCTTGCCTGTGGTCTAATACTTTTCTTCGTACAGTATCTTGGGGTAATGTCAGGAGGGGTTTTGTACCCAAATTTTAGCAATTCAATTCAACAATAGGCCTTAACCTTCGACCTTTCTTTGTGGATGCTGATGGCAGCCATAGAAATGTGATGGTAGCGTTCAATCTGAGCTAAAAACAAGTTTTGCAGCTGCTTTTTCCAGACACCGAGGGAGTAAAAGCTTGCAAATAGTTGATATTATGTTAGCTGCAGTATCTATCTGGCTTGTGGTAAAGTATTTCGATGCTCACGTTGGATAACAACGAAGTTATTGCCCTATTTTGTAGAGGCTTTCCTCTTGGTTTTGTCGCAGCGCTACAAATTAAGAATCTGCCCTTGTAGTTTTTTCGGTCTTCTGCTTATAAATTTACTGATTACAACGCATAGAACCTTTACTCAATTCTTAATGAAGATTTGGCCCAAGTTACAAAGTGATTTCTCTTCAAACTGATTTTTGACGCTTTTATTAAAGGCCATACACGCATAGCACGAGTTTCTCTGCTTCGGCCAAAATGGCATCCAGTACAAATCAGACCTGTGACCCTAAGAGCATTTTCAAATTTTGAATGGATGACTGGCTCAAGGCCAAATCCAAAGAAATCCTGTTTACCCGTATAAAGAAATGTTTGATTGTAAACTGTTCCTTAACCAAGTTTTTTTATCAAAGAAGAGTATGGTTAAAGTTTCACAGCGAGGGAGAGCCTCGGTTATTACAAAAGGGGTTGACTTGGAAATAACCTCAATCACAGTTCAGCAATTCACTCATCGCTGGGGCTAAGCTAAGTAACATAACTGAGTTGTGCAGAGTCTGAATTTGGCGAAACGATTTTCTTATTTAATGATGAAATAGCTATTTCTTGTCTGCTGTTGAATGAAAATAATGCAACTTTAGTAATGAATTAAATAAAGCTTACTTCGAGTCCAGTAACTGCCTTTGCTACTCCCCTGATTCATCGCTTTTCCATGATTTCAAAATTATGTAATTAATGATGAAAGGTCCTAGGTCTATTTTTCAACAAGTTAGTAAATGACTTCATCACTATTTCCTTCTATCAGTATCATCTTTTGTGCTACTTGTTTACGAACTCTGAAAGAGAATTCAGCATAAAAGGTCCAACAATGGACAGATTTTCTGCCATTAGATCATTTCTGAAGTCTTTTTACTTATATCATGCATGCAGCCGTTAGCTTGCCAACTCGCAATACTGAAAATCTGCCCCATCACGTAAACTCAGACGTTCTTTTGACCGGACATGAGGACTCTGCGACCCGGGACTTTCTACCCCAGATCATACGACAATATGACCCCAGGCCAAAGTTTTATGTATTTGGTTAACAAGACTTTGTTATGATGTATTGATACTTCCATTATTTTCAACGTCAATAGATATGCACATGAGTGACTGGGGATCTGGATGATAATAAAGAAATGTTTGCACTTAAGATATAACTTTCTTACTTCTTTGTTATTGTTCTAGAAAAATTAGAAAGGCTAGAAAGACTGGAGTAGCCCTATCGGTCGAAATGCTTTATAGCCCTCCATTCTGAGTCTGATACTTTCATGGCCTTCTAACTGAAACATGGAAATTTTGAAGAAGTGCATATTTGTGGATATTCAACATAGATATTCATCCATTCTAATTGTGTTTAGAGGGGCCGGTTTTGCTCACAACAACTGGCTAGCTCATTATGAATACACAGAATTCTACGTGACCAAGAAAACTTTGACACGTACTAATGTCTTGCGTGTTCACTAAACCATCTGTGGTGTAAAATTTTCTTAAGCTATATGTATCAAACTTTGGACCGGGGTCGTATGGTCGAATGGTCGTATAATCGTATGGTCTGGGGTCGTAGGGTCCAGTATCACAGGGTCCGGGGTCGTGTGGTCGTACAGTCCGATTGAAAGGACATATCCCATGACACTGAATCCCTTGAGGCTAAAGGTTACCTATGGGAACCAACAAGATATTCCATATTTCAATAAAATCGCAGTTTATTCATATGAAAAGCTGAATTCTAACATACCATAGTATTTTCTCACAGAGCACCTTATTTCCAATTCCTTACATATCAATGCACAAATCTATTTTATAAGTGTACAGTTAAACACGAATGTTTCTTTAAAAAAAACTGCTGATAAGAAACTCCATTCTTATATCATCAAAAAATAATAAAAATATAACTTAGCAGCTATTCATTTCATTCATGGAAAGCCTTGGCATAGTTTGACTTATTTTCACTTATTTCCTGTATCATACCATACAGGAAATAAGTATTACTACTGCCTTCGCAGTTTCCTGTATTACTGCGAAGGTACTGGAGCAATTTCTAAATATTGGTAGGCTTCTTTAACAGTGGCAGAAATTGTGGGGATTGGGGACATTGCCCTCAAATTCCGAGGGGCATTTCAACATTTCAAACTTCTTGTACATCTTCCACAAAAGTCATTTTGTTTCCACGAATGTTCCACCAAAATCCGTAAAAATTCTTCTGTTCTGAAAAAATCTCGCACCCTTTTTCGAACGAGTGAAATGCCACTTGTCAAATTCGAGAAGATTAGGAAACTTTATTTAAAAGTCAGAAATCCTTAGGTAAGATCGAAACTGCAATGAAAAGACGAGTCACCGTAGAGGAAGAGAAGAGCTCTTATTAGCAAAAAGCAAAGAAAAAGGATATGCTCAAAAGCATACTGTTCAGCTTTTATTTACACTTTCACTTCTTTAAATTTGAGAAGAAAATGGTCGAAGGGAGAGGCTTTTTTCTCCAAATCTGACCATTCAAAGAATTACCCTAGGAGCCAACTTTCTTTTAGATACTTGAAACGAATCTATGCATGACATGTTTTTATCAATAGGCTCCAGATTTGACCTAAACTGTATGAAGGGAAACAACTATCTGACCCCCCTTTCGAATTCCTGGGTACGTCGCTGGCTTAGAGACAGATGTATCATCTATCTATAGTAGATTTAGAGCATCAATGGTCGGCAGCAATTAAAGAGCCATTGTCACCCAGGGTCCTTTGCAGGCATGTTGTAATGTCAGATTATTTGAAAATAAAACATAGCATACGTAAGCGGAAATATGTATTCACTTTGCAGCAGATGAACTGATGGAGACTGATATCTTTTACTACGCCAAATTTGATTTACAGACTTTCTGAAGATGCAGCCTGTACACAAAAAACTCTAGGTGACAATGGCTCCTCAGGAACTCAGAAAAAAATTGAGGGGACCAACTTTATCATTTGAATGAATTTCAAACAGTGGCCAGGGGCGAAGGGCGCAATTGTCTCATTAATTATTCTGAAACTAAGAGACACGAGGGAGCTCTGAAGCATCTGCTACTGGATTCATGTGCTGAAAACGTAACAATTTTGCTGAGGTTTATGTGAGGCTTATTTGGGAGTAAAGGAATGTTATAGAAAGAGACATGCCTGTTTTTCTCATTTTATGGCGTATAGCATACCACTCTTACTTAGTTACTTGAATTCTTATGAATGACCATAACTGATCTGATTTGATGCAAGGCTGGTAACTTGGCTTTTGTTCAGCAAAATTTTGGAAATTTGGCTCGTTTCCCTTATTGTTGGCTTCAAAAATTAACTTTGGCTGTTTGGCTTAATTTTGGCTTCTTTTAAGATTTTTGGTCAATTTTCATTCCATTCACTTCAAACTGGAGTACAGACGATCACAATCTAGGACATTTTTCTTTGCAAGGCAACATCAAAGATACAGGGTTTTCATCGGAGCTACACTATATAGTATGTGAAAACAATGGAATGCAAGTGCCCATTGCTTGAAATAACAATAGAACAATAGGTGGTACAGCAATGGGTCATTGTTTTGAAAGGTTTTGCTTTATCTGGCCCTTTTCCGACCCCTGGTTTGGTTTCGGGGCGGTCCGGAGATCTACCAACCCTGATTTCATGCTGAATTTAAATGGTGGTCACTGAAAGAGTACGGTAACCATAAAAAGCACTCCGCAGGAGCTAGGAATGTTAAAGCGCGAGCGAAGCGAGCGCTTTTACTTCCTAGTCCAGAATATTGGCTGCATCGAATGTTGATGATGACTTCAAGGCTATTTGCATCTTAGGGTGAATACCCTTCATGTAGTGATCCTTAGCGATGGTCTTTCTTACATTTTCTTCAAAATCTGGATATGCCAGTTTAGTCAGTTCCATTATTCTAAACGCATACGTTTGTGCCGACTCTTCGGGTTTCCTCTTTCGTTCGTTTAACTGGGCTATGGCCAATTCTCGATTTTGGTTTCCAGCTTCGAATTCCTTGAGTAGTTCTTCGGTGATTTTCTTTGTTTCCTTTTTATCTCCATCGCTGAGCCTGATGTAAACATCCTACCTGGAGGGAGCTAAATTCAGCTAAATCCGCAACAACTCTCTTCCACTTTATGCATTTATAACATCAGTTCTATGCTACAGATGACTGCCTTTTTGTCACTTTTGTGACCCAAAAAAGAGAAAGCTAGCTTTAATACGTTTTAAGTTGGTGAAAAAGGGGCACGGGGGGGGGGGGGTTCTTCCATAGTAAAGGTACCTGGGGATGTGCCGCCCGCGAGGGTATGCTTTTTCGGCCTTCTAGTCTAGCCAAGGGTGTACTTTTTGGCAATTTTAATCGAGTTAAGTCTAGGCAAGGGTATGCTTTTTGGGAATTTTGGTCAAAGAGATGTTAAAATTCGGTAACCTTGGTAAAAAACCCAACTTTTTTGGAATTTTGGTCGAGAAAATGCGAAAATTTGGCAAGTTTTGCCTAGAAAATGCCAATTCAGAGCACTTCTGAAGGAAAAATTAGTCTAGCCAAGGGTGTCATTTTCACGAAGATTGGTTTAGCAAACGGTTACATTTTGAAACTGTGGGCGGCACCCCCCTAACCGAAATTTAGCCGAGAACCCCCCCCCCGTGAAAAGGGGGGATAGTTGTAGAAATCACATCGAATTGGAAAAGTATCCGTAGCTTGATCCCAAACTTTAGCTAATTTGACTCTCGAACCATATTTATAGAAAAAATCTGCAAACAGCTCAGAAAGACAGGAAACGTACAATTGTCATTTTTAAGGCCAAGAACTGTAAAACCGTTTCAGAAAAGGCCAGAAACCCCAAACTTTCAGCCCACAAATGAGTATTAACGAAGTATTTGCAATGATCCACTGCAACTTAGTTTTGGATGAATTATCCCATGTTTCATTCCATCCCAAGAGTAATAAACATGCCCATCTGCTCAATACTGTTCGTGCAGTGGAGGCCCTATTTTGTGGAGCCCCTTATAAGTTGATGTCTTAAAAGTAACCACCATCGGCTATGCCACTGCGTTTCTAAAACTCTTAAGCGTGGAATTAATGCTATATTCATTCTTAAACAAGTTTCGAAGGGTATTTTCCAGTGATTCAAAGGGCGCGATCTCAATCTTTTCTTGGGTCAAGCCCAGGACCCCATTTTCTTCTCTCTTCGACTTACTGCACTATGAGTGTGTTCCAGCATGCACTGCCCCCTGCTAAAGATTTCCTGCGTACGGCCTTGATTTTGTCTTCAGCGGTACTTAGCAGCCACGTACAAATGAGAGTTGAACCAACAAACTCAGTGAACTCGCATAATGATTTACGATTTGGAATTTTATTCTGTGCATGCATGCCCCCGTGCTCAGTTGCGACATTGCACACATCCAAAAGCTGCGTCATAATCCCTATTCAAGGTAGAGTTGCTTTGATTGGTTGAAAATTTTCTTGACGTCAATGGACAAACTCGCCGTCAAACGTACCATGCTACAAAAGTCATCTCCTTGTCAGATGTAATGCAGGATTGACATTCTGAAGTGCGTCATAATTCTTGTTAACGTCAGAGAACACGGAAGGAAGGAAGGTGATCTATGTATATTTGCACAACCTTGCAGCTCTTATCATCATTCTCAAGGAAGGAGCCAGCAGAAGTCAAATGCCAGCAGAGTGATCTTCGTTTTAAAACTCATATCAAGCACAAACCTTCATCAAGAGGCAAATATGGTTCTTAAGCCTGTTTTTTTATCCTTCGTGGTTTTATTTGAATTTTCAAAATTTTCACATGCATTTGGAATTGATATTGGTTGTGGAAATATTCCTTCTAGAAAAGGTATGAATGCAATTTTAAAACTTTTGTTTGTTGTTCTGGGTCCACAGACATGAACAAGTTGCAAAAGCTTCGAAATCGTGCTGCTAAGATCATAACCAATGGTAACTCTAATACCCCCAAGCAAACCGCTAATAGACCTAATCAGCTAAGGTTTGTTTTACCCATTTCAAGTCACATGACCATACTCTTGGGAAGTTTTAGTATTATGCTGCTTTTTGCATTCGTGGCACAACCTTGCATGGCACAACAGAGACTCATAATATCATTCTGAAAAACCTGGCCCTATTTATGCGGCAGGTAGTTGAAGATTTCTCTGGTTTTTTTGGTCTTAAAAACATGGAAAATGTCGCGTTGAAAAACTTATTTTGCACTCACAAGGTAAAGTGGACCTTCCTCTTCAGATTTATACCACGTATCGTTGATTAAATGTCTGCTTAACGTGGTTTTTATCGCATTTTCTTTCTGAGAAGTGACCGTGAACAGAGATCAATTAGTTTACCTTGGGTACCAGAGCCTCAAAATTGAGATGAAAGGAAATTGGTAAAAGAGGAAAAGATAGAAGGACGAACGGTTGTTTTTCTTCTTTCAATTATCCTTCTTACCTTCTTTATTTTTTCTTTTATTTTTATTATTTTTTTGGCTCCAGAGTAACCAGGGTAGCACGGTGGCCAAGTGAGTCAAAGGACTGATTTACAGTGGGACGTGAAAATACAAAACTAAGAAAGGCATACATAATTAAAAAACATTATTTGCAAAGTTATCTTATAAACAAATTAAAGTGATGCTAACTACAACATGAAAGAGAGAATCAGTATTCGGTGTTGGCATTAGTCATACGTTTTTTGAATATCTCATAAGATTTTGATGATTTGACTTCAACCGAAAGATCGTTCCATAATTTAGCACCCTTATATGAAAAGCATTTCTGGCCGAAAGCCGATTTGCGACGAGGAACAGCCAAATCTGCTTTAGTATTTTGAAGTTCTCCCTGACAAAAATTTCTGCAAGGTAAATGGGAGCTTGGTTGTTTACCAATCTCTACACCATCTTCAAGGTTTCTGATTCGATAAGTTCATTGTTGTTGGGCCAACCAAGTTTTCTGATTATGGGTAAGGCAGAAGAACCATACGCACTGTTTGTGCCGATTCTTGCCACCCTATTTTGGAGTTTTTGCAGCCTATTGATAGCATTGATGCCGGCAACTCCCCATACCGGACAGCTGCATCTGAAGTATGGTTCCACCAAACTTCTGTACAGTTTTTGTACAGTAACAATGGGCAGATACTTTTTTGGGAAAACGTAACATTGTTGAAATTTGTCGTCCCAGCTCAGATGTTTATCAACAATTACCCCAAGGTATAGTTCCGCTCGTATCTAACTTATAGGAAGCAGTGTTGTAAGGTAAATGGGCAGCTTTCAAATCTTGAATCAATAACGACTGGTGTTCCTCAGGGCTCTTGCCTAGGACCTCTTCTTTTCATAATATACGTAAATGAACTTCATTTCTCTCTGGAGTATTCTATATGTCGAGCCTTCGAGCCTCGAGCCCTCGAGCCTCGAGCCTTCGAGCCTTGTACTTCGAGCCTCAAGCCTTCGAGCCTTGTATTTCGAGCCTCGAGCCTTCGAGCCTCGAGCCCTCAAGCTTCGAGCCTTCCATTTCAAGCCTTCAATCCTTAACATTTCAGAATGAAATAGAAAATGACGCAAAATTATTTAACAAACGGTGCATGTAAATTTAAAAAATTCAACGGTAACGTTTAAGTTGAGACTAACGGTGAATGGCATGAACATTTCATTGGCATGTAGGAATGCATGCCAATTAATTGGACAATTAAGATTTCAATTAGTCCCCCATTGAAACTCTTGCATGCAACTTTCCCACTCCATGCAATTTTCCCACTCCATGCAATTTTCCCACTACATGCAACAGAACCATTACAAGCAAATGATAGAAGTACCATGAACTGTAACTTCAGTTACAAAAGCCAGATTGTCAAGTTATTTGTGAGTAATTGGCTAGTAGTGATAGATCTCCCACATACACATGAAGCACTTTCCTGAAGTATTTTCTGTGTAGCACATTCTTTGAAATCGGGCCTGTTCAGTCCTTGAGAAAAATGTGTGATTGGGCAATTTTACAAATTCGCATGGATCTTAGCTAGTTCCTTTAACTTGAGTCCTTGATGTTTGCAAAAAGAATCCTTGAAACTTGAATCCTTGATGTTTGCAAAAAGATAAAAGATGAAAGCCTATAGCTATAAATATAACTCGAAGGCTCAAGGGCTCGAGGCTCGAAGTATAAACCTAAGGCTCGAGAGCTCGAGGCTCGAAGGCTCGAGGCTCGAGGGCTCGAAGATTAGAAACACTCTTCTCTCTGAGACATTCAGATTTAACATGCACGCCGATGATACAAGCCTTTCATTTACTTTAAAGTCCATCCATTTGTTAAAGAATGCGTCAACGAGGATCTTGGATACCTTAAGTCTTGGCTTAATGAAAACAAATTGTCCCTCAATGTGATCAAGACACAAAGTCTCGTCATAGGTGGTAGAAAGCGGTTGAACGACATAGAAAAGGTAGGGGATGTAAAGCCTCTCTTTAAGAGAGTGTGCTAAATTGCGTGGGTTGCGTGGGTTGCGTGGGTTGAAAAAGCTGCGTGGGTCGTGGGTCGTGGGTCGTGGGTCGTGGGACGTGGGTAACTTTGCGTGGGTCGTGGGTAAATTTACGTTGGTCGTGGGTCCTTTTTACCGATAATTTTGCGTGAGTAATCTTGCGTGGGTCAAATTTCTTGCGTGGGTACGTGAGTGGCACATTTTGCGTGGGTTGCCCTTTTTGCGTGAGTCTTATGGCAGCATAACAGCTTTCATTATCCATTCAAAGTTCGCTACTTTGTGCATGACTTCTAGTCATTTTTATTTTATTTATTCATTTATTTTTATTTATTTATTTACAGGAGAGAAGAGAATTTCTAATATAGCAAAATTACTGCTAACTAAGGCCTACTAGCTTAAAAATTAAGAGAAAATATATTACAGGCGTTTAAAGATAAAGATTGATCCATATCATGTTAGGTATGCTTCTGCTCGTTGATGCTTCTGCGCTTGTTTATGAATCTAAAAATCTTATACTAATTCTAATTACTTAGCTTGTGTTCATGAATGAGAAAGAAAGCTGAAGGAACAAAGCTATAAGCTATAGAGTAAGAAGACATTCATTTGAAGTCCACGAGTTCTTCTTTGTGGAACGACAGTGTCCTCAAAGTTACATGAGCTGTGTAAAGCATTTAGGGTAAGGAGGGATAATTAGGGCCTATAGTGCAATTTGGGTCTATTTGCATTTTGCTATTAAAATGATCGTAGGTTGAAAATTCGATTCATGGCTTAGTTGGTGATGAAATATATACGTTGAGGAGTTGTTCAAGTTGTTTCGAAGAATCATTTGGGCTGGGACTCACTCTCCGAACATGGTTTTGCGTAAAAGAGCCAATGATATACGAATTGTTGGTTCCAATCTCTCCTGAATGAGATTCTGTATTACTGTAGGCTTGAATTAGCTCTTACTTTATAGCTATTGTATATGTATGTAAATATGTAGCTGGATGTTAGCTGAAGTATGTAGCTGAAGTATGTAGCTGCGAGTTAGCTGGATGGCTTAAGGATAGGGGCTACGAAGAGTCTTTAGTTAATGAGCAAATAGATAGGGTACTTAGGTTGGATAGGACGACTCTTCTAGCAAATTCGGGAAATAGGACCAATACCCAAGGGAGGGGGGAAAGGGTACCACTTGTTGCGACATACCATCCAGCACTCAATGGTTTGGGGAAGGTGGCCGGGAGATTCCATCCTATGCTCACAAATTCGGAGGAGCATGGGAAGGTGTTTCCTGAGCCACCTTTAATAGCATTTAGGAGATGTAAGAACCTTAAGGACATACTCGTTAGGGCTAGGCTGAATAATGAGGGAAATGGGGGGACTGATAAGAAGGGATGTTCTCGTTGTGGTAAATCTCGTTGTCAAGTGTGTAATGTCATGAGCAATAGTGAGCATTTTCATTCGAACATAGATAGCCGGGAATATAGGATAAATTATTCGTTTAATTGTGACTCGTCAAATGTTGTGTATTTGTTGGAATGTACTGTTTGTGGTGTACAATATGTCGGTAGCACCTGCACGCCTTTTAGGCTTAGGTTTAATAATTACAAGGCGTGTAGTCGTAAGTTTAATTCGGGGGCCTCAGTACCCCAGGTGGAATTCTTCAGACATTTTACTGAAGAAGGCCACCACGGGTTTCTGAAGGATATTAGCGTAAAGATAATCGATAGGCTAACGGGGGGAACTAGGTTGCGGGAAAGCTTCTGGCAATATCGGCTGGATTGCTTTGCCCCTAAGGGTTTAAACACTAGGCAGGTTGAAACATAGATTTCATTTTTGTTATAATTTTGGTTGTTGTGTTGTTTTGATTTTAGCACTGAGCTTTTCGTAAGGGACACACGCTGTTTTTTTAGGGTTTTCTGTTCTGCCAATCCGCTCTCGGATCTTTCTATTGTTTGTTTTGGTGTAGCATGCGATCTTTTTCAGCTTCGGCGAGACAGACACAGCCACCGACTTCAGCAGTTCTTAACTCTGCGCTTTCTTTGATCTTTCTCCCGCCACTTTTGTATTACCAGCTGCTTTTACACATTTTAATTACGCATTGTAATAGGTAGGACCCGCTTAGGCTATTGTTTTGTATTGTTTTTGTAATTCATTATCTATATGTATGCTCCATCTGATTTTGAAAAGTTATACTGATGAAGGCTTTGGCCGAAACGTTTACCAGAAGTGTTTTTCTTTGAATATCTTTTTTATGTTTAAAGCATCTTTGAGAATCAGCCTTTGAGAATATATGTAAATATGTATATGTAGGCCTACTTTAAATAAATTGATAATAGCTGTTGTGATTGATTAATGTTTTATTGATAATTCTTCTGTGCAGTTCCACATCGTATTGATTCTTGGAGCTACAGTAGCTGTCATCATATTTTTAAAAAGTAAAGTTTGGCCTTTTTACAGTTACAAAGTTTAGTTTTCTTGTTATGTTGCCTGTTCGTTTGCTAGAAGAGATCAGAATAGGGTCTGAGTTGCATGATGTTTTCCACTAAAATGGTCTTGGCACTTAAAAAGCATTTGCATGGAATGCATTGGGAGCGAATCACAACTGAGCAAATCACATTGCGCAAGAACTACTAAGCTTGTAAAGATCACAAATTGCGCACCATCAGTCTCATTTTGGCCTTCTTAATATCGTTCTCACTCTTTCTATGATACGAAATCTAGAAACCATTCTATCTGAAGACCAAGAAGAGTCAGCCTAATCATTCGTCTCGAAAGCATGATGGTGAGCCTTTATGTTAAAAAGTTGTGTCCTCAGATTAAAATATTTCATTATAAATCTCTTCAGTTGAGGAACCAGTCAATGACATCTAACTGTCCTCAGGACAAGCCTTACCAAAAGTGGATTTTTGGAGGTTTGAGAATGCTTTGTCATGAAAAAGTAAGAACGTTCTTCTCAGAACATCGTCTCAATTTTGTATCACTTACGAAGCAATTTCGAGCTTGTTAAATCTGTACCATAAATTCAGCTTTACAATTATTGTACTTGCAAATATTGTGCAAATACTTTAGCTCATAGTTTATGGTATCGACTATATAGATTATTCAATGGTTGCCTTATCATCGTCTTATTCATGCTTTTTTCGCTGAACTTTGCTTGAAGCGGACAGAAATTTGTTTTTGTTGTCGTTTAATCCTGCCATGTCATCGGAATGTCTCACTGCTTTAAATTCTGCACTGTTAAAGATTTCAGTGCCCCTCCATATCCATGATAACACTTTATTTTTAAGAAACTGCTTGAGGACATGGCGCTGCAATATTGCAGCGCCATGTCCTCAAGCAGTTTCTTAAAAATAAAGTGTTTAAGTTCAGAAGCCTCAATATCTAGAAGTAATGCACAAAGTAGCGAACTTTGAATGGATAATAAAAGCTGCTATGGTGCTATAAGACTCACGCAAAAAGGGCAACCCACGCAAAATGTGCCACTCACGTACCCACGCAAGAAATTTGACCCACGCAAGATTACTCACGCAAAATTATCGGTAAAAAGGACCCACGACCCACGTAAATTTACCCACGACCCACGAAAAGTTACCCACAACCCACGACCCACGGCCCACGACCCACGCAGCTTTTCAGGCCCACGCAACCCACGCAACCCACGCAATTTAGCACACTCTCTTTAAGACAGGGGAAGAAGCTGTTTCTATCATAAAGAAGGCAAAATATCTGGGAGTAATGGTTGATCAACACTTGAACTGGAAAGAACAAAATTACTACTATCAAGAAAAAAGTCTCTAGATGAATAGGGATGTTGAAATACTCCAAAAGGTATCTCCCTCTTCTTACAATACAAAGCATGTATAAAAGTCTTGTAGAACCATATCTTAGACATCGCTGCCCTGTATGGGGAAGCTGTGGCTCCACAGCAATAAACGAACTACAACAACTTCAAAATCGGGCTGCAAGAATAGTTACTAACAGTACATATGATGCTTCTGCAAAGCCTATCATCAAGAAACTTGGATGGCACACTGTTAGTGAAATTAGTCAAATGGATACTTTGAGTATGGTACACAAATCTATCAATGATCTGGCTCCCACTTACCTTACAGAAATGTTTCAAGACTCTCGAATGCAAGTAAGAGAGAATTGCCCAATACTAGATCTGATTTAGAAATTCCCATGCGAAAATCTGCAAATGACCAAAAATGCTTCTCATATAAATTGGGGGTCATCAGGGTTTGCGGAACAGCAGAATTTGAAGAAGATTTTTCGCGGAATACGGAATTCTAGCAATTTCTCGGCGGAACGACGGAATTCTCCATCACTACCGGTCGCAGATTTTCTCGAAAATGATAAGCGGAATGCGGAATTTTCATGAAATTTTATAGATTTGCGGATCCTTCATCTGTTGTCTTGTAAAAAAGGTCGTGGTCACATCTCTGTAGAATATTTTCCAAGCATTCCACAAGAATTTTAACTGCCACTCTCCTCCTCTTTCCACCTGGATGGATGAAAATGTCTGACAACGCTACTTTTAACCATCATTGATAGTGAAGTGGCGGGACGCGGAACTTTGGCTAAAAATGACTGGAACGGCGGATTTTAACTAAAAATCTCGCGGAACGGCGGATTTCTGCCCTCCTTGATGACCCCCACTATAAAGGTGCGACAATGTGGAATTGGCTCAGCCTAGTATCAAAATTGTCCCCGATATTGAAAACTTTCAAAAAAGCATAGAAAACCTTGCATTTAGCTAATTCTCTCTTATATCATATCTACCATATGTATGATTATACCTACAATTTTTTTACACATTGTTAATAGCTGTATAGATCATATTGATTTGCAATTTTATTTTCGATTTATGTGTAAATTTAGATTGTTTCGTTTGTAAGTTCTTTTTAACAGGGTACGTTGTAAAACAGTATAACTGAATGTTTTACCCTGTATAAATATTATAAAATCAAATCAAATCAAGTTATAGTCGTTCTATCATGATTCGATCGCTCGAATTCAGTAACTTGGGGCCATGTTTTTCATTGTTTCATTATGAGTCACTGTTGAACGATTACCGCAAGGGACTCATCGTCATAAGTCTAAGTGAAGAGAGCATTTGCAATCAGTCATTCGAGACGCTCAATGATTTGGCTCCAGAATACCTGTGTAATGTTTTCACCAGAACTCGGCTACTCGGCATATCCTTGCGTATCCACTTCAACACTGAAACTGCTACAGAATGTTTCCAATGTTTTGGAGCGGTGTTGGAATGTGATAAGCGTTGTAAGCAAATGTTAAGTTTAAGGTTGGAGTCTTCAAAATTTTCATTGGGACGCTAAATGAAGACAAAC